>CAUDMG010002121.1:175000-522348 GCA_958450375.1 Homarus gammarus | reverse complement strand
TACACTCATACCTTGAAGTATCGGTGCAGAGTGAGATCGATGAGTTATAAAACGATACGTATACACTGTGATATGTGGGGAAGGTTGGTAAGTGTATCCTCATAACCCCCTCCCCTCCACTAGGTGTTGCCATATGGCTGACAATCAGGGCTGCCAACATACGGCTGGAACAACTCGCCTTTCCCAATACCTATCGTCACTGGTCTCAAATTGTTCACACTACAGTAAGCACCAATACTTTTTGTTGGGAGTGCACTTTAACGATGCTACAGTATATAAAACAACCTCTCTCATCAGTGTTTACCAGATTATTTTTCTCCTCACATTAAACAAAAGCTGCTTTGTCTGGCCTGATAATATATCCATTACCTTACAATGAAGTGCTATAGCCAGACTTCCACAGAGGACACTGCCATGTTATCCAATAAAACACTCTGATCGGCGGCCAAGTGTGACCTTCCCATAATGTGTGAACGGACGACAGTAACTGGTTTCCGTAATTACTGTATTTTGCCGATAATAAAAATGCTCGAGTACTTTATTAACCCAAAACAGACAGCAAACTGGCGCCAACTGATACTTTGTTTACAGATACTGATTATTCAGCAAAATGTTGATATTATCTGCAGCTGATATCAATTAATTGGTGCATCCCGAGTATTGTACAGTACTAATACTTTATTAATATTTACACTTAGAAGAGTTAACTAGACAAGGCAGTCTATGGGCTACAATTACTGTACTTTGTCAAGAGTTTAGTGAAGAAACCACAATGAGAGATGACCTGTACTGTACCTAACCTGACTTGTGTGTCTGGTGCATCATGAGTCAGGTCACCAGAAGAACTCTTGTGGTCATCATTTCCTCCATCTTCAAGTCATCATCCTGGAATGATGAATTATTACAACTCTCTTCTAATATATTAAATAATATACCTACAGTACAGTACACTGCCTATATACAGTACAGATATCCCATAATATACAGTACATGATAAACAAGTTTCAACAAATGTCTACACTATAGAAGCAAACAAACAAACAAATCCCATTTTGTTGTGTTTTGTCAATGTAAACAACTTCCGTCACAGAAACATAACCCCAATATATAAATTACTTCAACTTAATTTAAGTATTTCCAGGAACAATATTTTAGTATATGAAGGAACACCTGTGAACTAGTTTACTGAATACATGAAGCATTACACAGCACAACTTAAGCATCAGATATGAAAAGTGGAGAAAAAACGTAAAGTAACACAGCCTTATTTTTACCATAGGTCTAACAGTAGTGATATAACATTGATAAATAAGCATTGACACAGTGTACAGTATTATGTAGTCATCTCCCTGATTATACTGTTTACTGCCCCCTACAATGCTTCATACAACTGTACAGTACTACATGACCATTATGCAAGGTATCTGTTAGTGAAAGAAAAGCTTTAATAAGAACTGTTGTTAAGAGTAAGGCAGAGTTACATTCAACACTTTCTCTCGGCGTCAAATGTTGTTGACCAGAGCCTACAAACCTCCATGTGTTTGAGGAGTAACAACACGGACTTGTTCTCAGTCAAGTATTAAAACAAATCATCACAACTAAAGGTGTACATAGGACCTTGATGGGGAGCTTCCAGTGTTAAAGACTTGGGCAGTGAGCTTCCCGAGTTCTCTAAATCTTGTTGTATAGAAGCATAAACAAGCAAACCCAATCGTGAAATGGGGGCGCCAGCTGCAGTCCTGCTAAGGGTGCCAAATAGGCTGATGCCGGCCCTGGAGCCAGTACATGCCAACAGTACGTAACAGAGAGCCAGTACATGCCCACAGTGCCAACAGTACGTAACAGAAAGCCAGTACATGCCCACAGTGCTAACAGTACGTAACAGAGAGCCAGTACATGCCAACAGAACGTAACAGAGCCAGTTCAGAAGGGTGACCTAATAGAGGTGTACAGTATCATCATCTCAAGGGGCACTACTCAGTCCTTACTTGGACACTTGGGCTGAGTTGGCGTGAAACTCTTTTCTCTTTTAATTCAAATTCAATATTGAAAATTACATCAAAAGGAGCTGGTTAACAAGCTAACTAGCCCGCCTAGTCTTAACAAGAGTTCTTTAACATTCTATTAATCATAAATCATATATGTATATAACAAATAGATGTATATTATTCTCTGTTAATTTAGTGACTTGAAATATATTGTGTTGAGGGAGACCTTATATAAAATTATTAAGTCATTATTATTATTAAACAACAGTGACAAAGTTTACACAGTTTATAATAATTAATAATATTATATAGTAATTATATCATTGCTAGATGGTTTAAATAATAAATATAAGTTAAAACTATTGCCCGGTGTAAACCCTGACTGAGCGTCGGTCCGCCATGAGGTAAACAACAACAGCTGCCTGAGGCAAATGTTTTGTGGCAGGGAGGCAGACCTTGTTGGTCACTTGGCCCCGTGATCTAGGCCCGGTGATCTAGGCCTGGTGAACTAGGCCCTGTGATCTAGACCCTGTGATCTAGGCCTGGTGATCTAGGCCCGGTGATCTAGGCCCGGTGAACTAGGCCCAGTAGGGGGCAGTGAAATTTTGCTCAAAGCTGCACTCTTCAGGCATTGTTCCTTATACATATCTAAGACTCCATGCCAAATTTGAAGCTGATATGTCGAGGTTTAGTCTGCCGCATTTTCTACTGAAATTTTTAAATTTACCTACAGTACTAGCCAAACAGCCGCTGTGGCGGTGCAATGTTCTGTTCAGTGTTTATCAACTTTTTTTTCATATCTCTTATTTCATTTAAGTTGTCTTGTTGCAGATGAGTATGGTGCTATGTCTATATTGATTATCAGCCTCATTTTGTCCCTGATCCAAGGGCTCTGACAGACACCAGTTCACAGAACCGGACAAGACTCCCTACACTGGCTGCCGCTTGTGACCGATACTTGATTAGTGATTATGCTGGAGCTGCCATTGCTACTGCCACCTTAACTGACTATGGCATTATCACAAAGGATGACAAGAGTCAGGTTATTGGACCACATAAGCTGCGGGATGCGAGACAAAAATACCGATTTAAGAGGCAAGAAATTGAGATGGCTAGTTTAGATAATTTGACGTCACTCTATTTTGATGGTAAGAAGACCGCCACTCGTGTGATGATAAAGAATGAGAAGACCCAGAAATGGAGTTCGAGGATGATGGTGAAAGATCATTATGTCATCATGGTTGAGCCTGGCAATGAATATCTCACACATGTGACTCCCAAGACTGGACACGGAAAGCAGATTGCCAAAACTATTCACGAGTTTCTGGTGGAGAAAAATCTAACCCAGCAGCCCATTGTGTGTGTTGGTTGTGATGGAACCAATGTAAATGTAGGATCAGAAAATGGAGTCATTCTTCATCTTGAAATGTTACTTGGTCACCCACTCCATTATTTCATATGTCAGCTTCACGGAAATGAGCTGCCTTTCCGTGCAGTTTTTTATCACTATGATGGTAAACCAAGTGGTCCTGAGCATTGGCGTGGTCCCATTGGAAAGCAGATCAAGGAGTCTTTGTCTGAGCTTCCAGTTGTCGCCTTCCAGCCAGTCAGTTTCCCTGATTTCCCTGTGTTTAATGATGAAGTGGAGAAAGATCTGTCCTGGGATCAGAAATACCTGTATAGGATTTGTAAAGGAGTTATCACAGGTGTTGTTGAAGATGACTTGGCTGCTATTGAGCCAGGTCCTCCCTGTGTGTCAAGGTGGAACACCTTATGGAGTAGAATCCTCAGGCTGTATGTAGCAACATTAAGACCCAGCCATGAGTTGAAAAGAATTGTCATTACAATAATAAAGTTCAGTGCTCCAATGTGGTTTTACATCAAGATACACCCTTACGTAACACACGGCTCAAGGAACGTATTCCAGTCCCTGCTATATATGAAACACCTGAATAGTGAGGAGGAGACGATAGTGAAGAAGGCTGTCCAGAGAAATGCATACTTTGCCCACACAGATCAACTTCTTCTTGGGATGTGTGCAGATGAGGACATGACTGTTAGAGAAAAACCTGTCTCAATGATAAGAAAAATTAGAGAGGAGAATCAGCAAAAGGAAGAATGCACTGGCAGATCTGAAGAGGAGGAGGAAGATTCTGATGCTGCTGTTGACGAGAATTTGTTAAACTATACTGATGAGGAGGGTAAAGATGGAGATGGGAATGAGGATGTGCCTCCTGTAGTCAACATGAGAAAGGTGGTGACTCCGAAACTAAAGTGGCAAGCAAAAAACTATCATTCCATGATTAACTGGAGGAATGAACTCAAGACTGAGCCTCCTTACAGTGCTTCTCTGTCAAATCTACAGGCTAATGACACTCTTGAGACACCATTAGTGGTGCCCAAGTGGTCAAACAGCACTCAGACGGTCGAGAGAGGCATAAAAGTGATGACTGAAGCTTGCACTTAAGTGACGGGATACGAATCGAGAGATGGATATATTAGGCAAAGATTATTGTCTAGGAAAATGATGCCAAGGTTCCGCACAAAAAAGAATTTCAATATGAACTTGTAATGATTTTCTATACGGTGTACCTGTAAAATAACATGTGAATTAAATCGATGTCACCCATGTAAAATTTATCATTATCTTGGAAAACATTAAATGACACCTAATTTTTGGTATATACTAAAAGATGACAAAAAGTCGTTCGCGATGCGGCAGGGTAAGTATGCATGAAATGGCATGAAATTTTGCACAGGTGTTTGTTACAGCCATACAAACGATGCCTGAAAAGTGCAGCCTGCAACTCAAATAAAAGTGTGTTTTCCCTGCCCCTAAGGTCCAGTGATCTAGACCCAGTAATCTAGGCCTGGTGAACTTGGCCCAGTGATCTAGGCTCGGTGATCTAGGCCCTGTGAACTAGGCCCGGTGATTTAGGCCCAGTGATCTAGGCTCGGTGATCTAGGCCTGGTGATCTAGGCCCGGTGATCTAGGCCCAGTGAACTAGTCCCGGTGATTTAGGCCCAGTGATCTAGTAGGCCCGGTGATCTAGGCCCGGTGATCTAGGCCCAGTGATCTAGGCCCGGTGAACTTGGCCCGGTGATCTAGGCCCGGTGAACTTGGCCCAGTGATCTAGGCCCGGTGATCTAGGCCCAGTGATCTCGGCCCAGTTACTGTGGGGGTCTCGGCCTGACATTAGCTGGGACGATGTCAGGCTTTTGTAGGCTCTTTTATTGGAACTATTTTAAGCACATGGATTTAAAATCACATACATATACAGTTTAATGGGCCAGACAGTCTGGTTATTGCAGAGACAAGTTGCATGTTGCCTCGCCCACCATATTAAGATTATTTTCTTTGGTGAATTATCAATCTTACACTGTTATTTCTCTCGCTGTTATTAATATGTTTTTTGTAATATTTAGACAATTTTAAGACCTTTTTCTTCTATGGTATTTCTGCCGGAAATTAATGATAACCGAGATATTAATTTTTTAATATTATTAATATTACAGTATTTAATATTATTAGTGTCGCCTGGACTGTTACTTCAGCTGTTGGTTCAAGTATATAAGGGATTAATTGGTCCTAACTTGGAGTACTGCTCTCATATCTGGGGTGGCTCTTTAACTGTTAGATAGGCTAGAATCAAAGGCTTATTAACTCTCCTCCTTTAGTTGATAATCTCTCTTCTCTTCACCACAATGTTGCTTCACTCTCTCTCTTTTACAGGTACTTTAACGGGCAGCACCGTGGGCTGGTGTCTTTCCCACAGTGTGGGTCACACTATAATAACCCGTTATAGTACATCCTTCTTTACTCACACAGCCAAACTGTGTCAGTGTGGATGTGGGTCACACTATAATAACCCATTATAGTACATCCTTCTTTCCTCACACTGTTCAATACTCTGCCTTCTTTTGTGTTTCCATACTCATACAATCTGTCTCACTTCAAAAAGCTGGGTTTCCGGCATCTTTGCGGTGTACATTAATATAACCTTTTTATTTTATATTTATATTTTATTTTTACTCTTATTTTACACAAATTGATTTAGTCACTTGTAGATTTCATTTATAAATTGTACTTTTATAAGAATATCGTCTAAGGCAAAATATTTTGTTTCAGATACTGTGATGTCACATCTCAAGACCAAGTGTAACTAAGTAGAAGTTCACAATGTCAAGCCGAGATAAAAAGTTCTCCTGTGAGGAATGTGGCAAACAGTTTGCCTTCAAGTCTACTCTCAAGACACACATTCTTGTCCACAATGGTGTGAAGGAGTTTGAATGTGAGGAATGTGGGAAATGTTTCTCCCGGAAGGGTGATCTCAAGACACACATTCTTACACACAATGGTGTGAAGGAGTTTGAATGTGAGGAATGTGGGAAATGTTTCTCCCGGAAGAGTGATCTCAAGACACACATTCTTGGACACAGTGGTATAAAGGAGTTTGAATGTGAGGAATGTGGCAAATGTTTCTCCCAGAAGGGTAATCTCAAGACACACATTCTTGGACACAGTGGTATAAAGGAGTTTGAATGTGAGGAATGTGGCAAATGTTTCTCCCAGAAGAGTGATCTCAACAGACACATTCTTGTACACAATGGTGTGAAGGAGTTTGAATGTGAGGAATGTGGGAAATGTTTCTCCCATAAGGGTAATCTCATGACTCACATTCTTGGACACAGTGGTATAAAGGAATTTGAATGTGAGGAATGTGGGAAATGTTTCTCCCACAAGGGTAATCTCAAGACACACATTGTTGGACACAGTGGTATAAAGGAATTTGAATGTGAGGAATGTGGGAAATGTTTCTCCCACAAGAGTACTCTCAAGACACACATTCTTGTACACAATGGTGTGAAGGAATTTGAATGTGAGGAATGTGGGAAACATTTTGCACTTAAGGGTACTCTCAAGAAACACATTCTTGTACTACACAATGGTGTGAAGGAGTTTGAATGTGAGGAATGTGGGAAATGTTTCTCCCAGAAGAGTGATCTCAACAGACACATTGTTGGACACAGTGGTGTGAAGGAGTTTGAATGTGAGGAATGTGGTAAATGTTTCTCCCAGAAGAGTACTCTCAACTGACATTCTTGTACACAATGGTGTGAAGGAGTTTGAATGTGAGGAATGTGGGAAATGTTTCTCCCTCAGCTGTCTTCTCAAATGTCATAAACTTGTGCATGAAAAAATCAGAATTCAATAAATGTTTGAATGACTTTAACAGAAGGTAAATGTGACACACAAACTTGAATACAGTGATATACATCAATATAAAACCACTTGAGCAAACTCTATGAATGTAGCAGAAATAAAGACAAGTGACAAATGCCACTTTTATAGATATTAAACACAAGTTATCTGCTCTTAGTGTAGACATTTGGTGTTGGTTAAATATCACTCAAAATAATACTCCATTTTGTTTCATCAGCCTTTTTAATAATGTTATTTACAGTAGTACAGTAGTGAACAAAGGTTAAACTTATCGTCTATGGGCTTAAAATTTCACCTTTACTGGATAAGTTGTGTTGAACAGAGATGAACTCTCATTTACTATAATTTGTGCATCAATAGTTGTGTCAATTGTGTACGTCTGTCTTTATTTATATGCGACGTAAGTTTTATCACAAGTACGTACATTAACGCAGGTAGTAAATCATCTTGGTAAAGTAGTACAGTGGTGGTAGACCATTTGTTGTCATTATTTCACGGAAACTCTTCAATCTCTGTTGAAATTGTATGTAAATATTTGATAAGTTTTGCTCAACTCTGACGAGATATTTTGATATTTTATCTTGACTAAATGGTTGGTAGTTTTGATTCATGTTTTAAATATATTCTTTCATCACTTACAGATATATAATACCATTGTCTGGTAAATAATGGTTAGGGTTCATATATAGTAGCTGGTGTTATGGGGCAGATGAACTTTAACACCTCTTAACTGTATATAATATCATGTTTAATATATTGTTCAGTTAGCATCTTGTGCCTTAGTTAGGTAACTCGTCTTGGTTATATATCAATTCATCCTTGGGCAGTCATTTTCTTAAAGTAGCCAATGCTGAAATGCCAAACTCTGGGTTAAAATTTGTTTTTTTATCATGTTAAGCTGAAGACTTGGTTAAATTAACATACAGTATTTAGATGTTTGCTGTTCTTATATACAGTGATCCCTCGGTTAACGAGCGCCTCGGTTAACGAGATTTCGGTTAACGAATTACCTTCCATAAGATTCTTAATTGCGGTTAACAAGCGTTCCCTCGATTAACGAAGTCCTCACGAGCGCCCCTCAACATGTTTTCGCTTGCACACTAGCTGTCATATTAGTCCGCCAATACAATAATCGGTTCTAGGGCTTAAATTCCTTGCTATTTCAGTAAATATCAAGAAGTTTGTACTATTCAATAATTTTAAAAGTCTTGTATTAAATTTTTTAGTAATTTTAACAATTATTTAACATAATTTAAGTACAGGGAAACTAGTATTTAGGGCGCCAAACAGCCTGTCAACACACCATACAGGCGTCAGTCTCTGTCTTTTCAGTGGAGGTAACATCTTGCTTGAGACTCTAACATAAATGTTTTTTTTCTGTGTTTCCAGTCAAATTATTGGTCATTATGAAATATATTTTACATATTGACAATATATAATGGAGTGCAGTGTTGATTTATAGAAAATAATCTTGTATTACACCAAGTGAACTAAAATTTTATGGGTGAAATGACGCCATGGGGTGCCTTCTCTTCTTCCCCAATGCCTTCTCTTCTCCCTTCTCCTCCAACCCTCATTCTAATTCCCATCATCATCATCATCCAGGAGCCTTCTACATAATACCTCAAAGTAAGTGTACTTTTCTGCCTTTTTTGTTGACTTTAGGCAATTTTCGGTGAGCTGGAACCAATTATCCAAAAACCCATTGAAACAATGTTTTCGGTTAACGAGCAACCTTCTAGAACGAATTGTGCTCATTAACCGAGGGACCATTGTACCCTTGACCAGAAATCTCTGACAGCCGGAATTGATATTTTCTCAGAAATTTTTCCCAAAGCTGAAAGTTTCCGGAATATTCCGGCTTTGGAATTTTCAAGTTAATTGGAGCTTTTGAAATAATTTTCCGAGGAAATTTTAATTACGGCTGTCAGAGATTTTCTGGTGAGGTCGTTGATTATATGTTCAAAGTCCGCGTGTTAAATGGACTAAAAATCAAGTATATATATATATACATATATACATACATACCAGTAGTACCCCGATTTACGAGGTCAATTGAACCCACAGGTTACCACGTAAAGTGAACAACAGAACATATGGGATTAATTCCAATAGAGACTGGCCCGACCCCCAAACTCCACTTTTTGACGACACACAACTATGTTGTAGTAAAAATATTTTCTTAACTTTATGATGGTATGCACACACAATTAATAATTAAGAGAAATATCAATAATATTAGTTTTTTTAACACTTACATTAGTAGAAAAGATGGCTGGGCACACGGGGATGGGGGTTGGTTCCGAGGCAGAGGGCAGATTACTGGCCCTCACCTGTATCAATTGTATCACTATCCACCACAGAGGCTTGCAGGGCCTCTTTGTCAAACCCCTCAAAGTCCATATAAGTCCATATCCTCACTATCACTATCACTGACTTGGGCCGGGTGTGGTGGGTGGCGGGTGAAGAACTCGGTAATGTTTTGATGACTGGGGGACCTTGTGTGCATCCTGCCCGCGCCGCTTCCCGCGTATATGAGTAGATGCACCGCGTTAAGTGAAAGTTCGGTTCTGGCGAGGCACCGCGTAAATGAGAATTCGCGGAAAGTGAAACAGCGTAAAGCGGGGTAATATTGTATATATATGTATATCTTGATAAAATCACACGGGAAAAGGTAAACAACGGAGCACCTTATCTTTCGTCTTTATTCAAGACATCTTCAGAGACAACTGGATTACATGGACAGAGAGAGGCTTAAATATACATATACATATACAGTCAACCCTCACTTTACGCGGTCCCACATTACGCATTTGCACGTTTATGCGGTGCCCTGCCAGAACCCAGGATGCTCACATTCCGCGGTGGGTGTACCCCTTTACGCGGGTGAAGTATAATTTTTTTTATTTAGCTCATAAAATTCATACAAATTATCCGGCCAGAATATAATTTACATTGCTGGAATTCTTACAATTTGGTGATCATTTTGAATATAAACATCATAGATTTTGTATTAGACATACAAATTTTAGATATAATGTTTACTTTGAGTAAATATGTTATCTTTTGTGCAAAATATATGACATTTATATTCAAAATATTCCTGGTCTTACAAGGAATCCAGCAATGTCAATTATATTATCCTAACTTTAGTTTGAGGTATTATTTATTACTATACCTGGTTTTCCCCCAAAAATTTCTGAGAGAGGGAAGAGCCAGTGAGTGTAGTGTGAGAAGAGGGGGAGGGAGTCGAGTCCATTATTTGAATGGACATTAACTTGGCGACTGTATTTCTCTATTTCTCTTAAGTATTAATTGTGTGCATGTACCATCATAAAATTAAGATGTTATTTTTACTAGAACATAGGTATTGTGTTGGAAAAAGTGGAGTTTGGGGGTCAGCTGGTCTCTATTTCATTTAATCCCATATGTTATGTTATTCACCTTACGCGTTTCTCACTTTCCGCGGTACCCTGTGGGTTACATTAACCGCGTAAAGTGAGGGTTGACTGTATATGTGTTACTCAAGAAGCTACCCTCCAGCCAGTACACCTGTCACCTGACCAGAGACACCCAGCTTAGTGACGACATCTTCAGGCTTGTAACTCGCCAATATAAGGGCCTGCAGCTCTGTCCAGGAGTCATTCACATTCGGATTATTATTGCAACAGGGAAGGAGCCGACAGCTCCTTCCCAGAGACAGAATTCAGAAGAAGACAGAAGTAACTCTCGTCACTAGTCGAGGTCGGGAGGGAAACTTCTCTCCCCATCACCGAGCCCCGCCTAACAGTCTCCCCCACAGGAGACATAGACAAGCACTCTCTTCAACAGCACCTGCTGGGCCTCCCTCAGGTCACATGTGAGTCATTGTCAGAGCGATCCATAGGGTGAGTTACTTACGGTGGGAAGTGTATCCATTTCATGTTTGTGTCCGAGTGTCAGTGTCTAGTGACTTCGATATATTGATCTATTAATGTGTCTGTGTCATTCCATTAACTAATAAGTAACTGTACTTAGAATTGGTGTTTAGAAGTTTCCCCCTAAGAATGTATTAACAGTAAAATAACAAACTGGCCACACTACCAAAACTTCTTCACTTTTGTAACAACCTTCACACCCCATGGCGTCATTTCACCCATAAAATTTTAGTTCACTTGGTGTAATACAAGATTATTTTCTATAAATCAACACTGCACTCCATTATATATTGTCAATATGTAAAATATATTTCATAATGACCAATAATTTGACTGGAAACACAGAAAAAAAACATTTATGTTAGAGTCTCAAGCAAGATGTTACCTCCACTGAAAAGACAGAGACTGACGCCTGTATGGTGTGTTGACAGGCTGTTTGGCGCCCTAAATACTAGTTTCCCTGTACTTAAATTATGTTAAATAATTGTTAAAATTACTAAAAAATTTAATACAAGACTTTTAAAATTATTGAATAGTACAAACTTCTTGATATTTACTGAAATAGCAAGGAATTTAAGCCCTAGAACCGATTATTGTATTGGCGGACTAATATGACAGCTAGTGTGCAAGCGAAAACATGTTGAGGGGCGCTCGTGAGGACTTCGTTAATCGAGGGAACGCTTGTTAACCGCAATTAAGAATCTTATGGAAGGTAATTCGTTAACCGAAATCTCGTTAACCGAGGCGCTCGTTAACCGAGGGATCACTGTATATAAGAACAGCAAACATCTAAATACTGTATGTTAATTTAACCAAGTCTTCAGCTTAACATGATAAAAAAACAAATTTTAACCCAGAGTTTGGCATTTCAGCATTGGCTACTTTAAGAAAATGACTGCCCAAGGATGAATTGATATATAACCAAGACGAGTTACCTAACTAAGGCACAAGATGCTAACTGAACAATATATTAAACATGATATTATATACAGTTAAGAGGTGTTAAAGTTCATCTGCCCCATAACACCAGCTACTATATATGAACCCTAACCATTATTTACCAGACAATGGTATTATATATCTGTAAGTGATGAAAGAATATATTTAAAACATGAATCAAAACTACCAACCATTTAGTCAAGATAAAATATCAAAATATCTCGTCAGAGTTGAGCAAAACTTATCAAATATTTACATACAATTTCAACAGAGATTGAAGAGTTTCCGTGAAATAATGACAACAAATGGTCTACCACCACTGTACTACTTTACCAAGATGATTTACTACCTGCGTTAATGTACGTACTTGTGATAAAACTTACGTCGCATATAAATAAAGACAGACGTACACAATTGACACAACTATTGATGCACAAATTATAGTAAATGAGAGTTCATCTCTGTTCAACACAACTTATCCAGTAAAGGTGAAATTTTAAGCCCATAGACGATAAGTTTAACCTTTGTTCACTACTGTACTACTGTAAATAACATTATTAAAAAGGCTGATGAAACAAAATGGAGTATTATTTTGAGTGATATTTAACCAACACCAAATGTCTACACTAAGAGCAGATAACTTGTGTTTAATATCTATAAAAGTGGCATTTGTCACTTGTCTTTATTTCTGCTACATTCATAGAGTTTGCTCAAGTGGTTTTATATTGATGTATATCACTGTATTCAAGTTTGTGTGTCACATTTACCTTCTGTTAAAGTCATTCAAACATTTATTGAATTCTGATTTTTTCATGCACAAGTTTATGACATTTGAGAAGACAGCTGAGGGAGAAACATTTCCCACATTCCTCACATTCAAACTCCTTCACACCATTGTGTACAAGAATGTCAGTTGAGAGTACTCTTCTGGGAGAAACATTTACCACATTCCTCACATTCAAACTCCTTCACACCACTGTGTCCAACAATGTGTCTGTTGAGATCACTCTTCTGGGAGAAACATTTCCCACATTCCTCACATTCAAACTCCTTCACACCATTGTGTAGTACAAGAATGTGTTTCTTGAGAGTACCCTTAAGTGCAAAATGTTTCCCACATTCCTCACATTCAAATTCCTTCACACCATTGTGTACAAGAATGTGTGTCTTGAGAGTACTCTTGTGGGAGAAACATTTCCCACATTCCTCACATTCAAATTCCTTTATACCACTGTGTCCAACAATGTGTGTCTTGAGATTACCCTTGTGGGAGAAACATTTCCCACATTCCTCACATTCAAATTCCTTTATACCACTGTGTCCAAGAATGTGAGTCATGAGATTACCCTTATGGGAGAAACATTTCCCACATTCCTCACATTCAAACTCCTTCACACCATTGTGTACAAGAATGTGTCTGTTGAGATCACTCTTCTGGGAGAAACATTTGCCACATTCCTCACATTCAAACTCCTTTATACCACTGTGTCCAAGAATGTGTGTCTTGAGATTACCCTTCTGGGAGAAACATTTGCCACATTCCTCACATTCAAACTCCTTTATACCACTGTGTCCAAGAATGTGTGTCTTGAGATCACTCTTCCGGGAGAAACATTTCCCACATTCCTCACATTCAAACTCCTTCACACCATTGTGTGTAAGAATGTGTGTCTTGAGATCACCCTTCCGGGAGAAACATTTCCCACATTCCTCACATTCAAACTCCTTCACACCATTGTGGACAAGAATGTGTGTCTTGAGAGTAGACTTGAAGGCAAACTGTTTGCCACATTCCTCACAGGAGAACTTTTTATCTCGGCTTGACATTGTGAACTTCTACTTAGTTACACTTGGTCTTGAGATGTGACATCACAGTATCTGAAACAAAATATTTTGCCTTAGACGATATTCTTATAAAAGTACAATTTATAAATGAAATCTACAAGTGACTAAATCAATTTGTGTAAAATAAGAGTAAAAATAAAATATAAATATAAAATAAAAAGGTTATATTAATGTACACCGCAAAGATGCCGGAAACCCAGCTTTTTGAAGTGAGACAGATTGTATGAGTATGGAAACACAAAAGAAGGCAGAGTATTGAACAGTGTGAGGAAAGAAGGATGTACTATAATGGGTTATTATAGTGTGACCCACATCCACACTGACACAGTTTGGCTGTGTGAGTAAAGAAGGATGTACTATAACGGGTTATTATAGTGTGACCCACACTGTGGGAAAGACACCAGCCCACGGTGCTGCCCGTTAAAGTACCTGTAAAAGAGAGAGAGTGAAGCAACATTGTGGTGAAGAGAAGAGAGATTATCAACTAAAGGAGGAGAGTTAATAAGCCTTTGATTCTAGCCTATCTAACAGTTAAAGAGCCACCCCAGATATGAGAGCAGTACTCCAAGTTAGGACCAATTAATCCCTTATATACTTGAACCAACAGCTGAAGTAACAGTCCAGGCGACACTAATAATATTAAATACTGTAATATTAATAATATTAAAAAATTAATATCTCGGTTATCATTAATTTCCGGCAGAAATACCATAGAAGAAAAAGGTCTTAAAATTGTCTAAATATTACAAAAAACATATTAATAACAGCGAGAGAAATAACAGTGTAAGATTGATAATTCACCAAAGAAAATAATCTTAATATGGTGGGCGAGGCAACATGCAACTTGTCTCTGCAATAACCAGACTGTCTGGCCCATTAAACTGTATATGTATGTGATTTTAAATCCATGTGCTTAAAATAGTTCCAATAAAAGAGCCTACAAAAGCCTGACATCGTCCCAGCTAATGTCAGGCCGAGACCCCCACAGTAACTGGGCCGAGATCACTGGGCCTAGATCACCGGGCCTAGATCACTGGGCCAAGTTCACCGGGCCTAGATCACCGGGCCAAGTTCACCGGGCCTAGATCACTGGGCCTAGATCACCGGGCCTAGATCACCGGGCCTACTAGATCACTGGGCCTAAATCACCGGGACTAGTTCACTGGGCCTAGATCACCGGGCCTAGATCACCAGGCCTAGATCACCGAGCCTAGATCACTGGGCCTAAATCACCGGGCCTAGTTCACAGGGCCTAGATCACCGAGCCTAGATCACTGGGCCAAGTTCACCAGGCCTAGATTACTGGGTCTAGATCACTGGACCTTAGGGGCAGGGAAAACACACTTTTATTTGAGTTGCAGGCTGCACTTTTCAGGCATCGTTTGTATGGCTGTAACAAACACCTGTGCAAAATTTCATGCCATTTCATGCATACTTACCCTGCCGCATCGCGAACGACTTTTTGTCATCTTTTAGTATATACCAAAAATTAGGTGTCATTTAATGTTTTCCAAGATAATGATAAATTTTACATGGGTGACATCGATTTAATTCACATGTTATTTTACAGGTACACCGTATAGAAAATCATTACAAGTTCATATTGAAATTCTTTTTTGTGCGGAACCTTGGCATCATTTTCCTAGACAATAATCTTTGCCTAATATATCCATCTCTCGATTCGTATCCCGTCACTTAAGTGCAAGCTTCAGTCATCACTTTTATGCCTCTCTCGACCGTCTGAGTGCTGTTTGACCACTTGGGCACCACTAATGGTGTCTCAAGAGTGTCATTAGCCTGTAGATTTGACAGAGAAGCACTGTAAGGAGGCTCAGTCTTGAGTTCATTCCTCCAGTTAATCATGGAATGATAGTTTTTTGCTTGCCACTTTAGTTTCGGAGTCACCACCTTTCTCATGTTGACTACAGGAGGCACATCCTCATTCCCATCTCCATCTTTACCCTCCTCATCAGTATAGTTTAACAAATTCTCGTCAACAGCAGCATCAGAATCTTCCTCCTCCTCTTCAGATCTGCCAGTGCATTCTTCCTTTTGCTGATTCTCCTCTCTAATTTTTCTTATCATTGAGACAGGTTTTTCTCTAACAGTCATGTCCTCATCTGCACACATCCCAAGAAGAAGTTGATCTGTGTGGGCAAAGTATGCATTTCTCTGGACAGCCTTCTTCACTATCGTCTCCTCCTCACTATTCAGGTGTTTCATATATAGCAGGGACTGGAATACGTTCCTTGAGCCGTGTGTTACGTAAGGGTGTATCTTGATGTAAAACCACATTGGAGCACTGAACTTTATTATTGTAATGACAATTCTTTTCAACTCATGGCTGGGTCTTAATGTTGCTACATACAGCCTGAGGATTCTACTCCATAAGGTGTTCCACCTTGACACACAGGGAGGACCTGGCTCAATAGCAGCCAAGTCATCTTCAACAACACCTGTGATAACTCCTTTACAAATCCTATACAGGTATTTCTGATCCCAGGACAGATCTTTCTCCACTTCATCATTAAACACAGGGAAATCAGGGAAACTGACTGGCTGGAAGGCGACAACTGGAAGCTCAGACAAAGACTCCTTGATCTGCTTTCCAATGGGACCACGCCAATGCTCAGGACCACTTGGTTTACCATCATAGTGATAAAAAACTGCACGGAAAGGCAGCTCATTTCCGTGAAGCTGACATATGAAATAATGGAGTGGGTGACCAAGTAACATTTCAAGATGAAGAATGACTCCATTTTCTGATCCTACATTTACATTGGTTCCATCACAACCAACACACACAATGGGCTGCTGGGTTAGATTTTTCTCCACCAGAAACTCGTGAATAGTTTTGGCAATCTGCTTTCCGTGTCCAGTCTTGGGAGTCACATGTGTGAGATATTCATTGCCAGGCTCAACCATGATGACATAATGATCTTTCACCATCATCCTCGAACTCCATTTCTGGGTCTTCTCATTCTTTATCATCACACGAGTGGCGGTCTTCTTACCATCAAAATAGAGTGACGTCAAATTATCTAAACTAGCCATCTCAATTTCTTGCCTCTTAAATCGGTATTTTTGTCTCGCATCCCGCAGCTTATGTGGTCCAATAACCTGACTCTTGTCATCCTTTGTGATAATGCCATAGTCAGTTAAGGTGGCAGTAGCAATGGCAGCTCCAGCATAATCACTAATCAAGTATCGGTCACAAGCGGCAGCCAGTGTAGGGAGTCTTGTCCGGTTCTGTGAACTGGTGTCTGTCAGAGCCCTTGGATCAGGGACAAAATGAGGCTGATAATCAATATAGACATAGCACCATACTCATCTGCAACAAGACAACTTAAATGAAATAAGAGATATGAAAAAAAAGTTGATAAACACTGAACAGAACATTGCACCGCCACAGCGGCTGTTTGGCTAGTACTGTAGGTAAATTTAAAAATTTCAGTAGAAAATGCGGCAGACTAAACCTCGACATATCAGCTTCAAATTTGGCATGGAGTCTTAGATATGTATAAGGAACAATGCCTGAAGAGTGCAGCTTTGAGCAAAATTTCACTGCCCCCTACTGGGCCTAGTTCACCGGGCCTAGATCACCGGGCCTAGATCACCAGGCCTAGATCACAGGGTCTAGATCACAGGGCCTAGTTCACCAGGCCTAGATCACCGGGCCTAGATCACGGGGCCAAGTGACCAACAAGGTCTGCCTCCCTGCCACAAAACATTTGCCTCAGGCAGCTGTTGTTGTTTACCTCATGGCGGACCGACGCTCAGTCAGGGTTTACACCGGGCAATAGTTTTAACTTATATTTATTATTTAAACCATCTAGCAATGATATAATTACTATATAATATTATTAATTATTATAAACTGTGTAAACTTTGTCACTGTTGTTTAATAATAATAATGACTTAATAATTTTATATAAGGTCTCCCTCAACACAATATATTTCAAGTCACTAAATTAACAGAGAATAATATACATCTATTTGTTATATACATATATGATTTATGATTAATAGAATGTTAAAGAACTCTTGTTAAGACTAGGCGGGCTAGTTAGCTTGTTAACCAGCTCCTTTTGATGTAATTTTCAATATTGAATTTGAATTAAAAGAGAAAAGAGTTTCACGCCAACTCAGCCCAAGTGTCCAAGTAAGGACTGAGTAGTGCCCCTTGAGATGATGATACTGTACACCTCTATTAGGTCACCCTTCTGAACTGGCTCTGTTACGTTCTGTTGGCATGTACTGGCTCTCTGTTACGTACTGTTAGCACTGTGGGCATGTACTGGCTTTCTGTTACGTACTGTTGGCACTGTGGGCATGTACTGGCTCTCTGTTACGTACTGTTGGCATGTACTGGCTCCAGGGCCGGCATCAGCCTATTTGGCACCCTTAGCAGGACTGCAGCTGGCGCCCCCATTTCACGATTGGGTTTGCTTGTTTATGCTTCTATACAACAAGATTTAGAGAACTCGGGAAGCTCACTGCCCAAGTCTTTAACACTGGAAGCTCCCCATCAAGGTCCTATGTACACCTTTAGTTGTGATGATTTGTTTTAATACTTGACTGAGAACAAGTCCGTGTTGTTACTCCTCAAACACATGGAGGTTTGTAGGCTCTGGTCAACAACATTTGACGCCGAGAGAAAGTGTTGAATGTAACTCTGCCTTACTCTTAACAACAGTTCTTATTAAAGCTTTTCTTTCACTAACAGATACCTTGCATAATGGTCATGTAGTACTGTACAGTTGTATGAAGCATTGTAGGGGGCAGTAAACAGTATAATCAGGGAGATGACTACATAATACTGTACACTGTGTCAATGCTTATTTATCAATGTTATATCACTACTGTTAGACCTATGGTAAAAATAAGGCTGTGTTACTTTACGTTTTTTCTCCACTTTTCATATCTGATGCTTAAGTTGTGCTGTGTAATGCTTCATGTATTCAGTAAACTAGTTCACAGGTGTTCCTTCATATACTAAAATATTGTTCCTGGAAATACTTAAATTAAGTTGAAGTAATTTATATATTGGGGTTATGTTTCTGTGACGGAAGTTGTTTACATTGACAAAACACAACAAAATGGGATTTGTTTGTTTGTTTGCTTCTATAGTGTAGACATTTGTTGAAACTTGTTTATCATGTACTGTATATTATGGGATATCTGTACTGTATATAGGCAGTGTACTGTACTGTAGGTATATTATTTAATATATTAGAAGAGAGTTGTAATAATTCATCATTCCAGGATGATGACTTGAAGATGGAGGAAATGATGACCACAAGAGTTCTTCTGGTGACCTGACTCATGATGCACCAGACACACAAGTCAGGTTAGGTACAGTACAGGTCATCTCTCATTGTGGTTTCTTCACTAAACTCTTGACAAAGTACAGTAATTGTAGCCCATAGACTGCCTTGTCTAGTTAACTCTTCTAAGTGTAAATATTAATAAAGTATTAGTACTGTACAATACTCGGGATGCACCAATTAATTGATATCAGCTGCAGATAATATCAACATTTTGCTGAATAATCAGTATCTGTAAACAAAGTATCAGTTGGCGCCAGTTTGCTGTCTGTTTTGGGTTAATAAAGTACTCGAGCATTTTTATTATCGGCAAAATACAGTAATTACGGAAACCAGTTACTGTCGTCCGTTCACACATTATGGGAAGGTCACACTTGGCCGCCGATCAGAGTGTTTTATTGGATAACATGGCAGTGTCCTCTGTGGAAGTCTGGCTATAGCACTTCATTGTAAGGTAATGGATATATTATCAGGCCAGACAAAGCAGCTTTTGTTTAATGTGAGGAGAAAAATAATCTGGTAAACACTGATGAGAGAGGTTGTTTTATATACTGTAGCATCGTTAAAGTGCACTCCCAACAAAAAGTATTGGTGCTTACTGTAGTGTGAACAATTTGAGACCAGTGACGATAGGTATTGGGAAAGGCGAGTTGTTCCAGCCGTATGTTGGCAGCCCTGATTGTCAGCCATATGGCAACACCTAGTGGAGGGGAGGGGGTTATGAGGATACACTTACCAACCTTCCCCACATATCACAGTGTATACGTATCGTTTTATAACTCATCGATCTCACTCTGCACCGATACTTCAAGGTATGAGTGTACATTATATATTTTATTGACCAATATTACCCAAATTAGAACTAAGAACGACATACGTTGTTGAGACTGGATAAGAGTTTTTACAACAAATTTAGTCAAAATGATAAATAACACAATTTAAATCCAATTTTATTAAAGAATGAGTAAATAATGAATGTGCAGCCCGGAATTCATTGATGAGGAATATAAATATATATATAATATTGGCTCAAACCTTAAGTACCCTAGATCTTTCATAGCCAAATGCCTGAACATTACTAAGAAATCTTTCTACAGAACTGATCCCAAGCCCACCCATGACCATAAGAATCTCTTAGTATTACCATTTCACAAAAATTTCTCTCAAATTCCTTCACAACTAAAAACCTGGAACGTCAATGTGGCATTTAAAAACTTATGCACTGTTAAACAAATGTTAATCAAGAACTCCCCCAACAACACAATTGGTTGCATTTATAAGGTTCCTTGCAAGGAATGTAATATGTTTTACTTAGGCCAGACAGGTAAAGATCTTGTAACTAAACTTAAACAACATAAATATAAAATTAGGACAGGCCAGGAATCCAATGCTCTGTTTGTTCATTTGAGGGATAACAAGAAATGCATTGACTGGGATAATGCCTCCTCAATATTACCTTGTAATTCAATTGACAGTAGGAACATTATAGAATCTAGTCTCATTAAACAAACCGAAGCAGTAAACATGAATTTGAGTAATGGTATGTACAACCTGGACAATTTTGTAATTAAGAAGATTTGTAACCAGGTGAGAAGGTTGGGTCACCTTACCCTCTGACCTGACTACCAACCATGGCGGTGTTTTTTAATATTAGTAGGGTCATTACTTAATACCTGACAAATGTGCACATGACCTCACCCTCTGTATATATGTACCTTGTTCTGTACTTCTCCTTAGTCTGTACTCACCCCTGAAGATGTGAATTACACGAAAGCGCTTGGGAACTTCGTGTTTTCTTCTTTCCTTGTGGTTATTGGTGTATATATATATATATATATATATATATAAATATATATGTATATATATATACATATATATATATATATATATCTTGATAAAATCACACGGGAGAATGGAAACAACGGAGTACCTTAGCTTTCGTCTTTATTCAAGACATCTTCAGAGGCAACTGGATTACATGGACAGAGAGAGGCTTAAATATACAGGGTGACCTTAAAAACAGGAGGTCAGGTCATAATGATGACATCCACTAAACCACACACCAACACACATGTAGAGGAGCTTAAGAGAAGGGTGGTGACGTGACTAACCAGGTCAGGTCAGAAAAAAGGACCCACAAAATAACTATCCTACATCTAGATCAAAGGTTTTCAAAGCATTTTTAACCTTGGGCCACTGACAAATAAATTTATGTAACATATTATCAGTTTTGAACTGACCATCACTAAGGTTTATTGATTTTAATTCCTTAATCAAACTAGCTTCAACAAGAAGTCTTTCTGTGACACAAGATGATTTGAATACTTCTAAGCTTTTTTCCCAAGCAATGGGATGATTATTATTCCTAACATGAACGAACAAGGCACTGCTTTCAGACGCAGTTTTGATATTATACTTATGTTGTTTGATTCTGAGCTGCAGAGTTTTTCCTGTCTGACCTACATAATTACAATTACATTTGCTACATGGAATACAATAAACACTTCCATTTACATTCAAACTAGGGCTTTCCTTATTAACATATTGGTAATGGTTGAGTCATACTTGAAAACAACATTAATATTTAGAAGCTTGAGGGACCGAACTAACGGGACAAATTCATTACGATAGGGCAGAGTCAAAATATTCTTAAGTGTAGGAACTTGTCTGGTTTGAGAGGAATGAAAGGATTTTTTAGCCCTTTTAAAACAACGATCAACAAACACAGAAGGGTACCCGAGTTTCTGTGCAATAGAACGAATGTGTTTCAATTCATCGTCAATAAATTCAGTCACAAATACGCAGACATCTTAAGAACATAGCAGAAAAAACTGACATTTTGTTAGACTCAAGGTGATTCGATAAAAAGTGAATGAAACTATCAACCTGTGTGGGCTTTCTATATACCTTAAATTTATAGTTTTGGCCATTTCTCATGATAAGCATATCAAGAAATGGAAGGGATTCATTTATTTCTCTTTCAATTTTGAACGTGATACTAGGGACAATATCATTAAGCTTGTCTAAAAATTCCAAAGGGTCACTGTTTCTAGGCCAAAGACAAAGAACATCAACAACATATCTGTACCATGGAGGAATAAAGTCCACTATATTGGGTAGTAATCTAGACTCAAAAAACTCCATATAAATACAGGCTAGAGGAGCAGAAAGACAATTACCCATGCTCATCCCAAATATTTGCTTGTAGAACTTCCCATTTGCCCTAAACACATTGTCAGTTACGCATAACTCTATCAATTTCAGGAAAGTATCATGTTCAATAGTTAAATCTAGCAGTTGTAATTTATCTTTAAGAAATGAAAGTAAGTCTTTCACAGGTACTCTAGTGAACAGTGAATTTACATCAAAACTTATTAATTCGCAAGGTTCATTGTGTTTCTTGAGTTTATCAATTAAATCACTGCTATTGTGTATATGTGTGATTTTATCAAGATTTATCTTATCCACGTTTTCATTGTGGATTTACATGAAATATATATATATATATATATATATATATATATATATATATATATTAGAAGTCCAAAAATCCGGACTGCTTGGGGATTGGGTCGGTCCGGATTTTCGGATTTTCCGGATTCTCAGGCAGTACTTTTAAAATTCAAATTTAAGGAGGAATAAAGAAGAGATGAACAGATACATTTTGATAGCTTATTCATTCGCAAATATAGCATGCTTTATTTATCAAAACGAGCAGTTTTAAAGAAAAAGCTGTGAAATCTAGAATTTAAATCTTTGCCTTTTTTATATCATAAATTGTAGACTTTCCAATGTCGTATGTTTCCATTAGAAAAGTATTGCTCACACCATGTTCTAGTTTCTTAATTATTTCAAGTTTGTCACCCAATTTCAACGTGTTCTTCTTTCTCTTCACACAACGAAGATTATCTACTTTAGGAGCCATTATTATGGGCTTGTACAGTACTCTGTAAATGAAAAGAGTAAGATTCAAAATTACATACATTGTCACAGTTTGATTGCTTGTTTTAAAGTGGCAACCGCGTGGTTGCTTGCTGTCGCTGTGCAGCTGTGGCACTCATGCATGCGCACATACACATAAAAGCCGGCTAAAAAAAAAAAAAAAAAAAAAAAATAGTTTTCGAAAAGTCCAGATTCTCAGGTGGTCCGGATTTCTGGCATCCGGATTTTTGGACTTTTACTGTATATATATAATCAACGACCTCACCAGCAAGGAATCGAACCCTCGACCTACTGGGTGGCCCTAGGGAACGCTTACCGGCTAGCCCACAAGGACACTAAAAGCAGTTCTAGACTCTGTTATATTTCACACAAAGCCTGTTCATCGAGCTGATGGCGCCGTGAACCTCATTGGGAAACTGCCCGTGCCTCGTATGTGGTGTCAGTAGCATTTTACCGAATCCAACTGGTATGAAACGCGAGGTACATAAATATACTTCATTTTTAGTCCATTTAACACGCGGACTTTGAACATATAATCAACGACCTCACCAGCAAGGAATCGAACCCTCGACCTATTGGGTGGCCCTAGGGACTAAAAATGAAGTATATATATGTACCTCGCGTTTCATACCAGTTGGATTCGGTAAAATGCTACTGACACCACATACGAGGCACGGGCAGTTTCCCAATGAGGTTCACGGCGCCATCAGCTCGATGAACAGGCTTTGTGTGAAATATAACAGAGTCTAGAACTGCTTTTAGTGTCCTTGTGGGCTAGCCGGTAAGCGTTCCCTAGGGCCACCCAGTAGGTCGAGGGTTCGATTCCTTGCTGGTGAGGTCGTTGATTATATGTTCAAAGTCCGCGTGTTAAATGGACTAAAAATGAAGTATATATATATGTACCTCGTGTTTCATACCAGTTGGATTCGGTAAAATGCTACTGACACCACATACGAGGCACGGGCAGTTTCCCAATGAGGTTCACGGCGCCATCAGCTCGATGAACAGGCTTTGTGTGAAATATAACAGAGTCTAGAACCGCTTTTAGTGTCCTTGTGGGCTAGCCGGTAAGCGTTCCCTAGGGCCACCCAGTAGGTCGAGGGTTCGATTCCTTGCCGGTGAGGTCGTTGATTATATGTTCAAAGTCCGCGTGTTAAATGGACTAAAAATGAAGTATATATATGTACCTCGCGTTTCATACCAGTTGGATTCGGTAAAATGCTACTGACACCACATACGAGGCATGGGCAGTTTCCCAATGAGGTTCACGGCGCCATCAGCTCGATGAACAGGCTTTGTGTGAAATATAACAGAGTCTAGAACTGCTTTTAGTGTCCTTGTGGGCTAGCCGGTAAGCGTTCCCTAGGGCCACCCAGTAGGTCGAGGGTTCGATTCCTTGCTGGTGAGGTCGTTGATTATATGTTCAAAGTCCGCGTGTTAAATGGACTAAAAATGAAGTATATATATGTACCTCGCGTTTCATACCAGTTGGATTCGGTAAAATGCTACTGACACCACATACGAGGCACGGGCAGTTTCCCAATGAGGTTCACGGCGCCATCAGCTCGATGAACAGGCTTTGTGTGAAATATAACAGAGTCTAGAACTGCTTTTAGTGTCCTTGTGGGCTAGCTGGTAAGCGTTCCCTAGGCCACCCAGTAGGTCGAGGGTTCGATTCCTTGCTGGTGAGGTCGTTGATTATATGTTCAAAGTCCGCGTGTTAAATGTACTAAAAATGAAGTATATATATGTACCTCGCGTTTCATACCAGTTGGATTCGGTAAAATGCTACTGACACCACATACGAGGCACGGGCAGTTTCCCAATGAGGTTCACGGCGCCATCAGCTCGATGAACAGGCTTTGTGTGAAATATAACAGAGTCTAGAACTGCTTTTAGTGTCCTTGTGGGCTAGCCGGTAAGCGTTCCCTAGGGCCACCCAGTAGGTCGAGGGTTCGATTCCTTGCTGGTGAGGTCGTTGATTATATGTTCAAATTCCGCGTGTTAAATGGACTAAAAATGAAGTATATATATGTACCTCGCGTTTCATACCAGTTGGATTCGGTAAAATGCTACTGACACCACATACGAGGCACGGGCAGTTTCCCAATGAGGTTCACGGCGCCATCAGCTCGATGAACAGGCTTTGTGTGAAATATAACAGAGTCTAGAACTGCTTTTAGTGTCCTTGTGGGCTAGCCGGTAAGCGTTCCCTAGGGCCACCCAGTAGGTCGAGGGTTCGATTCCTTGCTGGTGAGGTCGTTGATTATATGTTCAAAGTCCGCGTGTTAAATGGACTAAAAATGAAGTATATATATGTACCTCGCGTTTCATACCAGTTGGATTCGGTAAAATGCTACTGACACCACATACGAGGCACGGGCAGTTTCCCAATGAGGTTCACGGCGCCATCAGCTCGATGAACAGGCTTTGTGTGAAATATAACAGAGTCTAGAACTGCTTTTAGTGTCCTTGTGGGCTAGCCGGTAAGCGTTCCCTAGGGCCACCCAGTAGGTCGAGGGTTCGATTCCTTGCTGGTGAGGTCGTTGATTATATGTTCAAAGTCCGCGTGTTAAATGGACTAAAAATGAAGTATATATATATATATATATATATATATATATATATATATATATATATATATATATATATATATATATATGTAACCGGTCGGAATTTACTGGACTTTAATTTCTCACTTGACTTGGGGTTTATTTAAAATTAATAGATGGTAATGGCAGTGGAAGCGCCCCTTTGAGAAAAATCCCGAACCAGCACAAGAACACTTAAATCTACTAAACAAAATAAATTGTCCGTGACCCGTGGAAGGATAGCATCTGTGACTGGGATGAATGAGACACACTGTAAAATTTAGACACTTATATTCCCTCCAACACTACAAACACAATCAAATAATGGTACACCAATATGCGCACCTCTCAACTTGAACTTAAAACACTACTCTGGGGAATAAAAGTTATACATGATATAAAAATTATTAGAACCTCAGGCAACAATAAATTTGAAGTATTAAGAACTGTTGCGTGCACACATGAAACAGGCCTTAAAGGCTTTCACACAATAATATCAGTCACTTAGGTATTAAAAAAAGAAATTAACGACTCTACAATGAATTGGCCTTAAGGGCACTCAACAAAATTATATGTCACTGAGGAATGGTAATAAAACATGAAATTAAATACTCTACAATGAATAGGCCTTAAGGGCACTCAACAAAATTATAGCACCCCAACAGATGCACACTTCCTAACCTAACCTAACCACTACTCTGGGGAACAAGGTTATACCTGAGATCAGAATTATGAAGAACAATCAGAGGCATTAAAAGAATCAAATCACAGTATCACTCTGGTTCCACTTGATGGCACAAACATTCAAAACAATATTATCAAAATTATCTAGAAACTATTAAACTACACCCGTAATAAGGGAGGGAAAATGTTCCTCCAGGTATCTCCTAGAGACCTAGACTCACGGTCTCAGTGTGTGACCATTAGTCTACTCAGATAGCCTCAGTGTACTCCCAGTGCGTCCATAAAGCGGACGGGAGTGAGCCAATCAGACCTTGTACAGTTGAGAGAAGCTTTAGCGCCCCGTTAGCAAGAGGGTTTCGCTAGCAGCTCGGGACACGTGGTGATGTGCCCGGAGTGGTAAGAACTGATCACTCACTGCTGGTCCCGGGTCGTTTAGTTGTCGGGAGCACTCGTTCACTCAAGAGATCCTTTGCTACCCCGCTAAACAGTGACAGGCCTACTTTGCTCGGTCCAATGGCGACAATCGCCACCCTCAATCATCCACGGCAGTCTCAAACGGCAGTCAATCTCTCGCAGTCAACTCCGGGTCAACTCCAGTCAAGTGGGTTCTCACGGAAACCCTGAAATGAACTCACTGTTAGCTCTAGTTTACTTTATCACTGCCCTATCTAACCCTGTCTGAGATCGAATGAGACTTACTTGTTATACTGCAATATTTCAGCACAGGTGACTAGGCCACGTGACTATTTCTGGGACAGACGCGCAGGGACGTCTTGTTCGTGTGAGTGCTATCCGGGACTGAGAGAGAGCCCGCTTCGTGTCCTCTCAAGGCGTTAGCTTAGGCCTACGTGACCTATTTTCCGCCTAACTAATAACTCCTTGGGACACCCTTTAACATTATTCAGACTGCTAAACGATCTATAATAATTTCAAATTCAATAATAGTCCCTTAACTTCATGAATCGCATCATTATTAATCCGGTAAATTACATTTAATATCATATAGGCCTAGTTCCGCAATCTCCCACTATGTGCGGGGAGCGCTCTCTTCCCTCAGACGACCTTGAACGCTCAGTACCGCTAATGGCGGGGCATTCGAAATTACTCTGAAATTTCTGAATATTACAATCGACCCCCCTAAAAAAAGACAGCACTGTCCTCATGTGCTGAGAAGACCATTCATACGACCCCCCTAAAATTTGTTCTAAGAAACTGCATCTTACCCCTTTTGCTAAACGCAGCATTCCCGTCTTCTCTTCTCTCCTGCTAACACTCGACCCCCCTAAAAGAAAAACAGCACTGCCCTCATGTGCTGAGAGAACAACTTAGACCCCACCTTCAACTCTGTACTATTCCACTCACAGCTAACAACTCCATTTCTTCCCCATTTCTTCCTAGCCCAACTCATAACCAACCAGAACATCACGCTCCCCTTTTGCCTGGCCCTTAACTAGAGAACCAATGTCAAAATTAATACCAGCCCAAACAAACATGCTCTCCTTTGCCTGGCCCTTGAACTAAGAGGAACCAGTGTCAAACCAATACTCAGTCCAAAGCAAACATGCTCTCCTTTTGCCTGGTCCTTGAACTAAGAGGAACCAGTGTCAAAACAATACACAGTCCAAAACAAACATGCTCTCCTTTGGCCTGGCCCTTGAACTAAGAGGAACCAGTGTCCAAACAATACTCAGTCCAAAACAAACATGCTCTCCTTTGCCTGGCCCTTGAGCTAAGAGGAACCAGTGTCAAAAAAATACTCAGTCCACGTCTCCGAACCTCATGCCGGCAGACCAACCCTCTGACAATGTACCAGTCCATGTTAGTGAGGCCCTGGACATTACAACTGTACTCTCAATCCCGCTCATGACAGCAACCACTACTCAACGCACATCTCTGACCTAACCATCTCTCCAATCCCCCCTGCCCTACTCACAACTCCTCCAACTCACCCTCGACAACCTGCCCCTTCTCATTACCCTGCAACCTAAACTGTAATTTGTCGGCTTCGTCTTTCAGTTGCAGGCTCGATCGACCTCTCTGAACTACTTCTCCATCTCGCTCATCTGGAGTGGGGGCTCCTCGTCTTCCTCCTCAGATTCATCCATCGCTGGGTCTCCCGGATGCCTTAGGGTTGGAGCAGCCTTCAAGTTGCTCCGGTTTTCCACTCTCGCTTCCAGGTCTTCTTCCCCACTGGGCGCAATGCGATATAAACCAGGCCTTGGATTTAGGACCTCAACAATGTGCCATCTCGTATCAAACCAATGGTTTTGCAGCTTACACCGGCCTATTTTTACATTGTTCCTCAGCAAAACCTCCTGGCCCACTTCCCAGCTACTCTCGTGGGCTTTCTCTTCTCTTTTTCTTCTATTTATTTCCTTACGTCTCCGAACATTGATCTCCACTGCTTCCTGCAATCGTCGTTGCCGGTCTCTAATCACCATCACCCACTCATCTACCGGCTCTGGGTCTAGTTCCGGCCTAAGGTCAAACGGCAGGTTTGGTTCTCTCCCGTAAAACAACAGGAATGGGGAAAACCCTGTCGTGGCATGCGGAGTCGCGTTGTATTGTGACACCACTGCCTGCAGATGCTCTGGCCACCTATTCTTTTCCTCTGCCTCGAGGGTGGCCAGCAGACCGTGCAGGGTTCGATTGAACCGTTCCACCATGCCATTTCCCTGTGGGTGATATGCTGACGTCCTTATTTTCTTCACCCCAAAGGTGGCACAAGTTTGTCGGACCAATGCACTGCCAAAATTCCTTCCCTGATCGGTCAACAGTCGCTCAGGTGCACCCACTGCCAGGAAGATTCGATTCACCAGGATCTTTGCAATCGTCGAGGCTTTCTGGTCTTTGGTGGGAAAGGCCCAAGTGTAACGACTGTATATGTCAACCATTATCAGGACATTCTCCAATCCTTGCCGCTTGTCCAGCAAGGTGAAATCTGCGGCCAGTGTCTCTAATGGTTTGGCAGCTTCAATCGTCCCTACATGCAGTTGGGGTTTCGGCACTTCATCTTTTGCTACTCCACACCTCTCGCAGCTGGCTATGTAGTCTCGCACTGTTTCTCCCATGCCTGACCAGAACCCTCGCTCCTGCACCAGCGACAGGGTGCGATCTCGCCCCTGATGGCCAAACTCGTCGTGGCAGGCTCTAGTCAAAGCCTCCTGCAAGTTTGGAGTTAACACTGGCACCTCCCTCCATAGATTCTTCCCTTCGGGTCTTCTATGCCAAACAACATCTTCTCTTACTATCAGGGATTTCCTAGCTCGGTACATCTTGCGGAAATCATCATTTTGGAGCTCTACCTGTACCTCATCCTCCGGCAGCTCTCCCACCAACCATCTTCGCAGTTTTGTCATATAGTCCATGCCTTCTTGCTCCTTACGCAGCCCATCCATCGTCCACAGTTCCTTCCTTCCTGCCCCGTTCTCCTCTAGTACATGCATCGCTGTATACTCTTCTTCACTATCTTCCTCCTGTTCCGCCGGGATTCTAGATAGAGTATCCGCCACAATGTTGTTCTTCCCCGGCTTGTACTCTATAGTAAAGTTAAACTGCTCGAGATCCGCATTCCACCTACTTTCCACGGCACCTAGTTTAGCCTTCTCCCGGTGACTGAGTGGGTTGTTATCTGTATAGACTGTGAAATGTTTCCCTGCCAAATAATCCCTGAATTTATCCACGACTGCCCATTTGAGTGCTAACATCTCTAACTTACGAGAACTATAGTTGTTCATGTTACGTTCTGATTTCCTCAGGCCCCGACTCGCATAGCACACCGGATGCAGCCTGCCATCCTTCCGCTGGGACAGCACCGCACCTAGCCCACGAAAACTTGCATCTGTTTCTAATATAAACTCCTGAGTGAAATCTGGGCAAGCCAACACTGGTGTCTGCGTCACCTTGTCTTTCAGCTCCTCAAAAGCCTGTTGCTGTTCCTCTCTCCATTCACTATCTACCCGATCCTTAGATTTCCCATGCATCAACGCATGCAGTGGAGCAGCTATTTGGGCAAACCCTTTAACAAATTTCCTATAAAATGATGTGAACCCTACAAAAGACCGCACATCTTTCACCGTCTGAGGGACTGGCCAATCTCTTACTACCCTAATCTTCTCAGGATCAGCTGTGATGCCTTCAGCTGACACCTGATATCCTAAATAACTTACTTTTGAAGCCATTATTTCACACTTTTTAGGTTTAAATCTTAAGTTATTCTCCCTCATCCTGCAAAATAATTCCCTCAATCTGACTATATGTTGATCTATTGTACTTGAAAACACCATCACATCATCAAGGTATACAAGCAACGAGGAGAAGATCTTATCCCCTAAAATCCGCTCCATGTATCTCTGAAAGGTTCCCGGACTATTTGACAATCCCATAGGCAGTCGCCTGTACTCAAAGTGTCCGAAGCTTGTGCTGAAGGCAGTCTTTGGACGGTCTGAAGGTTTTACTTCTATCTGGTGATATCCCGCCGCCAGATCAAACGTTGAGAAAAACTGGGCCCCCGTCAGAGATTCTAGAGTTTCATTTATCCTAGGCAGAGGAAACGCATCGCGTACCGTGACCTTATTTAAGTCACGATAGTCAATGCACAACCTCAGCGTCCCGTCCTTTTTCCTCACTACTACAATGGCGGCAGAGTACGGACTCTCACTATGCTGAATTACTCCCTGATCTAACAGCTGGCTAATGTGCTGCTTCACCTCTGGTACCTGGTTTGGAGGGATCCTCCGATATGGCACCCTAACTGGCCTGTCTGTGGTCACTGGGATCTCATGCTGAACCCCAATAGCCTTTCCTATGGGCTGGCCCTCTTCTTCAAAAATATCACTAAACTCTTCTATTAAACACCTAACTGCACTCTCTTGTCCCTCATTCATTTCCTCCGTGTGCACTTTGACCTCCGTACGGGCATCCGGTTGCACTGTCCTCACATTCACCTCTTCACTGATGTCTTCCTCGACTTCCGTCCCCGAAGCCACTTTCCCAATCCGCCAATTGCCCCTCAAGCTCCTACGACTATCAGACAGATTTGCCACCAACACCTGGGTCATGCCTCTCACCACTCTTACAGCTGTCGGCAACACTATCACACCCTCAGGCATCCAACCTTCATCCTCTATTGTTAGAGGTTCAATCACTACTTCTTTGTTAGCTACCTGGCTTAATGAGGGAACACATACTGACAGCAACCGAGTACTCCGGGGAGGAATGGTTGGTCTTTCCTTCCTCTCTGTCATACAATACCCCAGGCTGATGGCCTCTATTGCACATAACTGCCTAACCTCATGCAAGCAATTTTCCCACTGAGCGGTGCTCCTGGCTTCCCTGCACAAGTGATACATGTGCGGCCAGATCTCCGCAACCTCCCCCAGCACATTCATCCCCAACAACCCGACATGAGATTGCCCCTTACCCTGGGTCTCAATCCCTGGACAAACCAACATCCCCACATCAGTGACTTCCACCCCACATACGACCATAGTGACCCGAATACACCCCACACACGGCACTGGAAACCCTGACGCCCCTTTTACCCTTATTCGAGTGGGCTGCAACACCACGCCTGCAGGCTCCAGCTCCCGACGGTAGAAAAGTTCATCAATTAGCGACACTTCTGCCCCAGTATCTGCTAAACCCCACATTTCACGACCCGCTACCAGCACCGAGACCTTAGGACACTCTGCTTTCAGCCTTAAGGTACCTTCTGTTGTGATTAAATTTGTCATGCGAACCACGCTCTGCTACCATTTGTAACCGGTCGGAATTTACTGGACTTTAATTTCTCACTTGACTTGGGGTTTATTTAAAATTAATAGATGGTAATGGCAGTGGAAGCGCCCCTTTGAGAAAAATCCCGAACCAGCACAAGAACACTTAAATCTACTAAACAAAATAAATTGTCCGTGACCCGTGGAAGGATAGCGTCTGTGACTGGGATGAATGAGACACACTGTAAAATTTAGACACTTATATTCCCTCCAACACTACAAACACAATCAAATAATGGTACACCAATATGCGCACCTCTCAACTTGAACTTAAAACACTACTCTGGGGAATAAAAGTTATACATGATATAAAAATTATTAGAACCTCAGGCAACAATAAATTTGAAGTATTATGAACTGTTGCGTGCACACATGAAACAGGCCTTAAAGGCTTTCACACAATAATATCAGTCACTTAGGTATTAAAAAAAGAAATTAACGACTCTACAATGAATTGGCCTTAAGGGCACTCAACAAAATTATATGTCACTGAGGAATGGTAATAAAACATGAAATTAAATACTCTACAATGAATAGGCCTTAAGGGCACTCAACAAAATTATAGCACCCCAACAGATGCACACTTCCTAACCTAACCTAACCACTACTCTGGGGAACAAGGTTATACCTGAGATCAGAATTATGAAGAACAATCAGAGGCATTAAAAGAATCAAATCACAGTATCACTCTGGTTCCACTTGATGGCACAAACATTCAAAACAATATTATCAAAATTATCTAGAAACTATTAAACTACACCCGTAATAAGGGAGGGAAAATGTTCCTCCAGGTATCTCCTAGAGACCTAGACTCACGGTCTCAGTGTGTGACCATTAGTCTACTCAGATAGCCTCAGTGTACTCCCAGTGCGTCCATAAAGCGGACGGGAGTGAGCCAATCAGACCTTGTACAGTTGAGAGAAGCTTTAGCGCCCCGTTAGCAAGAGGGTTTCGCTAGCAGCTCGGGACACGTGGTGATGTGCCCGGAGTGGTAAGAACTGATCACTCACTGCTGGTCCCGGGTCGTTTAGTTGTCGGGAGCACTCGTTCACTCAAGAGATCCTTTGCTACCCCGCTAAACAGTGACAGGCCTACTCTGCTCGGTCCAATGGCGACAATCGCCACCCTCAATCATCCACGGCAGTCTCAAACGGCAGTCAATCTCTCGCAGTCAACTCCGGGTCAACTCCAGTCAAGTGGGTTCTCACGGAAACCCTGAAATGAACTCACTGTTAGCTCTAGTTTACTTTATCACTGCCCTATCTAACCCTGTCTGAGATCGAATGAGACTTACTTGTTATACTGCAATATTTCAGCACAGGTGACTAGGCCACGTGACTATTTCTGGGACAGACGCGCAGGGACGTCTTGTTCGTGTGAGTGCTATCCGGGACTGAGAGAGAGCCCGCTTCGTGTCCTCTCAAGGCGTTAGCTTAGGCCTACGTGACCTATTTTCCGCCTAACTAATAACTCCTTGGGACACCCTTTAACATTATTCAGACTGCTAAACGATCTATAATAATTTCAAATTCAATAATAGTCCCTTAACTTCATGAATCGCATCATTATTAATCCGGTAAATTACATTTAATATCATATAGGCCTAGTTCCGCAATCTCCCACTATGTGCGGGGAGCGCTCTCTTCCCTCAGACGACCTTGAACGCTCAGTACCGCTAATGGCGGGGCATTCGAAATTACTCTGAAATTTCTGAATATTACATATATATATATATATATATATATACACAGTTGTACCCTGCTTTACGCGGTTTCACTTAACGCGATTTCTCACATACGCGGTGCCTCGCCAGAACCGAACTTTCACTTAACGCGGTTCATCTACTCATATACGCGGGAAGCGGCGCGGGCAGGATGCGCACAAGGTCGCCCGTCATCAAAACATTACCGAGTTCTTCACCCACCACCCACCACAGCCGGCCCAAGTCAGTGATAGTGATAATTATAGTGAGAATATGAACTTATATGGACTTTGAGGGGTTTGACAAAGAGGCCCTGCAAGCCTCTGTGGTGGAGTGATACAATTGATACAAGTGATACAGGTGAGGGCCAATAATCTGCCCTCTGCCTCGGAACCAACCCCCCATCCCCGTGTGCCCAGCCATCTTTTCTACAAATGTAAGTGTTAAAAAAACTAATATTATTGATATTTCTCTTAATTATTAATTGTGTGTGCATGCCATCATAAAGTTAAGATAATATTTTTACTACAACATAGTTGTGTGTCGTCAAAAAGTGGAGTTTGGGGGTCGGGCCAGTCTCTATTGGAATTAATCCCATATGTTCTGTTGTTCACTTTACGCGGTACCCTGTGGGTTCAATTGACAGCGTAAATCGGTGTACTACTGTAATGTAAACTGTACCTTTGTAGGATAATTAAACTATTTTTTTACCCCAAGTGCTGAAGACAAAGGTATTAGGTCAGGCATATTTGACAAATATTTTGACAACATGAAACTAACTTCATACAGTAAAGATGGTCAACATATTTAAGACCATCCATAAAGGCCTTTTAAAACTTACGGGCACAGCGTAATCTACTTAAAATATCTACCGTAATTATTTCAAAGGTCATTAAAACACAATTACTTGAATTTTTAAACGGTGATCCCAGATCCTTAATAGAAACTAAAACCACAAAGATATACACTGTACTGTACCTTATGTTATAACAGAAAGTTTCCAATGTGGCGCAGCAAGAGACCCGTTAACCAAAACAAACCTTCGTCTTGTGGCCCACATCTTACATCTTCACGTCACCGTCCTGGAATGAATAACATTTTAACAATTAATAAATTAAATACTCTGGGCAGTAATATTATATAATATGTATACAGTATTGTACAGTATTATATTATACAGGAACTCATTAAATCTTCAAACATTTAAATACAATATTATGGTTAAATTAAGACATTTCCAAAAAACTTATTAAAGAAAATAAAGAAACACTTTAGAAAATCTTACCTCGACGAATGACACGAGGAACTTCATTAACCACGATCAGCGAGGCAGCAATATGGTAGTTGTCTTAACACTACAGTAACAACCAATTGGAGCCGTACACTGTAAACAAAATAACCCTGCAACTCTTTTTGTAGAAACTCAGGTAATTTTTTATTCCAACATGTTGGAGACGAAACAACCTTGTAAAGGATTGCCATCAAGGTTTTATGCCGGGGCGCTCCTGCTTAACACAATTGCTCAAGGTATTGGATATTTGGACCCATATTCTGGAACAGGTGGTAATATCAACAATATTTACCAAGATTTTGCCAAGGCTTTCGACAGTGTACCCCAAGAAAGGCTGAAAATCAAACTGGAAGGGTACGGAATTCGAGGAAATGTCCTAGCGTGGGTAGAAGACTTTCTAGATGACCGCAAGCAGTGTGTGGCGATTCATGGCACGAAATAGTCGTCCGTACCTGTCACAAGCAGGGTACCACAGGGCAGTGTATTGGGCCTGCTGTTGTTTGTTTGTTTCATAATGACATGCCTGACGTTATACACTCCTCCATACAAATGTTTGCCAATGACGGCAAGTTATTTCGGGAAATCAAGAACCAAGCAGACTGTGAAGAGCTGCAGAAGGACCACAAGTTAACTCTGGTCAACAACTTTCTTAATACCACTTACTAGTCACTAATGGATAACACCTGGTAAATTCACAAGTTATATCCCACTGCCATAAGGCTTTAATTATCTATAAACGCCGATATTGTGAAGCGTCATGCGATTTTTCCTCTCCCAGAGAATTAAAATACCATTGAAGACATAATTTGGTTAGGTTAGGTTTGAATCCCACCAAATTGATATTATCCCCGAGAATTAAAACCTCACCATCGGACACACGATTTGGTTAGGTTAGGATCCCACCAAATACAGTGACAAAATTGTAAATTTCTTGTCAAAAAATAAACTGCAACTCTACAGTAAGTTCCCAAAATGTCTAAAAAGCTAATATTTTGCTACAAAATGAAATTTAGCCATAAATAAAAAGTACCACATTCTTATAACCAATTTTTTTAGTTCAATCAAATAAAAAAATCTTTCCCAAAATAAAAATGACCCAAAATCCCACCTTGCTTAATATATAGGACTAACCCGCCATAGTGCCGATGCTGCTGTAGTGGAATTCTCCCCTACAAACGCTGTTTGTCGCTACCTAGCCGACCCCACCTATTCCCCAGTGTATGCCTCGTGACCTAGGTCAACCAGCGCCGCCATACACCACGGAGCGGGGGTCAACTACTAAGCCACGCCTACCCCCGCTATTTAAGACCTGACCTCGCGGTGATCTGCCTCTCGCTCTCTCGCTCACTCTCTACATACAGCCACAGCCAGCAACACCACCTCCTCCGCCGCTGCCCGGCGGGCCTCGCTCCTCCGCCTGCCTGGCGGTCCTCTCTCCCGCTGGCGAGCATGGCGACCCACAAGCTGTCCTCCTGTGAGCATCCTCACCAACCAGCTCTCTCTACATCACGCTTGTAACCACGCTGCCTTCCCAGCACCAAGCTGCATTGTACATTCAATACAACATGTATATAGAGAGCACATTGTGAGTTTCCTTTCTCCATTCCATCCTGAGTGTGAACACCAAACATCTCATACCCCACAAATGGTGACTCCCGGAGATTCGCACTCACACAGGATGGAGGAGAAACTGATCACGCTCCCAGTCTTCAAGCAACATGGAAGACTGGCTTATCCACCCAGAAGCAGCTGTCATCGACTCTACAACTACAGTTTCTACACCGCAGGTCAGACACCCTAGAGCAGCTCTGCTACTCTAAGCAGACACCAGCTCCTCTTCCTGCCCCAAGCACCACGTCCTACCGACCCCAGCACACCCGTCCTGCCTCAGACGCCGACCCCGGCCCAGCAGTAACCCCCGCCGCCCTGACGCGGCCTCTGTTCCTGAGTGCGGACCCACACACCCCTCTTTTCTCCCTCAGGTACTCCCTGCTAATGTCCTGCACCCTGCTGCTGTCGTGGACCCAGCTGCTGTCACGAGCCCTCATCCGCTGCTGCTGACACAGCCCTTGCTACTGACCCAGGCCCACACACACCCCAGCAGGCGCATCTGGCGACTCTGTACCTGCCGTGAGGGAAGCACAACATTCATCGCCTCCACACACACTTATTCTCCCTCTCTACTCCCACAGATATTGTGTATCTAGACAGTTGTCGCCAGCGACCGGCTCATCCACGCCATCGCCGTTGTCTCACATGAGGCACGCACCGCCCGTTCTGCCTCACATGTGCTATGCAACTCTGCAGACAACAAGTCTCCTACACAGCCTGGAGGGAAGGGGGAGTACTGTAGTGGAATTCTCCCCTACAAACGCTGTTTGTCGCTACCTAGCCGACCCCACCTATTCCCCAGTGTATGCCTCGTGACCTAGGTCAACCAGCGCCGCCATACACCACGGAGCGGGGGTCAACTACTAAGCCACGCCTACCCCCGCTATTTAAGACCTGACCTCGCGGTGATCTGCCTCTCGCTCTCTCGCTCACTCTCTACAACAGCCACAGCCAGCAACACCACCTCCTCGCCGCTGCCCGGCGGGCCTCGCTCCTCCGCCTGCCTGGCGGTCCTCTCTCCCGCTGGCGAGCATGGCGACCCACAAGCTGTCCTCCTGTGAGCATCCTCACCAACCAGCTCTCTCTACATCACGCTTGTAACCACGCTGCCTTCCCAGCACCAAGCTGCATTGTACATTCAATACAACATGTATATAGAGAGCACATTGTGAGTTTCCTTTCTCCATTCCATCCTGAGTGTGAACCAAACAATCCCATACCCCACAAATGGTGACTCCCGGAGATTCGCACTCACACAGGATGGAGGAGAAACTGATCACGCTCCCAGTCTTCAAGCAACATGGAAGACTGGCTTATCCACCCAGAAGCAGCTGTCATCGACTCTACAACTACAGTTTCTACACCGCAGGTCAGACACCCTAGAGCAGCTCTGCTACTCTAAGCAGACACCAGCTCCTCTTCCTGCCCCAAGCACCACGTCCTACCGACCCCAGCACACCCGTCCTGCCTCAGACGCCGACCCCGGCCCAGCAGTAACCCCCGCCGCCCTGACGCGGCCTCTGTTCCTGAGTGCGGACCCACACACCCCTCTTTTCTCCCTCAGGTACTCCCTGCTAATGTCCTGCACCCTGCTGCTGTCGTGGACCCAGCTGCTGTCACGAGCCCTCATCCGCTGCTGCTGACACAGCCCTTGCTACTGACCCAGGCCCACACACACCCCAGCAGGCGCATCTGGCGACTCTGTACCTGCCGTGAGGGAAGCACAACATTCATCGCCTCCACACACACTTATTCTCCCTCTCTACTCCCACAGATATTGTGTATCTAGACAGTTGTCGCCAGCGACCGGCTCATCCACGCCATCGCCGTTGTCTCACATGAGGCACGCACCGCCCGTTCTGCCTCACATGTGCTATGCAACTCTGCAGACAACAAGTCTCCTACACAGCCTGGAGGGAAGGGGGAGTACTGTAGTGGAATTCTCCCCTACAAACGCTGTTTGTCGCTACCTAGCCGACCCCACCTATTCCCCAGTGTATGCCTCGTGACCTAGGTCAACCAGCGCCGCCATACACCACGGAGCGGGGGTCAACTACTAAGCCACGCCTACCCCCGCTATTTAAGACCTGACCTCGCGGTGATCTGCCTCTCGCTCTCTCGCTCACTCTCTACCAACAGCCACAGCCAGCAACACCTCCTACTCCGCCGCTGCCCGGCGGGCCTCGCTCCTCCGCCTGCCTGGCGGTCCTCTCTCCCGCTGGCGAGCATGGCGACCCACAAGCTGTCCTCCTGTGAGCATCCTCACCAACCAGCTCTCTCTACATCACGCTTGTAACCACGCTGCCTTCCCAGCACCAAGCTGCATTGTACATTCAATACAACATGTATATAGAGAGCACATTGTGAGTTTCCTTTCTCCATTCCATCCTGAGAGTGAACACCAAACATCCCATACCCCACAAATGGTGACTCCCGGAGATTCGCACTCACACAGGATGGAGGAGAAACTGATCACGCTCCCAGTCTTCAAGCAACATGGAAGACTGGCTTATCCACCCAGAAGCAGCTGTCATCGACTCTACAACTACAGTTTCTACACCGCAGGTCAGACACCCTAGAGCAGCTCTGCTACTCTAAGCAGACACCAGCTCCTCTTCCTGCCCCAAGCACCACGTCCTACCGACCCCAGCACACCCGTCCTGCCTCAGACGCCGACCCCGGCCCAGCAGTAACCCCCGCCGCCCTGACGCGGCCTCTGTTCCTGAGTGCGGACCCACACACCCCTCTTTTCTCCCTCAGGTACTCCCTGCTAATGTCCTGCACCCTGCTGCTGTCGTGGACCCAGCTGCTGTCACGAGCCCTCATCCGCTGCTGCTGACACAGCCCTTGCTACTGACCCAGGCCCACACACACCCCAGCAGGCGCATCTGGCGACTCTGTACCTGCCGTGAGGGAAGCACAACATTCATCGCCTCCACACACACTTATTCTCCCTCTCTACTCCCACAGATATTGTGTATCTAGACAGTTGTCGCCAGCGACCGGCTCATCCACGCCATCGCCGTTGTCTCACATGAGGCACGCACCGCCCGTTCTGCCTCACATGTGCTATGCAACTCTGCAGACAACAAGTCTCCTACACAGCCTGGAGGGAAGGGGGAGTACTGTAGTGGAATTCTCCCCTACAAACGCTGTTTGTCGCTACCTAGCCGACCCCACCTATTCCCCAGTGTATGCCTCGTGACCTAGGTCAACCAGCGCCGCCATACACCACGGAGCGGGGGTCAACTACTAAGCCACGCCTACCCCCGCTATTTAAGACCTGACCTCGCGGTGATCTGCCTCTCGCTCTCTCGCTCACTCCCTACCAACAGCCACAGCCAGCAACACCACCTTCTCCGCCGCTGCCCGGCGGGCCTCGCTCCTCCGCCTGCCTGGCGGTCCTCTCTCCCGCTGGCGAGCATGGCGACCCACAAGCTGTCCTCCTGTGAGCATCCTCACCAACCAGCTCTCTCTACATCACGCTTGTAACCACGCTGCCTTCCCAGCACCAAGCTGCATTGTACATTCAATACAACATGTATATAGAGAGCACATTGTGAGTTTCCTTTCTCCATTCCATCCTGAGAGTGAACACCAAACAACCCATACCCCACACTGCTGTATCATCTCACGTCCAGAAAATGTCTCAAATATCACCGTATAGTAAGTTTTTTCTGTTTAATATACCGGGGAAGTTAGGTTAGGTAGGTTTGTTTGGTTAGGTCTGTCCTTCATAACCACAAATGTTAAGTAGAGTTTATTTAAAAAAACATCCATTTACTAACATTACCACAAACAGTGTCCACTATAATATAACAAAAGTAACTTGACAAAATTATCATAAAATTATCCTAAAAGTAATAAACTACAGAAAAGTAACAATTCCCAAACGTAAGTGACGTAAACTCCACAAGTAACAAAACTTATCAAACGTAAAAGTAACAAATACTCAACAAGAAAGTAATAAAATACCTCAAACTATCAAACTATTTCCTTAACATTGTTCCATTGACAATTTCCTCCAGTAGTTTACATTAATAAGCAGCAGCAGTTATTGGTCCACTTGCCTTCACCGTCTACCTGTTAATTAATACCTACACCACACACCTGCACCACAAACACACTATACACCTGCACCGTATACCTACACCACACACCTGCACCATAACACACTATATACCTGCACCAATGACACACACTATACCTGCACCATATACCTACACCACACACCTGCACCATAAACACATCACACACCTGCACCACAAACACACTATATACCTGCACCAATAACACACACTATACCTGCACCATATACCTACACCACACACCTGCACCATAAACACATCACACACCTGCACCACAAACACACTATATACCTGCACCAATAACACACACTATACCTGCACCATATACCTACACCACACACCTGCACCATATACCTACACCACACACCTGCACCATAAACACATCACACACCTGCACCATAAACACACTATATACCTGCACCAATAACACACACTATACCTGCACCATATACCTACACCACACACCTGCACCATAAACACATCACACACCTGCACCACAAACACAATATATACCTGCACCAATAACACACACTATACCTGCCCCATATACCTACACCACACACCTGCACCTTAAACACACTATATACCTGCACCACAAACACACACTATACCTGCACCATATACCTACACCACACACCTGCACCATATACCTACACCACACACCTGCACCATAAACACATCACACACCTGCACCACAAACACACTATATACCTGCACCACAAACACACACTATACCTGCACCATATACCTACACCACACACCTGCACCACAAACACACACTATACCTGCACCATATACCTACACCACACACCTGCACCTTAAACACACTATATACCTGCACCACAAACACACACTATACCTGCACCATATACCTACACCACACACCTGCACCACAAACATACAATATACCTGCACCATATACCTACACCACAAACATACAATATACCTGCACCATATACCTACACCAAACACCTGCACCACAAACATACAATATACCTGCACCATATACCTACACCACAAACACACACTATACCTGCCCCATATACCTACACCACACACCTGCACCTTAAACACACTATATACCTGCACTACAAACACACACTATACCTGCACCATATGCCTACACCGCACCTAGTTGGTTCCAGATGGGCCTAGTTGGGCCCAGATGGGCCTAGTTGGTCCCAGATGGGCCTAGTTGGTCCCAGATGGGCCTAGTTGGTCCCAGATGGACCTAGTTGGTCCCACATGGTCCTAGTTGGTCCCAGATGGGCCTAGTTGGTTCCAGATGGGCCTAGTTGGGCCCAGATGGACCTAGTTGGTCCCAGATGGGCCTAGTTGGTCCCAGATGGGCCTAGTTGGTCCCAGATGGACCTAGTTGGTCCCACATGGTCCTAGTTGGTCCCAGATGGGCCTAGTTGGTCCCAGATGGACCTAGTTGGTCCCAGATGGACCTAGTTTGTCCCAGATGGGCCTAGTTTGTCCCAGATGGGCCTAGTTGGTCCCAGATGGACCTAGTTGGTCCCAGATGGGCCTAGTTGGTCCCAGATGTGCCTTTTTGGTCCCAGATGGGCCTAGTTGGTCCCACATGGTCCTAGTTGGTCCCAGATGGGCCTAGTTGGTCCCAGATGGGCCTAGTTGGTCCCAGATGGGCCTAGTTGGTCCCAGATGGGCCTAGTTGGTCCCAGATGGACCTAGTTGGTCCCAGATGGGCCTAGTTGGTCCCAGATGGGCCTAGTTGGTCCCAGATGGACCTAGTTGGTCCCAGATGAGCCTAGTTGGTCCCAGATGGTCCTAGTAGGTCCCAGATGGACCTAGTTGGTCCCAGATGGGCCTAGTTGGTCCCAGATGGGCCTAGTTGGTCCCAGATGGACCTAGTTGGTCGCAGATAGGCCTAGTTGGTCCCAGATGGGCCTAGTTGGTCCCAGATGGACCTAGTTGGTCCCAGATGGTCCTAGTTGGTCCCAGATGGGCCTAGTTGCGCCCAGATGGGCCTAGTTGCGCCCAGATGGACCTAGTTGGTCCCAGATGAGCCTAGTTGGTCCCAGATGGTCCTAGTAGGTCCCAGATGGGCCTAGTTGGTCCCAGATGGACCTAGTTGGTCCCAGATGGGCCTAGTTGGTCCCAGATGGACCTAGTTGGTCCCAGATGGGCCTAGTTGGTCCCAGATGGACCTAGTTGGTCCCAGATGGTCCTAGTTGGTCCCAGATGGACCTAGTTCAACCAGTGTGACCGCCAACCACAGAGATAGCTGGACAGCTTCAACCATAGGTTGGATGTTTATATGAGCAATAGGGGTTGGGTGGACTGCCCAGTATGGGCCAATAGGCCTGCTGTAGTTTCCTCCATTCTTATGTTCTACTGTACTGTGTCTAGTTAACACGGCCATACATAATGTTAACTTACCACGAGGGAGGGAGGAAGGCCCACAAATTAACATTTACTAACAAAATTAACAACAATATTCAAGACGGCCACCTTGGTTGATCTTGACCTGCTACACCTTGTCCGATTCTCTCTCCTATCTTTCAGTAACTACAAATTTTCATTATTAATACTACAATAAAAGTATTTTATTTATAAAAAATAGATAATATAAATAAATTATACTTTATAATGTTTTATTATTGATTAAATTTCCGTTAGTAGATATATATTAATATTAAACTAAACTTAAGTCAGTGGCTGGAGAACCGAATAGCAAGACAACATTCACAAATACACTAAAATAAATTTAAACAATAACATATATTGTTTAACTATTTAAGCAATAACATTTATTGTTTAACTATTTTCAGATTATTTATTAATATTTTATTAATACATAACACAAAATATAAGCTTATAACACCATAATAAACTCGATATTTTAACTATTCATAATATTATTAACGGTAACCATTAGTCTAAAACTACATAATTATTCAGCAATAATTACGTATATAAAAAGTAAATAATGATCAACTACCAATAATAATATTAAGAATTAAGTCCATCTTGAATGTTGATTACCTCTCACTACCATGTCCTGTTGGCCTGAGACACACCTGAGAAGGGTGTTTGAGTACCTCTCACTATCATGTCCTGTTGGCCTGAGACACACCTGAGAAGGGTGTTTGAGTACCTCTCACTATCATGTCCTGTTGGCCTGAGACACACCTGAGAAGGGTGTTCGAGTACCTCTCACTATCATGTCCTGTTGGCCTGAGACACACCTGAGAAGGGTGTTTGAGTACCTCTCACTATCATGTCCTGTTGGCCTGAGACACCTCAAAAGGGTGTTTGAGTACCTCTCACTATCATGTCCTGTTGGCCTGAGACACCTCAAAAGGGTGTTTGAGTACCTCTCACTATCATGTCCTGTTAGCCTGAGACAAATCTGAGAAGAGTGTTTGAATATCTCTCACTATCATGTCCTGTTCGCCTGAGACACACCTCAGAAGGGTTTGAGTACCTCTCACTATCATGTCCTGTTGGCCTAAGACACCTCAAAAGGGTGTTTGAGTACCTCTCACTATCATGTTCTGTTGGCCTGAGACATACCTGAGAAGAGTGTTTGAGTACCTCTCACTATCATGTCCTGTTGGCCTGAGACACACCTGAGAAGGGTGTTTGAGTACCTCTCACTATCATGTTCTGTTGGCCTGAGACACACCTGAGAAGGGTTTGAGTACCTCTCACTATCATGTCCTGTTGGCCTGAGACACACCTGAGAAGGGTGTTTGAATACCTCTCACTATCATGTCCTGTTGTACACATGTTCTACAATACTGGGGTTGTAATAAAGTATTCAGCAATAGTTTAAATGCTTATATCTCACTCTGTAAGTTATTTATGTTTGGGGCACATCATGGCCAAGTGTATACAGTTATACTGCCCTTTAATTGGTTACTTAATACTAGGGTTTACTTCTTAACTTAGGGTCGCTGCCACCAGACCACAGGACAGTATGTGTAGTTGTTCTTTGGGGAGCTGGCAAAGAAGTCTAGCAGTGTGAGTTTTGTCTAGCAGTGTGAGCTTAGTCTACTGAAGCAGTGTGAGCCTAGTCTACTGAAGCAGTGAGAGTTTAGTCTAGCAGTGTGAGTTTAGTCTACTGAAGCAGTGTGAGTTTAGTCTACTGAAGCAGTGTGAGTTTAGTCTAGCAGTGTGAGTTTAGTCTAGCAGTGTGAGTTTAGTCTAGCAGTGTGAGTTTGGTCTAGCAGTGTGAGTTTTGTCTAGCAGTGTGAGCTTAGTCTACTGAAGCAGTGTGAGTTTAGTCTAGCAGTGTGAGTTTAGTCTACTGAAGCAGTGAGAGTTTAGTCTAGCAGTGTGAGTTTAGTCTAGCAGTGTGAGTTTGGTCTAGCAGTGTGAGTTTAGTCTACTGAAGCAGTGTGAGTTTAGTCTAGCAGTGTGAGTTTCGTCTAGCAGTGTGAGTTTGGTCTAGCAGTGTGAGTTTGGTCTAGCAGTGCGAGTTTAGTCTAGCAGTGTGAGTTTGGTCTAGCAGTGTGAGTTTGGTCTAGCAGTGTGAGTTTAGTCTACTGAAGCAGTGTGAGTTTAGTCTACTGAAGCAGTGTGAGTTTAGTCTAGCAGTGTGAGTTTCGTCTAGCAGTGTGAGTTTAGTCTACTGAAGCAGTGTGAGTTTAGTCTACTGAAGCAGTGTGAGTTTAGTCTAGCAGTGTGAGTTTGGTCTAGCAGAGTGAGTTTAGTCTACTGAAGCAGTGTGAGTTTAGTCTAGCAGTGTGAGTTTAGTCTAGCAGTGTGAGTTTAGTCTAGCAGTGTGAGTTTGGTCTAGTAGTGTGAGTTTGGTCTAGCAGTGTGAGTTTAGTCTAGCAGTGTGAGTTTAGTCTACTGAAGCAGTGTGAGTTTAGTCTAGCAGTGTGAGTTTGGTCTAGCAGTGTGAGTTTGGTCTAGCAGTGTGAGTTTGGTCTAGCAGTGTGAGTTTGGTCTAGCAGTGTGAGTTTGGTCTAGCAGTGTGAGTTTGGTCTAGCAGTGTGAGTTTGGTCTAGCAGTGTGAGTTTGGTCTAGCAGTGTGAGTTTAGTCTACTGAAGCAGTGTGAGTTTAGTCTAGCAGTGTGAGTTTAGTCTAGCAGTGTGAGTTTAGTCTAATAGTGTGAGTTTAGTCTAGTAGTGTGAGTTTAGTCTAGCAGTGTGAGTTTAGTCTTGCAGTGTGAGTTTAATCTAGCAGTGTGAGTTTAGTTCAGCAGTGTGAGTTTAGTCTAGCAGTGTGAGTTTAGTCTAGCAGTGTAAGTCTCATCTAGCAGTGTGAGTTTAGTCTAATAGTGTGAGTTTAGTCTTGTAGTGCGAGTTTAGTCTAGCAGTGTGAGTTTCGTCTAGCAGTGTGAGTTTACTCTAGCAGTGTGAGTTTAGTCTAGCAGTGTGAGTTCAGTCTAGCAGTGTGAGTTTAGTCTAGCAGTGTGAGTTTAGTCTTGTTGTGTGAGTTTAGTCTAGTTGTGTGAGTTTGTGTTTTTCATTAATCAAAGTAGAGGGTGGAAGGAAGGGTGAAACACCAACCAGTAGTTTCAACTAATTATTTTAGACATAATTAAAAATACTGCCCTCTGTGACAATACAAAAATAGTTGACCTTCCCCAAGCAATTAAGGTCACAGCACCACACAAACATAACTGACCTTCTCCCATAAATGAAGGTCTCTTCTTCTCCATACAAAATAACTGACCTTAATACTATCATTACACACTTAACATTATATACACAGACACTGGTATAATACAACAGTACCTTGAGTTCTCCCTTAATACTATCATTACACACTTAACATTATATACACAGACACTGGTATAATACAACATACAACAGTACCTTGAGTTCTCCCTTAATACTATCAGTACACACACTAAACATTATATACACAGACACTGGTATAATACAACATACAAATTACCCCTTCAGAGTCTTTACTGTGACACTACCCAATAGAAAACTTAGATACTCCCTTAGTGCAGTGAGTGTGAACGTTATGCAGCTGTAATAAGAGTCACAATGAGATTATAGGGACCTGTACTAATGTATGCAGTACACAGTATTTACATAAAACTCTATATTCATGTCCACAAAATTAATGCCATTCTTGTAGCAATCATTTTTTTAAATACCACTGTTAGATAAACACATGCCAGTACTATTAGGAAAAGTTGTATATAAGAACAGCAAATATCCAAATACTGTATGTTAATTTAACCAAGTCTTCTGCTTAATATGATCAAAAAACAAATTTTTAACCCAGAGTTTGGCATTTCAGCATTGGCTACATTAAGAAAATGACTGCCCAAGGATGAATTTATATATATATAACCAAGAAGAGTTACCTAACTAAGGCACAATATGCTAACTGAACAATATATTAAACATGATATTATATACAGTTAAGAGGTGTTAAAGTTCATCTGCCCCATAAAACCAGCTACTATATATGAACCCTAACCATTATTTACCAGACAATGGTACCACATCTCTGTAAGTGATGAAAGAATATATTTAAAACATGAATCAAAACTACCAACCATTTTAGTCAAGATAAAATATCAAAATATCTCGTCAGAGTTGAGCAAAACTTATCAAATATTTACGTACAATTTCAACAGAGATTGAAGAGTTTCCGTGAGATATTGACAACACCTTGATTATAACAAATGGTCTACCACCACTGTACTACTTTACCAAGATGATTTACTACCTGCGTTAATGTACGTACTTGTGATAAAACTTCCGTCACGCGGAAATAAAGACAAACGTACACAGTTGACACAACTATTGATGCACAAATTATAGTAAATGAGAGTTCATCTCTGTTCAACACAACATATCCAGTAAAGATGAAATTTTAAGCACATAGATTATAAGTTTAACCTTTGTTCACTACGGTACTGTAAATAACATTATTACAAAAGACTGATGAAACAAAATGGAGTATTATTATGAGTGATATTTAACCAACACCAAATGTCTACACTAAGGCCATGGTAGAAGCAATTTACATCTTATGAGCAGATAACTTGTGTTTAATATCTATAAAAGTGGCATTTGTCACTTGTCTTTATTTCTGCTACATTCATAGAGTTTGTTCAAGTGGTTTTATATTGATGTACAACACTGTATTCAAGTTTGTGTGTCACATTTACCTTCTGTTAAAGTCATTCAAACATTTATTGAATTCTGTTTCTTTCATGCACAAGTTTATGACGTTTGAGAAGACCGCTGCGGGAGAAACATTTCCCACATTCCTCACATTCAAACTCCTTTATACCACTGTGTCCAAGAATGTGTCTCTTGAGATGACCCTTCCAGGAGAAACATTTCCCACATTCCTCACATTCAAACTCCTTCACACCACTGTGTCCAAGAATGTGTGTCTTGAGAGTACTCTTTAGTGCAAAATGTTTCCCACATTCCTCACATTCAAACTTCTTTATACCATTGTGTACAAGAATGTGTCTCTTGAGATCACTGTTACACGAGAAACATTTCCCACATTCCTCACATCCAAACTCCTTTATACCACTGTGTCCAAGAATGTGTCTCTTGAGATTACCCTTCTGGGAGAAACATTTTCCACATTCCTCACATTCAAACTTCTTTATACCATTGTGTACAAGAATGTGTTTCTTGAGATCACTGTTAGATGAGAAACATTTCCCACATTCCTCACATTCAAACTCCTTTACTCCATTATGTACAAGAATGTGTGCCTTGAGAATACTCTTGTGGGAGAAACATTTCCCACATTCCTCACATTCAAACTCCTTCACTCCATTGTGTACAAGAATGTGTGCCTTGAGAGTACCCTTCTGGGAGAAACATTTCCCACATTCCTCACATTCAAACTCCTTTACTCCATTATGTACAAGAATGTGTGTCTTGAGAGTACCCTTCCGTGAGAAACATTTCCCACATTCCTCACATTCAAACTCCTTCATACCATTGTGTACAAGTAAATGTCTCTGAAGAGTAGACTTGAAGCCAAACTGTTTGCCACATTCCTCACAGGAGAACTTTTTATCTCTGCTTGACATTGTGAACTTCTACTTAGTTACACTTGGTCTTGAGATGTGACATCACAGTATCTGAAACAAAATATTTTGCCTTAGATGATATTCTTATAAAAGTACAATTTATAAATGAAAACTACAAGTGACTAAACCAATTTGTGTAAAATAAGAGTAATAAATAAAAAAAAGGTTATATTAATGTACACGGCGAAGATGCCGGAAAACCAGCTTTTTGAAGTGAGACAGATTGTATGAGTATGGAAACACAGAAGAAGGCAGAGCATTCAAAAGTGTGGGGAAAGAAGAATGTACTATAACAGATTATTCTAGTGTGACCCACATCCACACAGACACAGTTTGGCTGTGTGAGTAAAGAAGGATGTACTATAACGGGTTATTATAGCGTGACCCACATCCACACAGACACAGTTTGGCTGTGTGAGTAAAGAAGGATGTACTATATTGGGTTATTATAGTGTGACCCACATCCACACAGACACAGTTTGGCTGTGTGAGTAAAGAAGGATGTACTATATTGGGTTATTATAGTGTGACCCACATCCACACAGACACAGTTTGGCTGTGTGAGTAAAGAAGGATAACCAACCTTTAGCTCAAACATTCTAACGTATGTTTATATCAACGACATAACATAAAACATTTCTTACCTTTACCATGAGGGAGGGAGGAAGGAAGGCCCACAAATTAACATTTGCTCACAAAATTAACAAAAATAAACAAGACGGCCACGTTGGTTGTTGTTGACCTGCTACACCTTGTCTGATTCTCTCTCTTATCTTTCAGTAACTACAAGTTTTCATTACTGTATTAATACAGTACTATAATAAAAGTATTTTATTAATAAATATTACATAATACAGTCAACCCTCACTTTACGCGGTCCCACATTCCGCATTTCCACGTTTACGCAGTGCCCTGCCGGAACCCAGGGTGCTCACATTCCGCGGTGCGTGTACCCCTTTACGCGGAGAGCGGCTGGCGAGCCGTGCCATTTTTGGATCCAAACCTCCCGCCATCCGCCATGTTGTGTAAGCGGCGCGAGCATGGTGCGCACAAGGTCGCCCAGTCATCAAAACATTACCGAGTTCTTCACCCGCCACCCACCACAGCCGGCCCAAGTCAATGATAGTGATAATTATAGTGTGGATATGGACTTATATGGACTTTGAGGGGTTTGATAAAGAGGCCCTGCAAGCCTCTGTGGTGGATAGTGATACAATTGATACAAGTGATACAGGTGAGGGACAATAATCTGCCCTCTGCCTCGGAACCAACCGCCCATCCCCGTGTGCCCAGCCATCTTTTCTACTTATGTAAGCAGTGGCGTAGCTAGTGTGTGTGCCGCCCAGGGCGGCCCTTGAGTTTACCGCCCCCCGTGCTCCCACAAAAAATACATATTGCACAGTGACTCACTCTTATGTATATATATATATATATATATATATATATATATATATATATATATATATATATATATATACCCCGACTTACGACTACGTGGACTTACGACCGCCTCAGATATAGATAATAAAAAAAAAAAAAAAAAAAAAAAAAAATTTAAATGACACGCATTTTCTATACCGAAACGTCTCCAGTTAATGTAGTCTCCATGTATAATTAGAAAATTATGGGGGCCCCATGTGCATTCAGCTGACTACATTAAAGGTTAAGTGCTCAGTCACACTGTATCCATTCCTTATTATTTATTTCTTTCACTGTACTGTATCCATTCATCATTATTCATTACTTTTACTGTACTGTATTTCATTGTAGATTTTTTATTAAAAAAAAAACTTTTTTTTTTTTTTTTTTTTTATCTATGTCGGACTTACGACCTGGATTTGGGTCCCTAACCCCGTCGTAAGTCGGGGTCTAGGTATATATATATATATGTAACCGGTCGGAATTTACTGGACTTTAATTTCTCACTTGACTTGGGGTTTATTTAAAATTAATAGATGGTAATGGCAGTGGAAGCGCCCCTTTGAGAAAAATCCCGAACCAGCACAAGAAGGATAGCATCTGTGACTGGGATGAATGAGACACACTGTAAAATTTAGACACTTATATTCCCTCCAACACTACAAACACAATCAAATAATGGTACACCAATATGCGCACCTCTCAACTTGAACTTAAAACACTACTCTGGGGAATAAAAGTTATACCTGATATAAAAATTATTAGAACCTCAGGCAACAATAAATTTGAAGTATCAAGAACTGTTGCGTGCACACATGAAACAGGCCTTAAAGGCTTTCACACAATAATATCAGTCACTTAGGTATTAAAAAAAGAAATTAACTACTCTACAATGAATAGGCCTTAAGGGCACTCAACAAAATTATATGTCACTGAGGAATGGTAATAAAAATGAGAAATTAAATACTCTACAATGAATAGGCCTTAAGGGCACTCAACAAAATGCACTGGAATAAAATGGAATAATACCACATGAATAGGCGAAGGCATCACAAAAATAGTCCGAGGAATGATAAACTGAAATACTCTACAATGAATAGGCCTTAAGGGCACTCAACAAAATTATATCAGTCACTGAGGAAATGGTAATAAAATATGAAATTAAATACTCTACAATGAATAGGCCTTAAGGGCACTCAACAAAATTATAGCACCCCAACAGATGCACACTTCCTAACCTAACCTAACCACTACTCTGGGGAACAAGGTTATACCTGAGATCAGAATTATGAAGAACAATCAGAGGCATTAAAAGAATCAAATCACAGTATCACTCTGGTTCCACTTGATGGCACAAACATTCAAAACAATATTATCAAAATTATCTAGAAACTATTAAACTACACCCGTAATAAGGGAGGGAAAATGTTCCTCCAGGTATCTCCTAGAGGCCTAGACTCACGGTCTCAGTGTGTGACCATTAGTCTACTCAGATAGCCTCAGTGTACTCCCAGTGCGTCCATAAAGCGGACGGGAGTGAGCCGATCAGACCTTGTACAGTTGAGAGAAGCTTTAGCGTCCCGTTAGCAAGAGGGTTTCGCTAGCAGCTCGGGACACGTGGTGATGTGCCCGGAGTGGTAAGAACTGATCACCCACTGCTGGTCCCGGGTCGTTTAGTTGTCGGGAGCACTCGTTCACTCAAGAGATCCTTTGCTACCCCGCTAAACAGTGACAGGCCTACTTTGCTCGGTCCAATGGCGACAATCGCCACCCTCAATCATCCACGGCAGTCTCAAACGGCAGTCAATCTCTCGCAGTCAACTCCAGTCAAGTGGGTTCTCACGGAAACCCTGAAATGAACTCACTGTTAGCTCTAGTTTACTTTATCACTGCCCTATCTAACCCTGTCTGAGATCGAATGAGACTTACTTGTTATACTGCAATATTTCAGCACAGGTGACTAGGCCACGTGACTATTTCTGGGACAGACGCGCAGAGACGTCTTGTTTGTGTGAGTCCTATCCGGGACTGAGGGAGAGGCCTCGTCGCGTTCTCTCAAGGCGTGAGCTTAGGCCTACGTGACTTATTTTCCGCCTAACTAATAACTCCTTGGGACACCCGTAACACTATTCAGACTGCTAAACGATCTATAATAATTTAAAATTCAATAATAGTCCCTTACTTCATGACTCGCATCATTATTCAATCGGTAAACTACATTTAATATCATATAGGCCTAATTCCACCATCTCCCGCTAGGAGGGGGAAGCACTCTCTCCCCTCCCATGACCTTGAACGCTCAGTGTTGCCAATGGCGGGGCATTCGAAATTATTCTGAAATTTCTGAATATTACATATATATATATATATATATATATATATATATATATATATATATATATATATTAAATAGTTTGTGTACCATTATAATATTACTGTACTTTCACATACTCAAATATAGTATGCTTTAAATACACACCAAACATACTTAAACTTTATAAGTAACAGTTAAACAAAAAGCAAAAACGACATATAGGATAGGGAAAAAAGTAAAAAAAAGTGTAAAAAAATTAGGACCATCTTTATTTCTGAAATGAAAACTACAACTTTCTACAAAGTAACTTTTCTTGTTTTTTTGTTGGCAAATTCTTCAATGACATTGTCAAAAACTATTTCATCTGTCAATTGTCGCTCTATAGACAGTACAGTTCGTCCCCGAGTTACGTACATCCGACTTACGTACAAACGGCCGATACGTACATCGTTTCTGAAGTCTTTAATTGCAAAAATATTGTCTTAAAAGGGCGAGCAATTTTTAAATTTGGCGGGCGAGCGTATAGTTTGCGTGCCAGCCGCACCGCGCCGCCACTATCACTGACCATGCAGACGACACGCTAGACGCACCAAAGCAACACGTGTGGTCATTGTGCATACTTCTCCTGTGAATTTCTGCCCTATTTTGTACACTTTACTCTGTGTGCAATGACTGGTGTAAAGCGTAAGAGTGGTGAAGCCAGTGGGAGTGCTACGAAACGTCAAGCAATCTCACTAGAGGTAAAAATGGACATAATAAAACTGCTTGACAGTGGTGAAAAGTTGACCAATGTTGCCCGCAAATTTAACCTGAGTCGGTCAACTGTTAATACAATTGATAAGGGCAAAGAAAAGATCAAGGAACATGTGAAATCTGCAGTGCCAATGCAATCTACGATTATAACTAAAAGAAGAGGGAAGGTTCTGGAAGAAATGGAAAAATATCTTGCGCTGTTGGGGGATTTTCGAGTTACGTACATTTCGAGTTACATACAACCTTTTGGTCCCCATTATGTACGTAACTTGGGGACTTACTGTATGGTAAGATTTCTCAACCGCAAGGTGCTCATAGTAGATCTTAAGTAATTCTTGATCAGTTATAGTTTCGAAAAACTCCTCTCACAGGTAGCAACACTAACAGCAATTGTGAGGAAAATCCTCTGCATTATTACTATATTTGGAACCGAGTTCCCAAGGTTATACTTTTGAATAAACTGCAAAAGTTCAAGGGGGCCTTCTTTCCACGTCTGTATTCTGTCTTTAATAGTTATAGCAGCAACAGCAACAAAATGCTGAAGTCTTTTTCTCTCAACGAGGAACTCCTCTTTATCAATGTCGTCGTGATCGTGATCTATTTGACACTCATATTTATCATCCAAAAGATTCAATGGGGTAAGGAAGGCATATTTCTCAGCAAGTTCATGAAGCTGTTGAAATCTCAAGTTATTTCTTGGATCACTCTGTCCAGCGAAGAAAACATTTCTCTCCTCAATTCAATGTTGTATGGCAATTCAGCATCTCGTGATCCTTCACCAAACATTTGTTTCTTCTTTTTTGGGTCGACGCTGACGCTCCATGACTATCCCCAGATCATTGCAAATTTCTTTGGCATAGTTAACTCCATTACTCACTAGCTTGTCCCTGTTTTCAACTAGAAATGTTTCTAATGCCCTGAGTTTTATATCACATTGTTGTATGTTCAAGCCCTTGGTTTGGAGGTAAGTCTGTGTGTCGTTAATTTCTAGAAGGACGGGTCCCCACAGGCCAAGAAAGCACAAAAAGGAAAATGATTGCAACACACCAAGTAGAACACCAGCATCTGCCCTGGTAGCTGTATTTTCTTCTTCACCAGTTAACTTTCTCGGGCACTTAAAATTTTTGAGAAATGTTTCTTTACAAAACTTACAGCTTCTCCCCTCGCACTCCACCGAGTTTCTATTGTGCGCTTGACACTTTGACCAGTGACTGAAGTTAGAACATCCCAGCAATGGGTTGATGAAGAAAAAAATACAAACAAACGCTCCACACATCCAAAAAAGGTAACAGAATTCACAGCAACAGAAGCTGCATGAACACCCGCCAAATTCAGCGAGTGATTTGTACAAGCGACAAATTCTGCTTTTTTATTAATTTCCTTGATACGTTTCTGAACACCAGTATGAACACCAGCCATCACCGCAGCATTATCATATGCTTGCCCTCTACAATTTTGAATATCAATTCCGTCTTTCTCTAATTTTTCCAAAATCATCATTGAAATATTCTCGGCGGTTTTACCTTTTGTTTCAATGAAATCGACAAATGATTCCACAACCTTCACTTTATCTCCATCGATCATAACATAACGTAAAACTTGGCTCGTTTGATCCTTATGTGAAATATCAGGAGTGCTGTCGAATATCATGGAGAAGTACTTTGCTTGTTTTACTTGCTTGATGACTTTGCTTCTTACGTTTCCTCCCAAAATTTCTATAAACTCGTTCTGAATAGTAGGAGACAGATAGGAAGTAGCAAACTTGTTTCCCAGCTGGATTCTTAGATGATGTTCATGTAGCACTGGATCATATTTCGCCAACAAATCAACTAGCTCTAAAAAATTTCCTCTATATTCCGTTGCTTCAGTCTCGTTTCTCTCATAATTCATTCCTTCTCGGTGGCCTCGTAAAGCCAAATTCTGTTTAGCTAGGAATCTAATAATATCAAGCAATCTTGAAAGGATTTCCTTCCACTTTTTCACTTGGCTTTCAACAACTTCTTGTTCTTTTTTATCAATTGTTGCTCCACGAGCAATCCTAATTTCCAACTCCTTCCATTGTGTGAAATTCCGAACGTGAGCTGCACTGGATTCGTGCTCGGATATTCAAGGATTCAGTTTCCACCATATGTTGAATCCATCCTCAGAATTAAATTTTGAGTTACTTCTGTCTGAAAACAGTTTGCAACAAAAGCAGTAAAGGGAATTAACTTGCCGCCGATACAAAGGGATGGATTAACGTCTCCAGTAGCTGCAGATATGGGTGATGAGCAGACCCAAAAGTGCCGCCCCCCCAAAAGTGCCGCCCGGGGCGGACCGCCCTCCCCCCCAGCTACGCTAGTGTATGTAAGCGTTAAAAAACCTAATATTATTGATATTTCTCTTAATTATTTATTGTGTGTGCATACCATCATAAAGTTAAGATAATATTTATATTACAACATAGTTGTGTGTCGTCAAAAAGGGGAGTTTGGGGGTCGGCCCGGTCTCTATTTCAATTAATCCTATATGTTATGTTGTTCACTTTACGCGTTTCTCACTTCCCGCGGTACCCTGTGGGTTATATTAACCGCGTAAAGTGAGGGTTGACTGTATAAATAAATTGTACTTAAAATATAATGTTTTATTATTGATTAAATTCCTGCTATTAGATATGTATTAATATTAAACTAAACTTAAGTCAGTGGCTGGAGAACCGAATAGCTTGACAGCATTTACAATTTTACTAAAATAAATTTAAACAATAACATTTTGTGTTTAACTATTTTAAGTTTATTTATTAATATTTTATTAATATATAACACTACAGTATATAGATTCAGTTAACGAATGACTCCGTGGAACCAATTGTGTTGGTTAATGGAGGGACCACTGAAGATATTTTAGCGACCCTCCCTGGTGACAGCCTTAACCTAACGTAGGTCAACACTCCACTATCCACCTATATGAACCTTTATTAATGTGGAATAAGTCCATTATAAGAACAATTCACTGGACAATACTCACGGCAGTAGGCATAACCTGTAATATTTGATCACTAACTTGAACTATCATCATTATTGTTGTGGAATGTTCCTAAAGGTACAGTAATTATTTACCTATTATACAGTACAGCATTAATTTATGGCAAGATTGATGCCAAAAACTATATTTAAGTATAACTTAACCCAAATTAAATACCCACATTTGTTTGTAAAGTTTCCTGGCTTTTCCATGCAGTCGACACCCCAATAGTCTATATTTATAAAACGTTTATGAAGGCCTTTTAAAAAATACGGGCAAAGCCTTAGTAATCTACTTTAAATATCTAATTGTCTCAAAAAGTCATTAACACAATAACTAATTTGTGAACCCAGATTTAAAATTAGGAAAAGTAGTAACCTGTACCTTTGTAGGATATTTAAACTATTTTTTTACCCCAAGTGCTGAAGACAAAGGTATTAGGTCAGGCATATTTGACAAATATTTTGACAACGTGAAAGCTAACGTTATATAGATAATATAGTCAACATATTTAAGACCATCCATAAAGGCATTTTAAAACTTACAGGCACAGCCTAATCTAGTTAAAATATCTAATTATTTCAAAGGTCATTAACACAATTACTTGTATTTTTAAACTGTGATCCCAGATCCTTAATAAAAACTAAAACCACAAAGATATACACTGTACTGTACCTTATGTTATAGCAGAGAGTTTCCAATGTGGTGCAGCAAGAAACCCGTTAACCAAAACAAACCTTCGTCTTGTGGCCCACATCTTACATCTTCACGTCACCGTCCTGGAATGAATAACATTTTAACAACTAATAAATTAAATACTCTGGCAGTAATATTATATAATATGTATACAGTACTGTACAGTATTATATTATACAGGAACTCATTAAATCTTCAAACATTTTAATACAATATTACGGTTAAATTAAGACATTTCCATAAAACTTTTTAAAGAAAATAAAGAAACACTTTAGAAAATCTTACCTCGACCAATGACACGAGGAACTTCATTAACCATGATCAGCGAGGCTGCAATATGGTAGTTGTCTTAACACTACATTAACAGCGTATTGGAGCCGTACACTGTAAACAAAATAACCCTGTCACTCTTTTTGTAGAAACTCAGATAATTTTCTGTTTCAACATGTTAGAGACGAAACAACCTTGTAAAGGATTGCCAACACGGTTTTATGCCGGGGCGCTCCTGCTTAACACAATTGCTCAAGGTACTGGATATTTGGACCCATATTCTGGAACGGGGTGGTAATATCGACAATATTTACCTAGATTTTGCCAAGGCTTTCAACAGTGTACCCCACGAAAGGCTGAAAATCAAACTGGAAGAGTTCGGAATTCAGGCAAATGTCCTAACGTGGATAGAAGACTTTCTACATGACCGCAAGCAGTGTGTGGTGATTAATGGCACGAAATCATCATCCGTACCTGTCACAAGTGGGGTACCACAGGGCAGTGTATTGGGCCCGCTGTTGTTTGCTTGTTTCATAAATGACATGCCTGACGTTGTGCACTCCTCCATACAAATGTTTGCCGATGACGCCATGTTATTTCGGGAAACAAAGAACCAAGCAGACTGTGAAGAGCTGCAGAAGGACCTCGGTAGGCTCCAGGAATGGTCGAAGAAATGTTTGCTGAGATTCAATGTCACGAATTGTAAGAGGATGCACCTGGGGCGTACCAACGGTAAGGAGGCATATCATATGTCCCAATGGGATGAAGAAACTGCACTAGTTGAGACTGAATGTGAGAAGGACCTAAGTGTGTATGTTGACAATGAGCTGAAGTTCTCGGGCCATTGCGAGAGGAAGGTAAATCAGGCAAATAAATTATTGGGTCTTATAAGAAGGTCATTCAGATATCTAGACGGTCCGTTCCCCGTAACGATCTTCAAGAATGAAGTGCTTCCCCATCTGGTCCCCGAGATATGCTAGGGACTGTCAGTTGGTTAAAAATGTTCAAAGGAGGGCCACCAGACTGGTGCCTGCCCTTCAGCACCTCAGCTACCCTGAGAGATTGGAGCGCCTGAGCTTGCCTAGCTCAAGATTGAAGAAACCGCAAGTCCAGAAAACTGTGAGGGCAAAATTTCGGTGTAAGAGTTGTGAACTCTTGGAACTATCTGCCAGAAAGTGTTGTGACGGCACCGAGTGTGAGCGCTTTCAAGACAAGACTTGACCAACACTGGAGCGGGTTCAGGTACATTCAGGGGCCAGTACATGCCCAGTACTTGCCAACAGTGCGTATCAGAGACGTGACCGATCGCCCAAGCGGCTAACGAGCCGATTAGTGGTGAAAAGGATAAAAGTAAAAAGTAAAATTGATGAATAAAATGTATAAAAACAATTTTTTTTTATAAAAGCCAATACATGTAATGTAAATATTGTGGAACTGTAATGTATTTTTAACTCCCAAGAGAAGACAAAACTTGACTTCACCACAAGTTAACTCTGGTCAATTGCAACAACTTACTTAATACAACTTACTAGTCACTAATGGACAACACCTGGTAAATTCACAAGTTATATCCCACTGCCATAAGGGTTTAATTATCTATAAACGCCGATATTGTGAAGCGTCTCGTGATTTTTCCTTTCCCAGAGAATTAAAACCTCACCATGGAACACATGATTTGGTTAGGTTAGGATTCAACCAAATACTGTAGTGACAAAAATGTAAATTTGTCAAAATATAAACTGCAATTTTACATTAAAGTTTCCAAAAGTCTCTAGCTAATTTTTTTTACTACAACCTGTAATTTAACCAAAAATAAAAAGTACCACATTCTTATAACCAATATCTTTTACTCCAATTAAATAAAAAAAGAACCAAATACTTCCTCACACAAATTTTTACTTTAATTAAATAAAAAAATCTTTCCCAAAATCCCACCTTGGTTAATATATAGGACGAACCCGCCATAGTGCCGACACTGCTGTATCATCTCACGTCCAGAAAATGTCTCAAATATCACCGTATAGTAAGTTTTTTCTGTTTAATATACCGGGGAAGTTAGGTTAGGTAGGTATGGCTAGTTAGGTCTGTCCTTCATAACCACAAATGTTAAGTAGCGTTTATTTAAAAAACATCCATTTACTAACATTACCACAAACAGTGTCCACTATAATATAACAATGAAAATCTGACGTTTTTATAATAGTTATCAATCCATTTTGCTCTTGGGTTACTCCTATATAATTACCCCCACCTCAATTGGACCACACAAAGATCTTAACTACCATCAACTTCAATGATCCATGAGGCTGTAACGAGGTGGTTGTCTCCTCCATCTTCAACAGTGACAAGCAATAAATTGTATAAAAATTTGTATAATGACTGTTAGTGCCGATGGCTTCAGCTACAGTGCTGGCGTGTGATGCCATTAAATCTTTCGACCCGTGACCTCGCCAGATGTAGAAGTGTTTACAGACAAGTCCTGGCTCTGCTGAGTGGACTGTCTTCGGCGGGTGGTGGTGCTGCCCGCCCCGCCATGAGACAGATCGCCCTCTCTCGTGAGGCTGTGAAGACCAGCCTTCTGCTGGCACTGATGAACACCGACTCATAATCCTGTCCGAGAATTTGTGCTGGGACAATTTAATCAGTACTGTTGTCTCTTGGAACACCATACTGATCTGCATTGACCCGCACTTGTAAGTACAGCCAAGTGATGTCATACCCCTCGGTACTGAAATATTGTTGACTAATTACACCTACTCGTTTGTGCCTAACCTGGAGTAATAAGACAATGCAGAGTGAAGCATAATAACTAAGATTAATAGAGTTATGAACTTTGTGTAATGTCACTATGTTTAATAAATAGTAATTAAGATAAACTTGTGTGAGACTAACTCATTATGTATCAGATGGATCACCATGTAATATTATGAACATCTCCTCTGTAGGTTTTGACCAAATCAATAAATACTGAATGAGTCAAAAGGAGAGTTTCAATCATTCCCTTCGATTTGCCAGTCACCTGAACGACCTTAACCAAGGCGTTTACAGTTATGTAATATACACATATCAAATAGTGTATTGTGCATAATGAATATATTTCTGAATATCTTTAAGAGTTGTGAGGGATAAAAGCTTCACCCATTCTACTCTCACTGCACAGTAAGTCAATGAAGAGTTGTTGATTGAAGGAAATTGTGAATATTTAAGTTTTACTGAAGAATGGTTAGGTTAGGTTATATGAAGACATTCATAAGCCGGAACACAAGCTTAGGTTTAGGAGGGAGATAGGAAGAAACTGGCTCACAAATAGGGTGGTGGACGAGTGGAACAAGCTTAGCAACTTTGTAGTAAGTGCTGGAACCCTGGAAAGTTTCAAAAGGAGGCTAGATAGATTCATGGATGATAGAGAGTGGTAGTAACTCTCGACAGGAGCTGCCATGCACAGGCCAACCGGCCTATGGCAGACTCCTTATTTTCTAATGTTCTTATGTTATATATATATATATATATTTTTTTTTTATGGGTAATAGTCCACCCGGGCACAGGTCATGACCCACAACAGGGCCTAGGGGAAGGAAGAGTAAAAATAAATTAAAAAAATATAAACTAAAAGGTTATATAAATGTACACCGCCAGAGAAGCATCTTGTTTAAAGTGAGACAGATTGTATGGAAACACAGAAGAAGGCAGAGCATTCAACAGTGTGAGGAAAGAAGGATGTACTATAATGGGTTATTATAGTGTGACCCACATCCACACTGGGCAAAACACCAGCCCACGGTACACAGGATGCTACTTGTTAACAGAGGCTTTACTGTATAATTGAATCAATGTTGAGAGAAAGAAACCTAACCTAACCAAACCTAGCCGGGATACTACACCCAGTATTGATTCATCTTGTTTTGGTAATGAATATTGACGCCGGTCCTGGATTATGTCAACAATTGTATATAATTGTTCTTCCTCTATGAATTTCTTTGTTATCATCTAACAACACAGCCAGGTTGTAACACAGTACCATAAATCATTATAATTTGACCATAATTACGTACAGACAGAGAGACAACTAGATGGAAAAACAAAATGTACTATAAGAAATATTTCACATAGTGTGTTGTGTTACACCAGGTGGAGGGGTGAGAGGCAGCCGTTCACTACCTCCAACTATTGCTGTCTCAAGTTTGTAAGTCATATTAACTATACTGTACAATATTATATTTTCATGAATGAGTTCTGATATAATAATAATTTTTAGGGTAACTGCTTCGTTTGGTAGATAATTAGGTGACTAGGCGAGAACTACTTTGTCTGGCGCACATCACTTGTCTTTCTCGGTGGTGATGCGGCGGTACACAGCCAATCATCTCCACTCAACGCCAGTCACCAGTGTAGGTTTATGAGCCACACAGATCAGGCGGCTGCCCTCAGGTCCACAAAAAACGTCAAATTACACCATATAATAGAAAGTTCTTTCTGTTTAATATGCCGGGGGTTCCGGAAGGTTAGGTTAGGCTCGGTTAGATCAAGTTTGTTTGGTTAAGTTGGCAAGGTCTTCTAACAATGCTTCTGCCACTTGCTTTTGTTATCAAATATGGTTAGGTTAGGTTAGGCTACGTCACATTTAATTTAGAAATAACCAAGTTTTAACACATTTTACATAACTGGGACAGTGTTCACTACAAAACAGTGAAATTAAAACGTTTTTAAATTTGTTTAATATTGAGCAGGTGTTAAGTGTTGCAGTAGTGGGTGTTGCTTCTGGAAACATGTGTTGGTGGTGACTCAGTGACTCTCAGCTGGTGTTAAGTGTTGCAGTAGTGGGTGTTGCTTCTGGTAACATGTGTTGGTGGTGACTCAGTGACTCTCAGCTGGTGTTAAGTGTTGCAGTAGTGGGTGTTGCTTCTGGTAACATGTGTTGGTGGTGACTAAGTGACTCTCAGCTGGTGTTAAGTGTTGCTTCTGGTAACACGTGTTGGTGGTGACTCAGTGACTCTCAGCTGGTGTTAAGTGTTGCAGTAGTGGGTGTTGCTTCTGGTAACATGTGTTGATGGTGACTGACTCTCAGCTGGTGTTAAGTGTTGCAGTAGTGGGTTTTGCTTCTGGTAACACGTGTTGGTGGTGACTCAGTGACTCTCAGCTGGTGTTAAGTGTTGCAGTAGTGGGTGTTGCTTCTGGTAACATGTGTTGGTGGTGACTCAGTGACTCTCAGCTGGTGTTAAGTGTTGCAGTAGTGGGTGTTGCTTCTGGTAACATGTGTTGGTGGTGACTAAGTGACTCTCAGCGGTGTGTGTTGAAGTGGTGTTGCTTCTGGTAACACGTGTTGGTGGTGACTCAGTGACTCTCAGCTGGTGTTAAGTGTTGCAGTAGTGGGTGTTGCTTCTGGTAACATGTGTTGATGGTGACTGACTCTCAGCTGGTGTTAAGTGTTGCAGTAGTGGGTGTTGCTTCTGGTAACACGTGTTGGTGGTGACTCAGTGACTCTCAGCTGGTGTTAAGTGTTGCAGTAGTGGGTGTTGCTTCTGGTAACATGTGTTGGTGGTGACTCAGCTGGTGTTGCTTCTGGTAACATGTGTTGGTGGTGACTCAGCTGGTGTTGCTTCTGGTAACATGTGTTGGTGGTGACTCTCCATCAAGTAAGGCCGCTGGCTGACTGAGTCTGTTTTAACAACAACAGTAGTGACACTCTCCATGTGGTGGTAGTGACACACATTACTGTACTAGACAGGTAACACGTCTTACTAAAGTACCACGGTTCACCTTGGCTATATATAAGTTAATAAACAACTCACAGTGACGTAGTGAAGTATTAAATCCTCCAAGTTTGTATTTTAATTAACACATTTTGGTCGACTTAATGTTTACAACTGAGGCGATGAACACTGTTAATAACTTACCACGAACAACTCAACTTTACCTAATATAAACTAACATCACATAGTTTAAACAATTATTATTTACTGAAAAACAAACTTTACTCTACTACTGATACACTTTTAAATAATTGTATTACATCTACATATTATTGTATTATAAACTGAACACTAAGTAATATAAACTATCAACAGGTAGTTATCGTGACACAAATCAATAATAAACTAACATCAGATAGTTATCGTGAGAATGAGTAATAATTAACTATCATCAGGTAGTTATGTTAGGTATATATTAGTTAGTTGAGGTTAAGCAATAAATAAACAAGTTCGTGGTAATATTATAACACTGATCAGCTCCCCCCCCCCCCCCAGTACCAAGGAAAGTACTTTATATACTTTCTTTGGCCGATAATTTTACATATATATTCATTAGTCTCTGTTACGGTACACCTCGGCTATGAAAATTAGTGCTATGAGTTTACATTAATTTGCGAAGGTTAACTTTTATAAATGAATCAGTGTTTGAGCTGTACTGCCAAGAGGATAAAAGTAAATATTATTTTATTATTTCATAACTTGAGCTGTGTATTATTTTATTGTTTTATGCTCTTATATTGGGTGATAAAAGTGTTTGTATTACACAGTTATTTATTTTTTTACTTTCTTCTACATAAAACATATAAATGGGGTCTGCCCGTTTCGTCACCACTGCTCTACCCGTTTCGTCACCGCGTTCATTCCCATCATTATATACATGAAAGTAACTGTTGCTTGGGATTGAAAATAATAATAACACAAAGATAATTCATTAAAGACGAAAATAAAACCTAAAACATTGTTAATACGCCTACAATCATCTCACTGCTGGATGGTTTATATGCTGGTGCCAAATCACCTTTATTTTTTTCTGTATTTTGTTTATTTACCAAAGGTTTTAATCGTTTTCTTTATTAAATAATTAATGTTCATGTATAATAACACAATACTTCTTGAGTCGTCTGTATACATGTGTCATAATGAGTCAACTAACTTCCTCTAGAGAGGATGTCCTTTATCATCCAAAGTTTCAGTGCCAGGAGAGTTGTTCCTCACTTATGATGACGTCTTCTGTTTAGGGGGAGGGACGAGCTCAGGTGTCCGGAAAGAAAGTCACAATTGGGGTTAGAAAAAGTCAGGGATATAAACACATCTTTTAAACAGCCTAAATAATGTTAAGTTAGGTTAAGGTTTGTGACTTTTTTCCTACATTCTGGGATGATGACACATCATGGAGAACCAGATCATTGTGTTCACTCAGTAAAGGTTTATTGATTCCTCCAAGTGCTGTACCCAGGTCCACACTGACCCTTCCCTGGCCTAGCCTCCATCTAATGTATAAACATTTACAAGGTGAAAACAGCACTTTGAACTATGTGGGTAATGTGTAATGGTATTTTAACTGGTATGTTTGTTTTAATACATAGAATACAAATCTGTTGAGGAAGTACACTTCAATATATGTGGAACAGTTGACAGCTGTTTTGGTGTGACACTAATTGTTTTAATTAAGTTCTGAACTTTTAAGTGGCAGGTCTTGATGTAGACGCAGACTGTCTATCATATAACTTACCCGGTATATTATACAAGAAAACCACATTAGAGTTTCCTTCCAACCTGAGTGCTAGACAACATTAATATCTCGATACCCCTACACATTATCTGTTTTATTGCTGAGAGCAGGTGTATACAGATATAATCTGAGAGAATATATTGTGAATTATCTCCAGGGAAGTGTTGTGAATATCACTTCTGTTAAGTGTAAACTTTCCTGTCTAGTGGTATGGAGAGAACTGCCCTCTCTGGGGTGTGAGAGTGGGAGCGAGCGAGCAGTGTTTACTGAATCGGCTGACCCTGGCTTGAGCCCTACGACAGATACAGCCTCAGTGATCTAGTCATAAACAATATGGTGAATCACTTGTTGAATAATTTCATGAATAACTTGGAGTTAGGGGTATATTTATATACAGCAAAGTGCTGTTACAATCTAGTAAACCAACCAAACCTGTCTTAACCTATTGTGAAGACTGTGTCCAGCCAGGGAGGTGTAGGAGAGCGACCTGCACGTCCTACCAGCGTTCAGGAAGTGATTGGTCAACACACCAAAGACATTGTAGCGTACGGTATGTGGCCAGTTGTCAATTATCTCTTAGTATGGGCACACAAACGTACGTACATGTAGATGTCTCCACTCAGGAATGAGGTAGGACAGAAACTCACAATGCGCTTTCTGTATATATATTGTTGTACAGCGCAGTGCTTAGGAGTGACTAGGTGAGGAGCTGTGAGAGATGTTGCTGGTCCAGGAGCTGAGTGTAGAATGTCCTTCCTGGGCAGTATGAGGGCTTGAGCTGCCACCATTTATGAGGGCCTGAGCTGCCACCATTTATGAGGGCCCGAGCTGCCACCATTTATGAGGGCCTCGGTGTGCCAGTAACAATTCCTTTTACTCTCATACTTATTACCATTGGTAGCGTGACAAGAGGAGGCTCGTGGGTAGATGTAATGATAGTATCAAGCACTAGGGAAGAAATAACGGTAAATACTGTAGGTAAATAATAGACACAATATACAAATACAAAATTTATTTAAACATGAATATGAAATTAGGAGAAAGAATTTATTTGTACCAACAGACGAAATCTAGCACTAGGCCCTCAGGCTCAACATATTCACACCACTACTGGGTGGACATACTCTTATAGTCACTTAGCACCATCAAGACCAGGGCAACTGCCACTACAACACTCAGTCGTCAGGGGTGATACTCAAGCAACAGCCATGGGGTCCAGCCACCATGGAGTACTTTCCGACGAACTCTGGAGATCCCAGTGGATTAATTCCACCACACGAGTAGCCCTACTGAGTTAGACACTCATCCACCAATGATGGGGGCTGGTAGTGGTGTGTGGCTTGGTGATCTGGGGTCACCTCGCAGGCCGAGCATTAGGGCCAGACAAGCCAGCTATGGGGGCTATAGGTAGTCTGAAGTGTCTAATGGCCGTGTCTCACGAAGGTAACTGATCCTACTGGACCTCGGACATCTCCCCAGACATAGTGGATACAACATCCACGCTACAGACACGGCCTAGGCTGCGTTAGGGACCTGTATGGATGAAGGGACGGGCACTCACTAATGGTAGAAATGCCCGCAGGGCCCTCACTCAAAACAGACCAGGGAGTCCACCTACTTCTATTCCGATGAATTAATTTACTGTACACTCTGACGTTGAAACTGAGACTATGAACTCAGTTTCATTCCCTACTATTATCCTCACTAACAATGCTCTGACTCAGCTATCAAAAGCAAAATTAAATTGATTACAAAGGGTTGGATGGCAACAGGTCCCAGCATACAGCATCTGCTACTAAATCCGTGGATTATATTCAAAGTTCCCACTAAACAAAGACGGGGAACAGCGAAAACGGGGGACGTTCCCACTGGGGGACTCGGAAGGTTTTGTGGACGTTTGAGCGTAATATGAATCCTTAAGGTTTTCAGGTTAGCCGTCATCACGATCATGACAAAGCTTCCCCCTTCCCCAAGATTTATATTATGCGGTAACGTTCAGAAAACACGTAAGTAGTGACATACACATTAAATCATTTATATAAAGTCTAAATCCTCATACAAAACATTGCACAAATTATATCAATAAAAATAGAAAAATAGTTCCCTACCGGTGGTCAGGATTGGGTAAAAGAAATGGAAATCTGTTAACATACATCTAGAGTGTGACACACCTTCATAAAAAAATATATTGGGATACATATATCATAACATAATAGCACCAAAAATAATAACACATGGGGTTAGGTACCTCATGTCATAATAATACTGAATGGGTTTAGATACATCATCATATAATAATAATGAGTGGGGGTAGATACATCATATCATATCATAATAATAAATGGTTTTACATACATCATATCATATAATAATAAATGGGGTTAGGTACATCATCATAGAATAATAATGAATTGGGTTAGATACCTCATATCATATAATAATAATAAATGGTGTTACATGTTACAAAATACACCCTCACATCGGTAGATAAAGTGCACACTCAAAATTTCCTTACAGAACTCAAATTTCGATGTTCATACATGAAAGTTTCTTTTACGCGATTGATCAAATGCTTACAGGACACACTGAGATTTAACATAGATTTCTCAAGCTAGGACATAGACGAACGGATCCCATCAAGTCGAAGGAATGATTTGTTTGCCCTTAATCTAAAGAGTCATGTCGCACTCGCGAGAGGCAGCACCATTCAAGGGACTCCGAACGAGCGGGTATTCCCAAGAATCCAATGCAAACGAAACGGTCCTCATGAGAACACAACCAAACCAAAAACTGTCTGTACTTATGGCATTTGCCATGTAGAAGTAATAGCACCATATTTCTATGCCCGAATACTCCCTGAAAGTCACGAACTCTACACCTATATACCAACAACACCCAGCCTGCGTAGGACTTACCAACCAGAACTTGAGAATTCACGACTGGTATCTTTACTCAAACTAGTAACAGATACCCTTCAGATGATTGCATAACTGCCAATACATCTTCCAATCTCTGTCTTTTACTGCAAATTGACCATTCCTCTGTAAAAAATTTTCAATAAAAAAAAATCATCAATTCTTTACCTCTCCCTTTACCACAAGTTACTTATAACTGATTGCACATTTCATTATCAACCAATGAGGGTCACTTAAAAAGCCCACTGCTTTTTAAAGATCCAGTCTCACCACTGGTTTTCTCGTCCTTACGGGAAATCGGGGAGCAGGAGCAGCTACTGTTCTCTCCTCATCCTCTATAGCATCTCTCTCATCAGGCTCTGATTCTGAGGAAGAATCATTAGGGGGAACCTGGATGTCATTTACATGGACAAACATATCTCTGTTGATACATCTTTTCACCTTTTCTGCTGCTCGTCGAATTACTTCTGTCTCATCTGAAAGGTGGGTTTACTCATACGCTGCACCATTGTGTATGACCTCAGTTAATGTATATGGGCCCTTCCACCTAGCATTTAATTTCCTACTGGTACCTGGGATAGAAGCTTCATCTCTCACCCAAACAGTTTCCCCAAGCTGTACTGTCTGATTGACTCTATCTCGGTTTGCTACATTCCGGAATTCTCTAGACATTCGTTCAGAAGTTTCTTTAATTACTCTGTGAGCTTCTCTCAACCCTTCAGTACTCTCGTTTTCTATTATTGGAAACTCAATGCCCACGTGTCTCTGTGCATGTCGGGAGAAGAATGCAAAGTGTGGCTGCATAGCCCACCCCACCACTATTAAGGTGGTCTTTGATTTTCTGGGCACAGGCGGCGGAGTTGTGGTTACGTGAACAGAAGCGACATCTCGGCCGATCACGACGACAGCAGGCAGTGAAGTTGTGACCCCAATGAGAACAGACAACACAAAATGCAGGCTCAGGATGATAGGCTTCTGCATACAGTGGGGGTAAGAGTGGGTGGGCGTTCACAGTGGTTGGGCACTCCCTTCCCTTCCACTTGACAATGACAGCGGGTTGTGGAACTCTCCCCCGGTAATGGCGACGTATACTCAGTATACTAGAGTTAAAGTCACGCGCATCTTCGATGTCAGCGTATAAGGGGAAACGTTTCACTAGGATGTGGCAACATTCATCCGCGTCTACAGGGGGGGGGGGGGGGCAGCAGGACGACCCCGTCAAAGCCAACAGTACTAAGTGTTTCATAGGTCTCAGGAGTCTGACACTTGATAAAGTTCCGGTTCTTACCTTGTCGGAATTCAATGCTGAAACCGTGCTATCTGCAGTACTTCATCATCCAGTTAAAGCGTTCCTCTACAGTTTTCAGAGAGTCCTTGGGAAGTGGAGATTCAGCTTACTTGTTTGTTTGGCAGAGGGCAGGGTGATAGGGTCCATGGCATTGGTGTTCCACTGTGGCTAGCGTTTCCCATAGAAACATTAGCGTCACTGTCATAATCACTGGGGTCTGACTCTTGAAGGGTGTTTGATTCAGTATGACCAGGCGAGTTGGTAATGGCATCAGTAACAGAGATGTCTGCATCTGCGTCTATGAGAGAGCCTCGTCTGGGACGTTTATGTCGACCCCCCATGCTGGCAAAACGTGCCGGCAGAGGGGACCTTGGTGGGACGATCGGGAAGCCAAGAGCACCTATGGGCACGTCTGTTCCCTTGGGTGGTCACACCACGACTGACTGTCAGAGTATGTCTGTTTAGATTATGGACGGATAATGTCGTGGTTACATCAAAGTTATTTACACAAACATATTATGCATACGTGCACACATTAAAATAAACACACACGCTCAACACACACAGTCCTCGTGTATCAGCTCACTCCACACAACCTTCCTGCTTGAAACACTTTAAGGATGGTTGTGTAGGCAACTGTACCCCTTCTACGGGCTGTACCCTATCCCCGTACACAGACATAATCCCACCAGACAAATCCCTCCATACAAAAGCCCACCATAGTTACCCACCAGGGAAATCCAACCATGAAAATATAAAAATGGTCTTTTAAGTTTGAGCAGTTCTTATTAATCTCTTAGGCCTTTTAGGTTAGTTAGGACAGGTTAAAGTGGCATAGGTTAGATGAGATGAGCAAAGTGAGGTGTGGGCAGGCTAGGATAGGTTAGGTTAGGATAAGTTTGATGTGATTAGGTTAGAGGATGTTAGAATGGGATAGGTTAAGGCGGATAGGTTAGCGAGGGTACAGTAGGATACGTACACATAAGGATAAGTTAAATTAGGTGAGGTTAATGGTGTTAAGGTAGGACCGTTATGGTTAGGAATGGCTAGGTGAGGTAAGGGTAAGTTAAATTTGGTTAGATGAAGTTCTTATACCATCATCCCTCCCCCCTCTCTCGTTCCCTCCCTCCTCCCCTATTTCCCCTCCTCCCTCCTCCCCTCTTTCCCCTCCTCCCTTCTCCCCTCCTCCCTTCTCCCCTCCTCCACTCTTTCCCCTCCTCCCTTCTCCCCTCCTTCCCTCCTCCCTTCCTCCCACCTCCCCCTCACATCACCCCTGACACAAGCCTGCCAGAGTTGTGCCACGTCATCTAGTCCACAGCTGCGTCTATCTGTAACAGATCTGATGTGGACCCTTGACACCCCCCTATCTCTGCAGCACCCTGACCTCCTCCATCCCTTAGAGCTACAGATACACACACACACACAAATATTCTTAGAGCTACACATACAGACACAGGTATTCTTAGAGCTACAAATACACACACAGGTATTCTTAGAGCTACAGATACACACACACACAAATATTCTTAGAGTTACAGATACACACACAGATATTCTTAGAGCTACAGATACAGACACAGGTATTCTAAGAGCTACAGATACACACACACACAGATATTCTTAGAGCTACAGATACACACACAGGTATTCTTAGAGCTACAGATACACACACAGGTATTCTTAGAGCTACAGATACACACACAGGTATTCTTAGAGCTACAGATACACACACAGGAATTCTTAGAGCTACAAATACACACACAGGTATTCTTAGAGCTACACATACACACACACAAATATTCTTAGAGCTACACATACAGACACAGGTATTCTTAGAGGTATAGATACACACACAGGTATTCTTAGAGCTATAGATATACACAGAGGTATTCTTAGAGCTATAGATACACACACAGGTATTCTTAGAGGTTTAGATACACACACAGGTATTCTTAGAGGTTTAGATACACACACAGGTATTCTTAGAGGTTTAGATACACACACAGGTATTCTTAGAGGTTTAGATACACACACAGGTATTCTTAGAGCTATAGATACACTCACAGCTATTCTTAGAGCTACAAATACAGACACAGGTATTCATAGATCTTCAGATACACACACAGGTATTCTTAGAGCTACAGATACATACACACACAAATATTCTTAGAGGTATAGATACACACACTAAGACGTAACCTGATCCCTGATGACTCATTGGGAGTTTTAACACATCAACAGCGACTGTGTCAAACGGACGGTCTGGTGTAGGATATTGTAGAATCGGGGCAGGTGATCCTGTTGATCCTTTATGTTGAGCACATGCCAAACAATTAGCTATGTGTAATTCTATGTCTTTCTTCATAGTGTTCCAGAAATACTTCTTTCGTATATCCGCTAAGCATTTATCACGACCTTGGTGACCTGCTTGTGGGACATCGTGGAACAATGTCATTACTGCTTTGCGCAACGTGTCAGGTACGACTATTTGAGACACATTACCCTCAGGAGATTTTCTCGTCCTATTGAGTATGTTATGTCGTAATTCAAACTGACTTAAGGGAAGAAGTAACTTGGGGAGTTTAACATCCTCGCCCGATTCGAGAGCAAAAATAACAGCTGACCAATATGGGTCGCGTCGTTACTCATCTTCCAGCTGCGAAAGAGTGAATGCTGATACAGGCATAACTGGTGCTATATTTCTTGACAGAGCGTCGGCGACAACATTCGCCCTCCCAGGTAAATACCTAAATTCGGGGTCAAACTCTTGAATTGTCAGATACCAGCGTGCTAATCTGCCTGATAAGTTTCTGCCATGGAACAGTTCAGTGACTGCCGCATGATCAGTAAAAACAGTTATCTTGTAGCCAAAGATAATGTCTTTGAACTTCTTAAGTGCCCACACAACGGCTAACGTTTCTAAATGCGTCACCGAATAACGTGTTTCAGCATCGATTAGTTTGCGACTTGCAAATGCTATCACTCTAAACTTCCCACGCGTGTCCTCTTGCATGAGCACTGCTCCGACTCCAATTCCGGGAGCGTCAGTACAGAGAGTGAAAGGTTGAGTGTAGTCTGGGAATGCTAGAACCGGGGCATTGGTTAGCGCTGTCTTCAATGCGGTAAAACTTTCTTCGTGTTCAGCATCCCATATAAACACTGCATCTTTTTTGAGCAACCTCGTTAGGGGCGATGCTAATGTTGCATAGTCCTTGATAAAGGAACGATAATAACCAGATAATCCGAGAAAGCTACGCACATGATCATTTGAGGTAGGACGCGGGAACTGAGATACAGCTTTGACTTTATCATTAACTGTGTGTATGCCCTCACCGTCGACTACATGACCAAGGAAATGGATTCTGGATTTTAAAAACTCGCACTTTGAGACTTTTATTTTGAGTCCTGCTGTGGAAAGTTTGGCCAAAACTTCACGCAGTTTTATCAGATGGGAATCGACGTCCTTACTGACTACTATTAGATCATCCAAATAAGCGCAGACTGTGTTACCAATTAGTCCGGCAAACAGGGTGTTGATCATTCTTTGAAATGTTAGTGGGGCATTTCTGAGACCAAATGGCATTCGTAGAAACTCAAAGTGGCCTAGAGGCGTGCTAAATGCCGTGATTTCTCGTGATTTCTCATAGAGTGGTATTTGCCAATACCCACTAAGCAAATCTAAGTTGCTAAATACCGCATTATCCTTGCCTAAGGATTGCAATATGTCGCTCAAGATAGGCATTGGGTACCTATCAGGGATTGTTTGATCATTTACGCGCCCGAAATCTATGACAGGGCGCCATTCACCATCCTTTTTCGGGACGAGGAATAATGGGCTATTAAAGGGCGATTTTGAGTGTCTAATGACATTCTCATCTAACATACCCTGTACCATATCTTGCACTACAGCGCGCTGGCTATGAGGTAGTCTATAAGCTGGTACGTAAATAGGGTTGGTTCCTTCCTTTAACGCTATATGATGGGATGTTAAATCTGTCTGACCTAGCGTTTCCCCTGGCAAGGCTACTATATGTCTATAGTCGGCAAGCAGCTCTAACAGGCGTGTCTTGCCCTGAGGATGATCGATCACCTTAACATGTGGCGCTACTTGATCTATCCTGGCCAGTCGAGTCTGTTGGCAATTCGCAACAATACCTCGAATTGGGAATTTATTTGGTTGCACTTCGACATTGTTGTGATATCTAGAAAATCACACAAATAACATCCTTTATTTAAAATTCGTGATATTGTGAAATTGCTGCCGCAATCCTGTAGACTTGTGTGTGTGTGTCTCACAGCAGACACAGCTGATTCCAAGGTCCGGTGACTGGGTCAATGTTCACAAAAATCCTGAGTACAGCAAACCGCCGCTAATGGTCACACAACGTCATCCACAACACCATACCTCAGAATGCAGAGACCATCTCTCAGACCGGATGTGTCATCATCACTAGGGTGGGTGCTGGGTGCTGGTAACTAGGGGTTGTTCACGCCATACGAAAGAATTTTGTTGACAGGATGTTGATTGATGAGTAGTCTCAACAACTGCAGTCACGTCCTGTCACACCCTGGGCAGTGAACAAATCATTTGCAGAAACTAATGTTCACTTCAGCTCACAGGATTGTTGCTTTGGTGAATTCCTCATTCTGGTAATGGAAAGTACTCTTCAAAATTGCAGGTACTATCTTCCAACTCTTGCTGCTGTAATCACGCTGGGAAGGTGTGTGGTTGAGGTCGAGAGATATCTCTGACGCATGATCCGTCTTCCTCTTAATAGGATTGGTAGACAACACTTTCGTCCTAGCGGTGAGCATAGGTTCAGAATGACTCATTGCTGTGTAGGAAACACCTTTAAACGTAACACTATTATTACGTGGATGAACATCTATCATGTTCTTTCGAAGAGTTGGTAGACCAAGTAACCCATCAGCTGGCAAATTGAACTGCTGAACTGTATAAAAGTCCACGTAGAAGGGAGAACCACGTCTTGAGAATCTGAGTGGTAACGTCACCATTCCTTTGATGCTCAGCTGAGTACCTGAAACTCCTTCGAGCTCAGCGTTACTAGGCCTCCATTTGAATTTGCGGTGAGGGAATTTACGTTGTAACTCGTGATATGATGTCAAGGCCAATACATTAGCGCAAGCACCTGTGTCTATATCAAGAGCCAATCTGGTATTATCCACTCTCACCCGCACTGACAACACTTCCACTTTTCTAAGCGCCGCTACTAATGAGGCCGCTATAGAAGTGCTGTGAGGAGAGGTGGGAATTACCCTATCTATCCCTCTCCGTGCTGTGGTGTGCGCTGGTCTTCCCCCGATGACTTGTCCTGGGGACGTTTCTGCTTGCGCCTATACGACACCTCCGTTTCACTTAGGTCCACTCCCCTAGCCTTTATTAATATATCCCACTCATGTGAACTATGAGATGTCGATTTGTGAAGAGCGCACCATTTGCTCGCTTTCTGGGTAGGAGGAGGAGGTGCTGCTTTGGCTACCTCTCTGTTTGACCTTGAGAATGGCTTTGCACCGGGTGTGGCCTTAAAATTAGCACTATTACCTCGGAGCTGAAAACAATCTTCCATTACGTGGCCACGTTTATTACAATGTGCGCATCGTAACGATGTTTTCTGTTTATATGTTAGGCGGGGAGGAGCGCTCGGAGCTAAGTGTGTCGCATAAGGAGTCTGGAGGTGAGGCATCTTTGGCATCTGAGACGGCTGGGGTTGTGGTGACGTCACTGAGGGCTGCGCCAGTAAGGGGCCCGTAGCCTGGTGACAGAGCTTGTTTGCATGTTCCACCATATCCATGGGTGGTTCATACTGTACTTCCTGTGCCCGGCTATATAAGGGAACACGGACGGAAAGAAGAAAACTTATTAGTTCTATCAATGTTTCCACATTTTCCGGTGGCATATCACCCCGTGAGTTGTACCAGCCTGATGACTGGAAGGTCGCTTGCATGTCCTGGCGAACCTCGCCCGCGATGTCAACAGCGTCAACGGGTGTTTCGTTTCGTATACCTGGATTACAGCGATCCAACCATCTGAAGATCCATTGCAGTTGGCCCTGCTGTGACCTACCCCCAAAAATCCCAATTAGCGTTCCCTTGAACTTTTCATAGTCAGGGCTTTGTAAACCAAACGCATTTAAACGACTGCCTGCATAGGAACCCTGCGTTATATGGGAACGTACATATGCTTTCTTTTCTTCGTCAGTCGTTATGTGACTATTGCGCATGCTATCTTCACATGCACGAATAAAATGTGCGACCCTATAATCGTCTTGTCCCGTGAAATTTCGAACATAGTCGCCGCGTTGCATGATATTAATAACATTATCAGCTTTAGGTGTGGTAGTAGTACTGGTGTGAGGGTTAGAAGACGCCATTTTAGTGTTAGTATTAAGCAAGTTAGTATTCTTACTCTTAACAGAAGGCTGGGTTAATAATGTTGTTACCGATTTAGCAACAGACACACTATCACCTGTAACAGGGGTAACTGCTTTAGTATACTTAGGTGAGGTACTATAGTGATTACCAGACCGTAGGGTACGACGGTTTAAGTCGTCAAATGATTCGTCTATAACTTTCTCACTACTTCCTACCGACTCATTTAACTGTGTTCCATACTCAAAATCTATGTCAGTCTGGGCTTGATCATTGATGAGTTGGTTATCAGCAAATAGTTGCGCTAGGCGTTCGATTTCATCTACATTAGACATAGGAAACTTAGAAATTATCTATTAGCCCCCTTGGGTCAATGAATACTTAACAGTAAGTAGATCACTTGCCTCTCATTTACAAGACAAATGAATATGAATTGTAGTTAATTATTAAACTATCAATAAGAAGACAGACACTTACAAACTACTGTAAATTATAGGATTTCAATACATTAATCTTACATTCGACACTTTATTATTGAAATAATCCTATCCGACGAACCTATAGGTGTGAAGATATCTCTCGAACGTGTTCATGTGTGAAGAACTATGTAATTTAAATACCTATTTATACAGAGTAGTACGTCTGTATAGAAAATGTGATCCTTCAAAAGTTCTGAGTGGAGTGGTGGGTGGAGTGTGGGCGGGGCCTCTTCCTAGGATGCGTGCGCTGCTGCTGGTTTCCTTGGCAACGAGAGTCGCTTCGCTTTGGTGAGAGACGAGTCCACTTGAATTAGGTGAGTTCCTCCTCCTGCGATCAGAAAACGATGATTGGTTATCACACTGGTGGTTGCTGGTTCGCTGGCGAAACTGCTGTATGCCAAGTCTTCACAGTCCACTTATATATGGAGATCTGTATGATGACACCGGAATTCGTAATTCGCGCTGACGACACAACAATATTGCCCAGCTGCTAGTGAAATACCAATTGAATACCAGGCTACGAAACTGTTTTTCAACACTGCAACACTGTAATGTCTAGGGAATGCTGAGTGGAGTCTATCTCAACCGGCTCAATGTGAATATGTACCAACAGGCTGTAATATATGTATATTACGAATTCTGCACGTATTTGTATGTGACAGAGATAAGGAGCGCTCACTACATATCGTCTCAATACGGGATATAGTTTTAAACACTCAGATTATGTAACGCGTCACTGCTGTGTGGTTTCTTGTTTTTCACAAAACACAGACGGATGATACGACTACCAGTTTGAAGAATCCGTACACACCGCTTGCCACCTATATGAATCGGCTGCTTGTCCAATTAACCAGTCCGTTCACACATATTTATGTTTGGGTTTTAAGTAACGAAACCCAAACGGTAGTTCCTTTGTTTTATTATATAAGGTTGTATATATAATTCCTGAGTGTATATCAACCGTAAGTCTCACTGTCTAGGAGTGAATGAGAAAGGGACGGCGTTTTTGTATGATAAACGTTAGGTCACGTCCTCACGATATGAGTTGAGGTGAGCTACTGAAGCTTGGGGGCATCGCAGTGCGTGCTTACAGAAATGCAGAGCTATGGGTCTCGCCCTCTTGGGTGAGTTGCCCGCTCACGTGTCCATATCATGTCTCACTCATAAACAGTGGAAAGTTACAGGGGGTGAATCTGAATATAATATGAGATGTATTGACCCATTTATATAATACGTTCTGTTGATGAGACAGGGGCCTATTACATGGAGAGCTTAGTGGTGTGGAGAGGTGAGTGGTGTGGAGAGGTTAGTGACGTGAAGAGGTGAGTTGTGTGGACAGGTGAGTGGTGTGGAGAGGTGAGTGGTGTGGACAGGTGAGTGGTGTAATGAGACAAAATCTCACATGAAGAGGTAAGTTAGGAGTTTATAGTAGTAGAGTATTATAGCGAGAGGAAATGGTAGCGTGTCTCGAGGGTGTGATGTCAACACTGTATATTAACACAGGCACAGTACAAGTGTAGTATATAAAACACCAATGCGTGTTACAGCTTTATTTTACGAGTTCAATAGGGGGGATTAATAGGAGTGGTTCGTACACAATTTATGATAGACTATGGTATTCTCGTATAACCTAACCTCACAATTAGAATGGGCACTTCACTAAGTCGATCGTTGGGGAGGTTCGGGATCACTGCACTTCTACAGTCTACACAGCCAGCACTTACTGTTACACGTGGAATTGACAGCACTCTGTCGATGGACCCGGCTGAGACTTCGTTACACTTAGTGGCGGGCTTCTCTTGAGCGAGACTGGGGACGCTGTAGCTGGCTCTCCCTGGTTACAAGACAACTCTCTGAGGGAGGGCTCGGACGTCCTATATATTGGAAGACCAGCCGTCAGGTTGAGCTGATCGGGGGGGGGGGGGGGGGGGCGGCGAAGGGTCCCCTTACATTTGCCCTCGCTAATGTAGGGTCAGGTCTGGACGTTTTTCAGAGACTATAAGTTGTATCTTCTGGAAAAGTCATCAGGTGGGGCCGTGTGACATGAGAGGCCCTGGTTGATTTGTGGCCTCTTGACTTGAGCTCGAGGGTTACATTTGACCTGGCTAATGTGAGGTCAGGTCTGGACTTCCTCTGGGATGTAGGTTATTGTATATTGGGAGAGAGTCGGCTGGTGCCTTCTTACATGTTTTGTTGGGGCCGTGTCACATGGGAGGGGAGCCTGGCTGATTTATAATCCTTGGTCAACCGCAGAGTTACCCTATACTTTTGACCTCCCTAATGTCGGGTCAAGTCTGGACTGTTTTCAGAGACTATAAGTTATATCTTCTGGAGAAGTCATCAGATGGGGCCGTGTGAGTTACCCTACACTTGACCTCCCTAATGTCGGGTCAAGTGTAGACTTCTTCAGCGATGTAGGTTATTGTATATTGGGAGAGAGTCGGCTGGTGCCTTCTTACATGTTTGTTGTGGATCCGTGTCACATGGGAGGGGAGCTAGTTGATTTGTAACACCCTTGAGCACCTGCGAGGGATACCCTTACACTTGACCCCCCTAATGTCGGGTCAAGTCTGGCTTTCCTTGTGATGTAAGCTCTGGTCTGACAACCCATCACTACACCTCCCGCCAAGACCAAAGCTTCCATGCCATACACAATTGTTCACAGTGGATGACAATAGCGAGTGCCCAACCTGAGAAAAATAGCTACTGCCGTGTAAAGTATGCACCTCACATCCTACCATAGTCTGGTAATATATAATATCTAAGCGGCTATCTAAGGATACGGAAACGGAAAAGTGAATGTAGATATGAAGGAGAGAGAGAGCGCCTTAGCAGGAGCTTGTCGGAGAGCGTCACTTTAGGGAGTTAGATGAGGGTACACAGTCGGAGGTTTGAAAGGTTATGCAATAGTGTTCCTTGCCCTGGCTTATTTCTGCTTAGGTTCCCTAGTGTTAGTATCTTCAAGCCTGGAATAGATTTACATACTTGTTGCTTCAACTGTTAAACTCTTGCGCAGGGCAGCACATACAACACATATAATAATAAGATACATGGCCGCTTAAAAAAAAAAGGGGGGGGGGAAGTTGGGGAAAAATACAACTTGTGAACAAAAAGAAATATTTGTACATACTAAAAAGGCAGCAGAGATTATTAACAAGATACAATGGCAAAAACAAAAACTCGTCAGCATTCGTCGAGATCCCGGGTGGCGCGTGGTCCATCACCACCTCCACCAATCTGTGCCCGGCATCAGGGTTGACGACGCAGTAGATACAGTGGTTGGCGTTTCCTGTCCCGTCCGGCGGTCTGCCGCGGTGTGTCGCGTGCCTCACTTCCTCCACTTGAACTTCTGTGTGGAGCAGCAGTTCCTGACGTATTCCAGATGAATTTTTCTAGTCCCATCTGAGTTTCCTCTGTAGAGTCTCATTTTCCGTCGTGGTCCAGATGGGTTTTTCTAGTCCCATCTGAGTTTCCGCCCTTCCCCGCCGGGATCAAAGCCTGTCCACTGCTTGGGGTGTCATCGCTTTGGATGGCGTGTAGGGCAGGGTCCACGGACAAGAGTTCGCCCTCCGTACGTGAGTGTCGGCGAGACCCCTGACCGTCCTGTCCCACACCCTCACAGTGGTGAATCCCTCCCTGGGTGGGCCCCCCCAGGGTTTGCTTGTTTCTTCCTCTACTTGTAGTCAGGTCACTTCTGTTTCATCCCCAATGGTGTGGCAAACACCGGCGAGGCAGATCCCTGGTGGGTCGAGGTCAGCCATTACTTGTCTGGTACCTGGTGGTTCCATTCCCGGAGTGGAAGTGCGTGGGACCAGTTGACAGGTACTGAAACGTAGGGAGCTGTCGTCTGCATCGCCACTGGGACCTCTAGTTGCTTGTTGCCTGTTGCTTGCTGCTACTGAAGTCGCAGGTCGGGTTTTCGGGATTTTCTCCTGGGTTCCAAGGGGACGACCTGATTCCCTGCCTGGAGCTGGGAGCTGCGCTGGTCCTGCATGGCGTAGCTTGCTCAGGCTGATGGTACCCATAGATGTTGTCTGTCAGTATTGTGGGCTGTGAGACCGTAGCCTCGGTGCGTGTCTCGTCGTTCAGCAGGCGAGCGACGAGACACAGCCCAGTGTCTTCAACCAGATCGAGGGCCAGCATTATGCAAGCCCGTTTCTGGAGCTTGGGGCTTGCAGTGTCGACGTGAAGGCGTCACCCATTCGCCGCAGGGTTGCCCGGTGCGTGTCCCGCTCGTGTCGGGCATCCATTATGAGTCAGGATGCGTTTTTCTCAGCTCATCTGGTAGGGGGTCCGCTGCAGCTGTGGTGGTGTCATCTCCGACTTTTGTGTGGAGTCAGGGAGATCTCGCCTAGGTCCGTGAAGAGCAAGGGCAGTGCTGACTCTTTAGCTTAGTAGAAAGACAAGATCCCGGGGTGGAGAATCAACAATTAGAAGTGCCCCAAGACTCGTTACTTTAATCTATGTTCTGTGACCTGGTGTTATATCTATGAGCCCTAATCTGATCAGGTCTTACTGGTACAAGTGGGGCAGTAGCTTGGGGAGTTCTCTGATTATTACTTGGGGTGTGAGGCACCTGATTGTTCTGAGGGGGGTGGTCAGCTGCTGGTGGAGGGATAGGGTGTTGGGAAGGGAATGTTACTCCTAGAGGGGGCTGGTTGGTGAGGCCTGATTTGTTCAAGACGTCATCGTCGACAGTTGCCAGCTTCAATCTATTCACATGCACAGTTTCCTGACGTCCCCCTGGCAAAGCGGGGAAATAGTGAAGTTTACTTTGCTGGGTTGGGCGGTTACTCTATATGGGCCCTGCCATCTCTGTTGCAACTTAGAGGGGGTATCGGGGGAGGATGATTCGTTAGTTAGGAAGACCAGGGTACCTACGGTAATATTGGAAGGGGTGACCCTGAGGTTATAGTAGGTGGCGTTGTGTAAGTGACCTTTCTTGTTTAGTTCCTGCACCCTCGAGTAAAGACCGTTTGTAACCTGTTTTGCAAGACAGAAGGGTAGTCCTCGCCATAGGATAGGGGTGGGGGGTTGATTACACCAGCAGGAAGGTTTGGATCCCTACCAAAGTGAAGGAAGTAAGGAGTGTTATGCAGGGTGGTATTAATTGCGGTGTTCATGGCCAGTTGTGCAAGAGGTAGCTGATCGTCCCAACCGCCGTACTGATTAATTAACCAAAAACGACAAGTGATCTTTCAACGTGCCGTGGGAACGCTCAACCATGGCATTAGCCTGTGGGTGGTAACTAGTGGTTAGATTTTTCTTAGCCCTCAGCAAGTCGCACGCCTTCTGAAAGATGCCCGAGGTAAACTCTGTCCCTTGATCACTTACAATGACCCGGGGACATCCATGAGTACCAACGTATTGTAACAGGGCTTCACAAACTGTCTCTGCGCGTTTATCGGGGATGGGTATAAAGGTTGCAAAACGTGAATAGTGATCGACGATGGAAACAACGTATCTGTTTCCCCGGTGTGAACGTATTGACATGTCAGTTAGATCGATCGATACCCGTTCCAAGTTCTGAGAGGCTGGTGGGAACTCCTGCAGCTCTCCCTGTCTCTTTGGGGTACCCTTCCTTAACTGACATGGCAGACATCCTTTGACAAATGCCCCAACTTTCCGCGCTAGATTGGGCATGAAAAACATAGAGCGTGCACGTGCATATGTGCGACATTCACCCGGGTGGGCTGCGAATTGGGAAGAGTGAGCTACTTCTGGGGCCGAGTTTTCCAAGGATGCGGGGATGACTACGAGTTCTGTGGGTTGTTCATCATCCTGTTTCATAGAAACAAGATACAGGACTCCGCTTAAAAGACTGAAATCACAAAGTGAGGCTTTGTTGACCTTCTTGGGGAGCAGACCCCCCTCAAGGAGCTCAATGACAGGACCCCACTGTGGGTCTTCGAGTTGGTGTTGGCGCACCTCGTTAGGTGATAGGTCCCCAAAAATGGGCTGAGTCATGCTGCTAGGATTCCCGACACTATTTACAGGTAATACATAACGGCTCAGTGCGTCTGGTACGACGTGGTTCTTGCCTGGCTTATGCAAAATGGAGAAGTTATATGCATTAAGAAAGACTGCCCAGCGTGCTACCCGTGCATTAGGAGTTTTACCTTGGAAGATATATATTAAAGGACGGTGATCAGTGATTACATAAAAGTGTCTACCAAATAGGTAAGCATCAAAGGAAGTTACGGCCTTGACAATAGCCAAGGCTTCTTTCTCAGTTGTGGAGTAGCGGAGGGCAGCTCCGCTCAATTTCTGGGAAAAATAAGCAATAGGGATGGGGTTATCTTCACCACCTTGCATGAGACAGGCTCCCAGTGCTTCGTCGGAAGCGTCAATGTGCACGTAAAACGGCTGCGTGAAGTCCGGCAGTGCTAACATTGTTGCCGACTTCAGTAAGTCCTTAAGATGGTTAAAAGCTTTATCTGCCTCCCCCGACCACCGAAACTGAACCGACTTCTTTGTAAGTTTCGTAAGGGGAAGGGCCGCCTCTGAAAAGTGAGGGATGTGACGTCTGAAAAAATTGGCGGTGCCGAGGAACTGTTTCACACCCCTGGCTGTGGTGGGGGGTGGCATCTCTGCTATCGCTTTCACTTTCACCGGGTCGGGCCTAACGCCGCCATGACCTACGATGAATCCCAGGAATTTAACTTCCTGGCGCGCGAACGCGCATTTCCTAAGGGACACTTTCAGTCCGGCCGCTTTCATGACCAAGAGAACCTCATCTACATCCCGCATGTGCGAATCCATGTTTTTACTATAGACGATAACATCGTCCAGGTAAGACATTGCGTTCCGCCCAAGCACGGGTGTGAGACTGTGGTTCACAGCCCTCATGAACGTGGCCGGTGCTCCCGTTAGTTCGAAAGGTAACCTGTTGAAACAAAATAGACGGATACCTTCCGCAAAAGCAGTTTTGGGGCGGTCAGCCGGGTCAACTGGTATACTCCAGTACGCATCCTTACAGTCTAGAACTGTGAATATAGAAGCTCCATTCAATTGGTCCAGTGTCTCGTCAATTCTGGGCAAGGGATAGCTATCATTAATGGTGTCCTTATTAAGTTCCATATAGTCTACACAGAATCTAGTTGACCCGTCCTTTTTTCTGACTAATACGACCGGGGAGCAATAGGGGCTAGTGCAAGGGGAGATGACACCACGTTCCTCCATTTGGCGACATAAGTCGAACTCGTAACAATGGTTTTAAATTGGACAATTTTAGATTTAGGCGTGAAATAGGTAAACACTGGTTTGGAAACAGAGTAGTGGATGAATGGAACAAGTTACCAAATATCATCATTAACTCGAATACGCTGAATTGCTTCAAACATAGGTTGGATGCTCATATGAGCAATAGGGGTTGGGTGTAAACGGGACTGCCCAGTATGGGCCAATAGGCCCGCTGCAGTTTCCTCCATTCTTATGTTCTTATGTTCTTAAGTTGAGTTTTAGCCGCCTCAGGAAGCCGCCACTGCCGTACTCTGGTGGGGGGAGCGGAGCCTGTATTAATTTTGTGTGAAGCTGACATCAGGTCGAGGTCCTGATCTGAAGTTGCAAACAGATCTTCATGCTGCTTTATTATAGAGAGTAGACGTTCTCTAATAAGGGTGGGTAGGTGATCTATGTCAAGGGATTCTATTGCAGTAGCGAACATTTGCTGTGACTCTACGAATTCTGTGTCACTCCTAATGTTATATCTCATAGAATCGAAATGCTCCAGATCCTCTACTTTATCGACCGCACAGACTGTTCCCATTGAATGACCAGGAGTAAGTTTAAATTCTCTGGGGGTGGGGTTTATGACTGGGACGCTAGGCTGCTGAGTGTTAATGAGCTCCGACTGCACGTATGGGGACATTTTATAAGGGGTTTCAACAAATACATACTCCTGATCCTCCGTGGAACTGTCGAACGACCTAGACCATCGAACGGGCAGAGCAACACTAGAGTGGGGAGGGATGACAGTGGCGAGCGTAGGGTGTAGCTGGGGGGCTTGGGGTGCGGGGGGGCTGGGGGCGTTTAGGCTTAATGAGGTGGACGGGCAGACCAGACCTATTCCTAATAGGAGTACCTGCATAATCTCTACCATCTAGTGTCACGGTATAACGGCTCCCATCAAACTGGATTCCATATTTAAACCTACACAAGAAATCTGACCCAATAAGAACATCCCCTGGGAAAAGATCACCACTTACCACAACCAGCGCGTGAACAACTATCTTATCTCCAAAGTCTACAGTTATATCTCTGGAATCCAATGTTGAGAGGCGGTTCCCCATGACGCCACGTAACTCAGGAACTTTATGCTTTCCCCCTAGGCTCATCTTGGAGGCCACATTCTGTTTCACCAGGGACACCGAGGAGCCTGTGTCAATGAAAGCTTCAACCCGTTTCCCTCCCATTTTCAACTTAATAATTGGCCTGTCTTCCCTAGTCACCATCAACGCCTCGCCCTTGTCTTTAGTAGTAGGGACATAACCTGCGAATGTGTCCCCACTCGGCACATGCGTAGCAACGCATTCCGGTGTATGGACACTCTCTGCGGGTATGTCCCTTGTCGCCACACCCATCGCACTGGTTTCCCTCTCATTGAAAGGGGACATCCGTGCACAGCGTGGGACCATGCCCCACAGGAGGAGCAGCGAAAAGGCTTCGGAGCTCTATACCAGCTATCCCACATGGGCGGGCCTGGGCGCGCACTTGTGACTGCCCGGGGGCGGGGGTCAATCCCAGCCCGCGCCCCGCGGGTCCCTGCCCCGGACGGCCGGCCGCCCCATGGCGCATTACCCAACGTGTTTATACCTACTGTATCTAACCCTGATTGCTCCCGCCCTTCCTCGTGGAACGATGACTGTTCCTGTCGCTTCCTTTCGTCCCGGCTGAGATTCTCCACCATCAGTCTCAAGAATTCATCCTCCCAGACAGAAGGGGTGTTACGTGAAAGGGTGGGAGGGGCGGTGTGAATTGTCGACACAAAACAGGAGGGGGGGGGGGGGGGTGGGTTTCCTGAGCTGTATATACCTCCGCGCTGCTTTAATTGCGTTCTCGATCGTAGTTATCCCGCTTGCCTCCATGTACGTATGCATCTCGCCGGGTAAGCCCGACAGAAAGTAAGAGAGTACTAGCTCAGGTGGGAAGAATTGTGGGTGATTCACTCTCGCCATCTTCACAGCACTCCCTATGCATGATAGGTAAACATTTAGCGATGAACACTCCTCTAGCTTGATATTAGCTACACGTGTTGTGCGATCTTGTAATGAGTTACCCTGGCTGTAAATTTCCCGTAATCCGTTCGCGAACGTGTCCCACGTGGTAGCATTCTTTACTGTCGGATTAAATCCTAGCACACCTTTCCCGTCACCGCCCAATCGCATACGTGCCGTCCTAAGGCAGCATTCCTCGTATTCCTGAAGGGTTTCCGGGAACGCATTTTCAATGTCTCCTAAGCACTGTTCCAGCCTATAGGCTGATGTCGCAGGGTCACGGCCATCGCCCTCAAACATGGGTATCTGACTGATCACTTGTGCTGCACTACTAGCTGAGACGGACGTAAGGAAGGGGTCTGGCATGCTGGAGGGGTTGGGAGGTGCTAAGGTGTACGTGAGCGTAGGGAGGGGAGCGGCCAGAGAGGGTGCAGGGTGGTTAAGGGGTAGAGGGGGGGAGTAGGTACTAGTGGATTGTTCAGGGAACGGGAATAAATCGGAAGTCATTGGTGTAATGTTAACAGGAGTCATATTAGCTTGCGAGGAGGGCTGGGAAGTACTGATCGTGGAAGTCGAAATTGTCAATGTTGACGATGACGTCTGTGGGTGGGACGAGGAGGGGGTTTTACTGACACTTGCCCTGGTTGAGTTCTCGACCATTGTTCCCCGTTACCCAACAATATATGAACTCGGGAGGGGGGGAGTGGATACTGTCACCACTTGTACCACACTGAGGGACAGGAATTATATTACAAATGCTGCCACCCTTGTACTGCCTGCTTCGTCAAGATAGTTACGAGTTTACTTCAAAAGATTCTAACTATCACTGTAATGAACACTAAGGGGAAGAAGCGTGAGTTTTACGTTAAGTGCGCTGCCACCATTGTAATGAGACAAAATCTCACATGAAGAGGTAAGTTAGGAGTTTATAGTAGTAGAGTATTATAGCGAGAGGAAATGGTAGCGTGTCTCGAGGGTGTGATGTCAACACTGTATATTAACACAGGCACAGTACAAGTGTAGTATATAAAACACCAATGCGTGTTACAGCTTTATTTTACTAGTTCAATAGGGAGGATTAATGGGGGGGTTCGTACAAAATTTATGTTAGACTATGGCATTCTCGTATAACCTAACCTCACAATTAGAATGGGCACTTCACTAAGTCGATCGTTGGGAGGTTCGGGATCACTGCACTTCTACAGTCTACACAGCCAGCACTTACTGTTACACGTTGAGTTGACAGCACTCTGTCGATGGACCCGGCTGAGACTTCGTTACACTTAGTGGCGGGCTTCTCTCGAGCGGGACTGGGGACGTGGTAGCTGGCTCTCCCTGGTTACAAGACAACTCTCTGAGGGAGGGCTCGGACGTCCTATATATTGGAAGACCAGCCCTCAGGTTGAGCTGATCGGGGGGGGGGGGCGGCGAAGGGTCCCCTTGCATTTGCCCTCGCTAATGTAGGGTCAGGTCTGGACGTTTTTCAGAGACTATAAGTTGTATCTTCTGGAAAAGTCATCAGGTGGGGTCGTGTGACATGAGAGGCCCTGGTTGATTTGTGGCCTCTTGACTTGAGCTCGAGGGTTACATTTGACCTGGCTAATGTGAGGTCAGGTCTGGACTTCCTCTGGGATGTAGGTTATTGTATATTGGGAGAGAGTCGGCTGGTGCCTTCTTACATGTTTTGTTGGGGCCGTGTCACATGGGAGGGGAGCCTGGCTGATTTATAATCCTTGATCAACCGCAGAGTTACCCTATACTTTTGACCTCCCTAATGTCGGGTCAAGTCTGGACTGTTTTCAGAGACTATAAGTTATATCTTCTGGAGAAGTCATCAGGTGGGGCCGTGTGAGTTACCCTACACTTGACCTCCCTAATGTCGGGTCAAGTGTAGACTTCTTCAGCGATGTAGGTTATTGTATATTGGGAGAGAGTCGGCTGGTGCCTTCTTACATGTTTGTTGTGGATCCGTGTCACATGGGAGGGGAGCTAGTTGATTTGTAACACCCTTGAGCACCTGTGAAGGATACCCTTACACTTGACCCCCCTAATGTCGGGTCAAGTCTGGCTTTCCTTGCGATGTAAGCTGTGGTCTGACAACCCATCACTACAGTGGTGTGGGCAGGTGAGTGGTGTGGAGAGGTGAGTGGTTTGGTCAGGTGAGTGGTGTGGACAGGTGAGTGGTATGGAGAGGTGAATGGTGTGGACAGGTGAGTGGTGTGGACAGGTGAGTGGTGTGGAGAGGTGAGTGGTGTGGAGAGGTGAATGGTGTGGACGCCTGCAGGGTATAATGGTGTGTTATGGTGTAAGTTAGGTTAGGCTAGGTTGCATGTCCAAGGAGCACCCCGAGGCAAAATTGATTCCAAACATGCCCTGTACGTGTCTTACAATGGTATAACCATGTTTTTTGTTTTTGTTTTTTTTTGTTTTTTGTGTGTGTGTGTCCGTCCGTGTGTGTGTGTGTGTGTGTGTGTGTGTGTCCGTCCGTGTGTGTGTTTGTGTGTGTGTGTGTGTGTGTGTGTGTGTGTGTGTCCATCCGTGTGTGTGTGTGTGTGTGTGTGTGTGTGTGTGTGTGTCTGGCTGTCTGTGTGTGTGTGTGTGTGTGTGTGTGTGTGTGTGTCCGCCCGTGTGTGTGTGTGTGTCCGTCCGTGTGTGTGTGTATGTGTAATAATAATAATAATAATAATAATAAACGGTTTATTAATAGAGTTGCAGCCGGTGGCTGAAAATATACAGACTTACATTTGATTTAGGTATAATGATATAATATGCATTGAATACATTTACAGGGCTGTACAGTACATAAATCAGGAGTTGTTTATTATTTTAACAATAGATGGGATGGTGCTATTCTTATATCTATCGGTGTGGGCTCTTATGGGCTGAATTTTGTTGTAGTGGCGGACTGCGTGAAGTGGGTGGGGGGCTGCCGGTGGCAAGAGGTGGCGATGACGAGGGTGGTGCAGTAGTTGGCTGCCAAACCTTTCCAGCTGTGTGTGAGGGAGGGATGGGATGGGAGGCAGCTGTGTGTGAGGGAGGAGGGATGGGAGGCAGCTGTGTGTGAGGGAGGAGGGATGTGAGGCAGCTGTATGTAAGAGAGGAGGGATGGGAGGCAGCTGTGTGTGAGGGAGGAGGGATGGGAGGCAGCTGTGTGTGAGGGACTGTGTGTGGCGAACTGTGCGAGGTGGGCGGGGGACTGCCGGTGGCAGGAGGTGGCGATGACGAGGATGGTGCAGTAGTCCACTGCCAAACCTTGCTAGTGCTTGGTGGTGGAGGTCACTGACGGATGACTTTTCCAGGGTAGAGAAAGCGTTGGTGTAGCCGGAGTAGTCTGAATCGAGCATGACTCTGCAGGCCCTTTTCTGTACCTTCTCTAGCCGGTGCTGTTGGGTAGAGTTTAGAGAAGACGACCAGGCTGGTGACACATACGTTAGTTTGGAGAGAATAAAGGCATTGTAGATAGTCCTCAGCTCTGGCGTGGGTGCCCCAAGTGACCTAAGTCGCCGTAGTATATAGAGTCGGTACGAGGCTGGCTTGATTGTGTTGTTTACATGGGCCTTCCAGTCCAGTTCATGGTCTATGGTAACACCCAGGAGTTTGGCAGACTGCACTAACTGGAGAGGATGGGCACTAGGGTGTGTCATACTGAGGCGAATTTTTTTTTTTTGAGTTTGAAAAATCGGCCCATGGTATTAATGATGTAGTTCTATGTGCAGAATCATGTGATATCTTCAGATTTGAAAAGTTTTCATTTTTTGCTCGGTAAATTTTAACTTGAAATCTTATGAAAATTCAGTATTCCCACCCTTTTACCAACACCACTAAATAGCTTATTTAAAGTAAAGTAAATGTATCAGGTTAATTTATTAGGATGAAAATGATCCAGAATAGTGAAACGAATGATCTTGACACATTTATTAAATTTAATATTCCTTTAGAAAACAAAATCATCAAATACAAAAACCGGTTTTACTACTACGACCCGGTGCTGCTGCACACCATAGAGAACATGTCTTTCTTGCTTCTGTTTCTACTCATCACCTCCCTGCTGACCACCTGAGCTCGGATGTAGCCTTCCCTCCTCTCCTGGCTGTACACGTGACTGCTGGCCTCGCTCACTTGCTGTACACAACGCTCTATACTCTGGGTGTGCGAGGGCCAGGCAGGGACATGCATGGGGTTGTCCAGGAAAGCTCTGACTTGAACATTGGTGAGGCTGCAGGTAAGAGGGGGCTCACTGCCAGCCTGGATGTTATCCAGATCTATAAGATCAGTGAGGGTCTTGGCACCTAGATTGACTTCAGGAGTCTTCCTGACCCCGAAGGAATCGTCACCAACTGATTCGTCATGCCCAGATCCTCTCATAAGTCTCATATCCAAGATCTTTTTGACTGCCACTCTTCTCTCCTCCTCATCCTTACTGCAGAGCATTGTCTGCAGAACAGCCTCGGGATGAGCATACCAGGAAGATCTCCTCACAGTCTGCTCCACAATCTGAACAACCTTCCTTGGCTGACCCCTCAGGAGCTCAAGCTGGAAGAGAACATGCCTCGGACCTTCGGAGAACGATGACTTGACCTTGGTGTTGAACCAATTTGGCAAGTAGACACTCACGATGAATTGGACACTAAGTCTCAGGTTGTGAGGCTGGTTCCCTTTCAGTTTATGATGAGCGACCCAAATTCTGCAGAACCTGAGAGCCGTTGTGAGCCACCTAGAATGTGAGACTGGACCTATCTGCAGGTAAGCAAGTCTATCAGGCATGACCCCAGTTTTGATGGCACTGCAAATCATGTAACCATAGTACTGGTCAGTACTCAGGTCGTCAATGACAGTATGTGCAAGCTCAACGAGTGGTGGGCCAACTGTGATTTTTTCAAAGCTCGGATTTATTTCTAACTCAGTGGCAGAGTCCAGCATCTTGCCAAGAGGACCAGACCATCTGTTGTTTGAAAGAGTCTTGCCATCCAGCTCCTGGATCAGATGTCTGAGTGGCAACTCGTTGGTGTGGAGGTCACAAACAATCCAGACCAGCTTCCTCCCAATCTTCCCCTCTATCCACTGTATGACCCCCCCCCCCTTGCCACCCTGCAGGGTCTGGTCTACGTTCCTCTCTCTGAGCCAGTTCACAATATTATCTGCCACTATCTCAGCTGGTTTCCTGATGTCATCTTTCTCTGGAGTGAAATGCCACAAATACTTCCCTCCTGGTTCACTGCAGCAGGAGTAGTGTTCCTCCTTCACCATGGCAGGGAACAACTTGTCAGAATCTCCAACTTTCATGAACACTTTAGTGTCATCCCTTCTCCCATCAAAGAACAAACAATTGATTCCATTTTCTCTTATCCCCTTATCAAACTCCTCTTCTAGGTTACTGACAAGTTTCTCCTGAGCTCTCCTTACTTTGTTATGATCTATCACCAGGTGAACATCATCAGGTGTTATCAAACCACCGTCAATCCAGGCAGCTGTTGCTATCTCTGCAGTTTCTCTGAGACCAGTGTGGTGTCGCATGCTGGCCAGAGCTATGCTCGGGATATCTTTCCTATTTCGAATCTTATGCCTGGAAGGTTTGGGATCATTATTTTCTCGGTTAGGGACAAAGTCACCATTCTCCTGGTCAGCACTCGGATCAGCCATGGGGAAGTCATTAAACTCTGAATCAGCTTGACTCCAATCATCGGCCTTTTTTACCTCACCCTGGGCCTTCTCAAGTCTCTTTTCCTCGGCAACTCTTCTCCTCTTCTGTCTCTCTGTGGCAGCCTCCTGTCTCTTGGACTCCGGAATATCTTGGCTAGAAATCATGAGAGCCCCTATACTGCTAGTCTTCTCTCTCTGTGCTTTGACAAATGCCAGTTCGATCACAGGAATCTTCAGTTCACGCTTGCAAATACAGGAGATGTGGGCCTCGGATTTACAGTCACGATCGCATCCAAACTCAGGACAGAGAACAATTGGGCACTTGCAAGTAATTATGTCAAATAACTGGTCCAGTTGCTTGGCAAAGCTGTCCTTAATTGCAAGTTTTTCTCTCCCAAGAGAGATATCTCTTGCCTTTTCCCAACTGGCTAGCAGTCTCTCACTAATCTTCTTCTGACTTGTTATGACTGGAGGCTTGAACTGAGCGTTAGCCAGAGTGTACTGTGCCAAGACAGCTTTGGTCATATCACTGGCAATGTCTTTGTTTGTGTAAGTTCTTTGGTTCTTTTCACTGATTTGCCTGATTAAAACACCGTATCTCAAAGCATCTCTCAATGTAGGCAACTCCGACTTTAGGAGCTCTCTCCCAGACCCAAGATAGTGACTGAGATGGCTGGATTTTTGGTTCCTCGTCCTGACACAAGCAGCCATCGCAAATATTATCAACTTATAAATGCATCAGAATCTGAAACAGAAAAAAATATTGTTAGTTGGGTTGTTAAAGAATGAAGTCAGAAAGCAATGTTCACTATTAAATTGTAATGCACTAATGCAGCTGTACGTTAGATTTTCGATAAATTTCACGCTAAACTTTACCTAGCAAAAGGTTGCAAAATATTAAAACTGAAATTATTTTCTGTTTATATACACTAAAATCTACCAAAAAAGTGATGGGCCATTAGTTGTAGCTGATCTTCGCTCCTATGACACACCCTAATGGACACCCACTGTGACTGCTGGAGCTTGCATTGGAGTGGTGGCGGTATTGATGTGCATGACTACGGTTTTAGTGTGGTTGATGGTGACCTTGTTCTCCGTAGTCTGTCGCGATCCCACTACCCTTTATACCTGGGGAGTGAAACCTACCCCAAGTTATTAACTAATAAAGGAACAAATAGGGAACACGGCAATAATTATCCCCACAAAAACCTACTCAACTAAATGTACTTGAATAAGTAAGAACAGTTGAAATAAGTTAATCACAAAAGGGAAGATAATTAATTAATTCTCTTTATGTTCTAAAGGGAGTAATGACTAGCAAACAAGAATTTAAGGGAATAAGTAATTGTATATTAAAATAAGAGTGATGCCGGAAGGGCGAAAATATACCGTAAGGAGTTAGACCAAACGAATATTACTTAACATAATTATATTACATAGACATACAATATATACAACAATCCCTACAAAATAGTTATTTCCTACCAAACAGGAGATTCCTTCCCACCAGGATCCCTTCCTAGGCCTAACTAAACGTGTCACTAATACCTGATACCCCTAGGGCATTGCACAAGACTGGACAAGGCACTAGACAAGGGTCAAGGCTAGAGAACGAATGGACACCTCTACCCTATGCCACGGTTTTTCGCTACTGGGGAAGCGTGGGCACGCCGTGGAGGAATGCGTCTCATATCACGTGATCCAGGACATTTGCTAGATAATTTATATAATTAATTAATACTACTCTTGATTTGACTTAACAGAGTAACACAATGATGCATATTAACAGCATACATAAATATACAATTAACCTAAGTAACTAAGAACAATAATAATATAATAAGTACAATTAACAAATTATTAATAGCTTGTGTGAAACGGAGGCGTGAGCATATGCCTCAAGCTGTGCTAGTTTCCGAGCGCCACAGGCACGTGACAAGTCCATGCCTGTAGCCTGTCCAGTAGGGTGTGTCAATTTAGGGGGTGAACTGGCTAAATTGAAAATCGAGTAATTTGGTAGCAATTTATTGTAGTCTTTAAGCATGCAAAACAATATTCTGGCATAAATTTTTTTTTATAATAAGTCCTACCTACATCAAATGGATTTTTAAATGTACATATTTGTGAATTTATAACATAACCAGCGTTTGCACACATGTTACTGTTTCAAGTTTCAAATTATTATATTTTATTATCCGTAGTCTATTTGAAAGTAACCAATGCCTTCATACTCTCTTTGCTTTGGTTTCTTGTCATCAGTAGTCTGCTTGCTATTTGTGCTTTGATGTAACCTTCTCGCCTCTCGTGGCTGTAAACATGGCCCGATGCTTCTGTGACCATTTTCACACATCTCTCCACACTTTGAGTGTGGGAAGGCCACTTCGGCACCTGCATTGGAGTCTCTTTAAGGTTTCTCAATTCTTGGCTAGTTAGACTTGTTGTCAATGGTGGCTCTAAGACTTCCAAACTCAAGTCAACCAATTCTGACAATTTGGTGGCATTGACGTTTATTGGGAGAACTTTTCTTGAATGAAACGAACAGTCTCCCAACTGGTCGTCATCTATTAGCGTTCCTCTAATCTTTAGAATGACTTCTACAGCCTCGGTTCGGAGATTGGTACATTGACTGCAAAGCATTGCTTGCAAAACTGCTTCTGATCGAGCATACCAAGCGGACCTTCTTGCCACAGGTAACACGATGTCCCTCACTACCTTCCTCTGTGTTCTTACTAGCTGCAATTGAAACAAAAGGTGATTGGGCCCATCCACCCACATAGGATTAAGTTTCACACTAAACCACTGGGGAAGATAAACTCCAATAATAAATTCAACAATTAACCTCAAATTCTTCAGCACTTTGCCCTTCAATTCGTGTTTGGAAATCCAAATCCTGCAGAAACGAAGAGCTGTAGTTAACCAACGGCTGTGACTGACAGGTCCACTCTCCAAGAGAGCCAATGACTGAGGCACTTCTCCTGATCTTATTGCTTGGGCAATACGATAAGCATAGGATTGATCTGTGCTGAGATCTTTGACGACTCCTTCAGACAACGCCGGAAGGGGAGGGCCAACTTCGACCTTTGGAAAGGTTGTATTTATTTCTAGTTGTGTTGCTTCATCCAGCATGATGCCAAGGGGACCTGACCACTTGTTGTTGCTCTTTGTAGGACCATCAAGTTCCTGGATGAGATGACGAAGAGGTAGCTCGCCTGTATGTAAATCACATACAATCCAAACAAGTCTTCTTCCTAGTTTTTTCTCTAAATGCGTCATTACACCCCCCTGCCATCCGGTGTTCACTGCAGTTGAATCTCCACCAACAGCCTGCAGTGAACTGCCAAGTCCTCTCTCCTGAACCCAACATAAAATATGATCAGCAATGACCTCTGCATGTTTCTTCCCTTCTACTTCAGTTTCGGGAGCAAAGTGAAACAAAAACCGACCACCAGGCTCAGAACAGACAGAGTAGTGTTCTTCTTTGATGAGACCTGGAAACTTTCTGTTCACTCCCTCTACTTCTAGCAAAACTTTTGTGTCATCTATTCTTCCATCAAACAAAAGACAGGAGAGCCCTCCCTCGCTTAAATCTTTTTCATGCTGATCAGATATTTCCTTCATTATTTTTTCTTGTGCTCTTCTAATTTTATTATGATCTATCACCAAAGATACATCCTCTCGGCTGATGAGGCCTGCATCTATCCAAGCGGCAGTTGCAATTTCTGCAGCCTCACGAAGTCCAGCATGGTGGCGAATACTAGCTAAAGCAATGTTTGAAATATTTCTTGTGTTGTATTTCATTTTCTTTGGTAAAGGTTCAGATGGCTCTTTGGAACTATCATCTGATGTTGCTTCCTGTTCATCAGAAGAACTATCAAAGAAGTGATAAACATCTTGACACAGCTCTTCCTCTCTTTGGATGGCTTCTTCACTCTTCATTTTCTTCTTTTGTTCCCTCTCTCGGATTTGTTCTCTCTTCTTGGCATTAGCAATCTGCTTCTTTGTTTCTGAATAATCTATTGAACCCATTTGCATACTTCCTTGGCCTTCTGCCTTTGTCCTCTGTGCCTTTATAAATTCAAGCTCTAAAACAGGGATCTTCTTTTCACGAGGACAACCACAATCAATGTGGGAATTATTTTCTCTCTTACCTGAGTGAGAACAGTTGGATTCAGAACATAATTGTATGGAGCACTTGCAGGTCAAAATGTCAAACAGAGTATCAAGTGTGTGCAGAAATTCATTTTTCCTGGCCAAGTTTCCTTTACCAAGTGATGTTTCAACTGCTTTGTGCCATAATTTCGTTAGTTTTAGCTCAATAGTTCGACACTGATTAATCACAGGTGGTTTGAATAGTGCATTAGCTTTTGTCCATTGATGCAGAAGAGGGACTATCATGTCATTTATGAGTTCTGTATCTGTATAGTTCCTTCTGTCCTTTGCATTTTTTTCTCGAAGGAGTAACCCTAATCTTAGCATGTCTCTCACTGTTGGAAGTTCTGATACAGGAAGCTCCTTCCCTTTACCAACTAGCAGGCTCAAGTGGGTTGACAACTGACTTCTTGTCTTCAATTTTGACATCTTCACACTATCTGACAAATAGAAAAATATTTCAATGTTTCATAATTCAATTGTTGTTTCAAAAAATATCAATTTGTTTATCAAAAATGCTGTAACAGAAATAACATAATAATTTCTTAGAACATAATGTTTTATACAATGATATAAGTAACTGCGACAATCAATATGCCCTACTTACAATAATTAAAATGTAGAATTCGTCTGGTAGAGTAGGTGCAAGTGCAATGAGAGCAAACCACCGTCTATGATATCTAGAAGGAGAGTGAGCCGGGCGCCTTATCCTCACGCTTGGTACAAGTCAAAACAACAATTAAACTGTCCCACACGGAGAGCCTGTTCATGTTCATGTTCTGACATGCATATTGTACACAAGCTATAGAACCATAAAATACTCCATAATCCATATGCTTACATGAGATTAGTTAATATCAAGTGAATAATTCTAATCAAGTCTCATTAATTTGTTGAAATACTGATATTTGAAACTTTAAGGTATAATTGATGTAGGTGAGGGTTATTTCAATTCATTTTTGTTTGCTAATCTCAAGTTTAGACATAAAGAGGCACAATATTTTGACTACCAAATTTGATTTTTAACATGTTGACAAAATTGACACACCCTACTGTCCAGTGTGCCTTGTAACAATGAGTAGTCCGGTGAGGTGTCGTCCACTGTAACCCCCACAGTGCAGTCATCCACGTACTTCCACCTGTGAGGAGTGTCCAATAGAGCGTCGTTGATCAGGATCAGGAAGCACAGTGGTCCCATCTTGGTCCCCTGGGGAACACCGCAGGTGAGGTGTTGGAATTTGGAGACAGAACCCTGGTACCTGACTGCCTGACGACGTTCACTCAAGAAATCAGTGTGCCATGAGACCAGGTTGGTGGGCAGCCCTAGTGCAATGGCCTTGTTGATAACAGTGCAGTGATCAACAAGGTCAAAAGCCTTCCTGAAGTCAACAAGGGCAACGGCCAGTGATGTCTTACGTTTCTGCAGGTTTTTGTGCAAGAAATGCAGGAAGCTAACCAAGCAGTGTGATGTAGAGGAGGTCCTCATATTGCCAAATTGCTGTGGATCAATTGACTGATAAATTCTAGCATTTGCCCACTCAAAAACAAAGTCTTCACAGAGTAGACTGGGTATGAGGGTAATGGCAACTGGCCTGAGGTCGTTAGGGGACTGTGGGGTGGTGATCTTGGGGATAGGGGTGACAAATGCGGTTTTCCATCCATTAGGGCATTTGCTTTGTCTGAGGGATGCATTAATAATAGAACAGAGGGGGGTGGCAAGTTCGACTGCAAACTCTTTGTATATTTTGATTGGGAGGTCAATTGGGGCTGTGGAGCGTTTGGATTTAAATTTCAGGAGTTTGTTGGTGATTTCAAATGGTTGAACACTTGGAGGTGTGGGGGGGAAGGTAAGTAAGCCGGGAGGAGAGTGAGGTCAAGACTGGGTAGGGTATGACATATGGTAGCAAAGTAGTTATTAATTATCTCAGCTGCCTCCTCTCTCGGTAAATGTGAGATGAAAGGAAGTGTGGGAGACTGACGGTTAATACCACAGAGATCTTTTACCTTGGAGTACCACTGACCGATGCCGACCTCCTTGAGGCAGTGCACTTTCCTGGGATAATAAGACTTTTTGGCTGACTTGATTTCCCTGATGACCTGGTTACGTAGACTTTTGTACAGGCGGTTGTTGGTGTAGTATGCCTTGTTGTGCTGCTCAGTTAGTCTTTTGATTCGGGGTGTAATCCACGGGACATCATCGGGGTGGATCCTCAGTGTCTTGGCTGGAAAGAAGTGGTGGTAGGCTTTGGTGATAGTGTCCAGGTAAGTATCCCACTTGTTCTGCACATCGTCTAACATGATCACTTTAGTCCAGGGTGTGTGTGTGTGTGTGTGTGTGTGTGGGTGGGTGTGAGAGGATGAATGCGACCAGAGCCCTGTGACTGTATGAGGTGTCATGAGGAAGAGAACAACACATAACGTCCAGTAGCCATAATTAAAAAGTATCCATGTGCTTAATTATTTTCTCCCCTTCCCACCCCCTCCTCCTCCTATCCTCTCTTCCCCTTCCCTCGACCTCCCCTTCCCCAACCCCTCCCCTCCTCTCCTCTCCCTTCCCCTTCCCTCCCCTTCCCTCTCCTCCTCTCCTCTCCCACTCCCGGTTCGGTTCAGTCACCCTAGCTGAAAAACAATTGTGAGCCCGTCAGTACGCATAATCCTCCCGTATTACCGAGGTGGACTCTTGCCTCCCTACCTACCAGCTCCTCCATCATGCTCGTATCTCACAATATCTTACAAGTTGATCGCCTCTCCCTCATAAAAATGCTCTGCTATTGATATGATCGTAGTGAATTTGATTGTATAGTTATTTATGATTCGTCGATTTGGGGAACCAGGGAATTGAAAATCTATATAGTTTTAAGGACACTCACACACACACACACACTCACACACACCTCAATGGTCAATAGGGGTGGTGTTTTCTCTCTAAATTTCTTCACGGGGAGAATTTGAAGTATTTAAATTACTGTGTGAATAAAAATGGCGACAACTGATATCAACTTAAATTTTCTGACTAATCATAATATCGTCATAAAGCTGACAGTCACGACCACGAATACAAAATTAGAGCGAATAAACCGTTGAGGATTGTGGAGGTACTTGAGGGAAACTAATGTCTTATTGGTTCACAAATTTCCTGTATATTTCATCCGGGGCCCTCCATTGTACAGCCTCATAACAGACCTTTTTTTTTTAATGGGATTAGTCCACCCGGGTACTGGCCAATGACCCACATCAGGGCCTGGGGGGCGAAAATATAATAATAATAATAATAATAATAATAATGATGATGATAATGATAATAATAAAGAAATTCAAAATTAAAAAAAAAATTCAATAATGAGAAACGATATACTGTGTGTATGCTGTGTTGACAAAGTAAGAGAAACAATGGAGACCCTGCAATTGTGTGTAAATGAGGCCGAAAGTCAGATCAGCAACCTGGGACTTGGTCACATATAGCAGCAGGGTCTACCATTAGACAACACATTATGTTTCCAATTTCATCCCAGGCGGTAGTACCTCCCCGTTTGACAGCTGCCGACCACCACCTACCTGAAGGTAATAAGATCACTTATCCCCCACGAGCATTAACGTCTGCTGCAGGGAAATTATTAAAAGATTCGTCAACAGTATATGGATGGTCCTCAGGTTTTCATACAACCACACGAATTAGGACGTTGTTAAAGGCTGGTAACCCTCGTCAGGAGACCTTGAGCCTTGGTCTTTGATGAATCATGAATATGAGCGGTCTGTGGTAAGCCATGACAGCGAGAGACACATATACTTGTTTACTGTCTTTGATAATGGCAATTCACGGACACTCTTAGGGATGAACATGATCTCTCAATCACACTCAATCATGGTGGATAAATGTTGTTGTCCAGGGAGCTGCCAGAACCACTCACTAGACCCAACCCACAACTACTTCCACTACTACAGCCTGGAAGCTAACAACAACAATGAAAAAATGGAAGAGACGAAAGACTCAGATGAATATAATCATGAATGAAATGATACATTGTCCAATACTGAGACAACTCCCTCAATTCAGTCTCGCAAATCAGCTCCTTGAGGCAGTCAAAACAATTTTTAGTCTTGGGTGTCGCCACTTCCTGTTCGTTGTTCTCTCTATTTAAGTCAACACCTCACGATAACAAAACCCCATAGACATTCTACAAGTGACGTAATTACGAAACCAGGTTGAAGAGGTCCGTCATTTTGTATAATTGATATTCCTAAGTAAAAAACTCGACCCCATTGAGAGTAGACATCAAGATCCGGTGAAGCACAGTGCATGGCTCGTAGCATGAGAACAATAAACCCACAGTCATTTACAAGCAGAAAGTCAGACAGAGGGTTGAATCTGGTGTCTCCTACCATAGCTTGGAGGTTCACGAGATACAGGGAGGTTTTCAGTGGTTTACGAGTCACTTCCTTCCTTGGCCGTACAGGTAACTTTATTTCAGAAAAAATTTATATATTGAAGGTTCCAAGTGTTCCCTGAAGAAGGCAGTGATGGGTAGGGAAACACCGGGTAACACTGAAATCCATTTATTAACGGATAGGAGAAATACAAGTGGTGACTAGCGTGTACCATGCACGGCCCACAGAGTCAGACTGAGACTGCCTTGCCATATGGCAGCCTCGGGGCAACGGTGCCACATAACACGTGCAGTGTTGCCACGTAATTACATATATAAATGCTACTCGGCACAGTAGCTTATTTACAAGGTTGCTATTCGGCACAGTAGCATAGATACATAACCTACATCTCCCTCCCCCCCTCACACTCATAGTCTTTGTCTTGAGCGGACTACTTAGTCCTAAGTCGCTCCGAGCGTCGAGGTGCACTGTGGGGCGGATCCTCGTGAGGTGTAGGGGACTCGTCCTCGGTCAGGGGGCCAGCAGCAGGGGGTGGGACTGGCCGGAGGAAGCGGCGGTTCCTCCACCAGACACAGCCACTCGGCATCCTGACCCTGTAGTCCCGCGACCGGTCGACGCCCATCACTTTGACCACCTTGTCCCAACGTGTCGTCGTCGGGTCCTGGACGCGGACAAGGGCACCAATCTCCAGTGGCTGAAGAGGGCGGGCACAGTCGTCATACCGAGCCTTGGCGTCCTGGGCAAATGTAGCGGCGCGGCGGTCGCAGCTCTCGTCTCTGATCTGCCACTCCTTCGCAAAGGCCTTGGCGTGTGCAGGAACGCAAGAGCGGAGAGGGTGACCATACAGGATCTGGGCAGGGGAGCGTCCTGTGTGGGTGGGAGTATTACGTAACTCCAGGAGTCTTTTGTCAAACGCCTCGCAGTCTATGTTGCCTGAAGGGGCCACCTTGAGGATGAGGTGCTTGACTGTCTTAACCGCAGCCTCAGCATGGCCATTTGATTGTGGGTAGTGGGGTGTTGACACGATGTGGCGGGCTCCCCAACGCTCCAGGAATCCTGTGAAGTCCCGGCTGGTGAACTGTGGCTCACCGTCCGTCCGCAGACGTACGGGGACTCCCAGATCACGAAAAAGGTGCCGGAAGTGGCGAATGGTGGCCTCGGACGTCGTGTCCGAGCCACAGATTACCACCACAGGCCAGCCAGAGAGTCGGTCGGCGGTGACTAGAAATTTGTTTCCCAGCTGTGCTGAAGAAATCAGCCGACACGGACTCGAAGTTCCTGGTGGGTTCGTCGTCGCACAGGAGGGGCTCCTGCTGTTGAAGCAGCTGTGACTTGGGTGGACACTGGCGGGAGTGGACGCGGGTTCTGGGCAGCTATGTGATGCAGCGCCAGGCGCGTTGCTCGTTGACTCACGCACCCTGCTGGTGGTGTACCGAGCGGCTGGGATCTGCTCGGGAAAGTCTCTGGGCACCACGCCTAACTCCTTGCAGTGCTCCCACGACAACAAGGGTGTAGCGAGAGTAGGCTGCACGTCCATCCATCCGTGACACGACCTATCGCCGTAGGTGATCTCCGCTTGAAAGGAGCCCACAGCGTCCGGCGTCTGGGAACCGTCCGCATTGTAGTACAGCAGCTGCGGTGGTGGTCCCAGGTCGCGTTTGGTGAGGCCCAGTTTCTGGAGGTGCTTCAGGCCTATCACTGTAGTATCAGCGCCGGTGTCCGGTATCATCTTGATGTGACCCGACACATCACCATGTGTGACGGCGACGCAGATGGTAGGGGAAGGGGTAGCCTTGGGCCGTGTGGTCGATTCCACCCTCCTGATGTGACTCCGCTGCTGCTTGGGGCTGCGTGGGCCGTCTGAAGGGGGCTGCGTGCGAACCACCCAGAGGGAAGTGCGCTGCTTTCTCCTCGTCTCGGGCTTTTGGGCTTGGGTTGGCGGCAGCACTTGTCGTAGTGTCTATAGCGACCGCAGGCCTGACACTTGCGGCCTCGTGCAGGGCACCTGTCTGTGTTAGACCAGTGGCCCTTACGGTCACATCCAAGACACAGTGCGTCGGCGGCCGGGCATGTCTTGGGGGCATGCTGCTTTCCACAGCTGCCACAGGAAGCACTGCAGCAGCCTTCACGTTGTTGGCCGCCTTCTTACCCTTCTTGTACTGTGAGATTGCTCTCACAGCAGGTAGGGCCCGTAAGGCAGAGGTGGCGGACTTGGTGGACTCGTATGACCGACATTCAGTTACTACCACCTGGAGTGTGGAGGAAGCATCCAGGGGGATGAGTTGCTGCACCAACTCTTCTTGCCCGACACCTGTGAAGATCTCGTGCTTGATCCAGGCTTCCTCACATTCCCGGTTGTGCGCCTTGCAGACGTCGATCTCCTCCGACAAACTCCTCAAACGTACAAAAAAGTCGTCAAAGGATTCATTCTCCGCCTGCTTCCAGCTGGTGAAGGCGCGGAGATGCAAAGCCTCGTTATTCCGACCCTTAACGTGCTCCTGTAAAAGGTCGAGCATATCCGTCACTGAAGACGTAGAATTGGGAGGCACTTGCAACGTGTGCTCCAAAACTCTCTGGGTCTCCAGCGACAAACACATCCGCAGTTGGAGGAGCTGTTTGTTTGGAGGCATGCTGTCAAGGTCCACCATCGTGGAGTAATCTGTCCACCGCCGCCTCCACTCACGAAAAAGCTGAAACGTGACGTCTGCTGAGAGGGCAGGTTGAACAGATGCCTTGGGAGCTGTTGGAGTAGCAAGAGTGCCTGGAGGACGCTGGTGTTGTGGAGGAGGGAGGGTATTGGCGCCTTGGTGCGCGATACGTGCGAGTGAGGGAGGGTGGGTTAGCGCCAGGGTCGCCAATATTGCATCAAAGCACGCCTTTTCCTCCTCTCTTCATATCTCCTCCCTCTGAAGTTCCATCTCTCTGCGTCTTTCGTCCCTGTCGTCCATCCACGTCAGAATTGTGGCAATGTCCGTCGCTGGAGGTGAAGGATGAGAGGCGGTGGGCGCAGAAGCTCCATCTGTGCCCAGTAGAGAGGGAGGTGGTGGGGAGTCGTGTCTCCCATCTTGACGTTGTCCCTTCTTACCGCCCATCTTAGGATGGTTGAACTGCGCTGTTTAGTATATAAAGTGGAGTCTCATCAGCTCGAACCACATATATATGACGTAAACAGCGCAGAAATAACGCATAGAGTCCACTGTTCTGTCCCTGAGTGCATGCGTGCGTGTGTGTGTGTGTGTGTCTGAGAGACCAGATTCGTGGTGGCCTTATTGCAGGTGGCTGGAGCCGCTGCGGAGGCGAGAACGTTAGTGTCTCCCTGGATGTCACACGATAAGGGTGTACGCCTGCGTGCTTCGTGGGTACCACAAAAAAGAGGCCAATGCTCAACTCTCAGCTCTAGACACACTAATACACCGACACTAACACTGCCACCGTCACTAAAACACACTGTGATGGCGCAACACTGCACGTCGCGGCAAAACACAACACAACGCAACACAACACAACATACTAGTCAATGCGCACATCGCCGGCTTTCGTAACGGTCTCGGCATTGTTCACAACACTTGGAAGTCAACAGATCCTACTCACTGCGCCACGAAGGTTCCAAGTGTTCCCTGAAGAAGGCAGTGATGGGTAGGGAAACACCGGGTAACACTGAAGTCCATTTATTAACGGATAGGTGAAATACAAGTGGTGACTAGCGTGTGCCACGCACGGCCCACAGAGTCAGACTGAGACTGCCTTGCCATATAGCAGCCTCGGGGCAACCTTGCCACATAACACGTGCAGTGTTGCCATGTAATTACACATATAAATGCTACTCGGCACAGTAGCTTATTTACAAGGTTGCTACTCGGCACAGTAGCATAGATATATAACCTACATATCTTATGCTATCTGTGTATGGCAAATGTCTAAAAAATTTTAAAATTGTATGGCATCATATACAGACATTTCTTACAAGACTCCACATAGATATTAAGTGAGGATTCGTACTTAACTAAGCAGACTAATATAACAACAAGAAATTCATAATAAAAGCACTAAATTTTTTGATCAGATCGTGTGAATATGGGATCCAGTAACCAGTTTGACGACACCCTCACGCAGCTGGGCACCGGCATGTGGAACCTGCTGTTTATCGTTAGCATCATGTATTGTAAGGTCGCATCTCAGTGTTCTATTTTATCCCCCTCTCTGTGTAGTCATGAAATATTACGAACTCATTGACTCAATGACTCAATCATAATATCAAGTTCACTTTTGCCAGATCCCAGTTCCTTAGTGCTTTGTTCCAATTCATTCTCAAGATGAAAGAACCTGTAGAATAAAGAGTGATTCCATGTCTCTCTGTCGGGAGGTTAAGACTGTTTCTGTTATTCTTATTTACTTTAGACGAGAATTTACAATAAAGCCGCCTGGCATCAGCCTCCCTAACTAAAGGCATTGTACTGGGGGTCTCTGTCTTCATTTTCTATTAAATAAATAAATAGTATAAAAAAAAATAAAGTCGTGATTGGCTTAGAAACATTCAGTGACTAATTTTAATCTGTATATATTATCATTGGAACGAATTCTCAATGGTTCGTGAGTAATTTTCCCTCCAAACTGAAACTGCGTCTTTCTGTTGGGTGCTGGTCTGTTCACCATCTTTCTGTTATTATTACAGGGATGCTGCAGATACCTTGTATATCCCTGGGAGGCTCCTTCCTCGCACCGCAAGTGGACCACTCCTGTCTCCTCCCTGAAGGTGCCATCCCACTCCTCACCAATCACTCCAACTCCACTCAAGTGTAAGTCATCACCTCTTCTGTGTGTGTGTGTGTGTGTGTGTGTCAATAATAATAATAATAATAATAATAATTAACGGTTTATTGAAAGAGCTTGGCAGCCAGAAGGCTGAAAATATACAGTTACATATTTGGGGAATGGGTTACGAATTACAAATAATATACAAGTAACATAAGTGACACAAATAAGACATATAACTAGATGGGGAAAAGCTCAAGCTACAGTTCATTTCAACATAGTGACAGCGCAAGAAGTAGTGTTTACTGGGAGTGAATACACTGGTTTATTACAAGTTATTGATAATTTTTACATTGGTTGGCACTGGGCTGTTCTTATAGAGATCAGTTCGTGCACGTATGGGCTGGATGCGGTTGTGGTGTCGAACAACAATTCTCGGACTAGGGATCTCAGGTGGTAGTAGGAGCCGGTGTCGAGGATGGTGTAGAAGCTTCTTACCAAATTTGCAGATGAGGTCGTGGTGATGGTCAGTGAGAGTCGAAAGGGTCAGTGTGTTGAGCGCTTCTTGATATGTGGAGTAGGAAGGGGAGAGAATAATCTTGCATGCCCTCTTTTGCACTTTTTCTAGATGTTTACGTTGTGTGGCATTTAGGGAGGAAGACCAAGTGGGGGAGGCATAGGTGAGCTTGGGAAGTATGAATGTTGTGTAAACACTGAGGAGCTCGGGTGCAGGAACTCCGAGGGACTTGAGTCGGCGGAGGAGGTGGAGACGGAAACTGGAGGATTTGACAACTTCACTGACGTGTGGTTTCCAATTTAGTTTGTTGTCTATGGTGACGCCGAGGAGCTTCGTGGAATCTACAACCTGGAGTGTGTTCGGACCTAGAGTAATGGAAGGAGGTGGGACAATGTCGGAGGAGAGGTTGATGTGCATAACCATGGTCTTGGTATGGTTGATGGTGACATGGTTGTTGGTGGCCCAGTTTTGGAGACTGTTCAATAAATCCTGAATGGCGGTATAGTTGGGAGCAGAATTGTTGACGCTGATCCCAATGGTGGAGTCGTCGACATATTTCCAGCGAGCAGGGGTTTCTCTTAGGGCATCATTGATGAGCATTGTGAGTGTGTGTGTGTGTGTGTGTGTGTGTGTGTGTGTGTGTGTGTGTGTGAGTGTGTGTGTAACCATGATTTCACTAAAATATCGTCCTCACCAGTTGATTGACCCATAACCAAGGTACAATATAAGGTAATATGGCCAAGTAGTACACTCGCCTGCCTTCACTCTCTAATTCTAAAGCTGACTGGGAGGGCCCTGGGGACAACCAGCGGGAGGGTGGGCAGACTCTTAAAGCAGGATATGAGTAATTTATTCATTCATTCACTCCAACCTTTTATATATCAGTTCAGTTTAATGCTTCATATTGCCCCCCTGCCACCCTGCCAACTGGAAAATAAACATAAGAATTCTTAATACCTGAGAAAAACAATTAGGCATGTAGTCTTACGCTAATTCACCACAGGCATAAGTTTTGACCATTGCTACTTTATATTTCGACTTTATCAGCTCGTCGTGTGAATACCTGATGATGGGTGAAGACGATAATGAGGAGATACGACCTTGTACTCGTTGGATCTTCGATAACTCCACCTTCTACAGCACCCTTACATCAGAGGTTATAATTACCCCTACTAATGTATCGAGTCTTCATATCTAATAAATGTCTTCTTGATAGTTTTTAACACAGTAACATGGATGTATTTATTCCAGTCACCAATACACAGTTACAATAAAGAAATTACTGTATGTATTTCATCTATGTTATAACCACCTCATCTATGCCTCAAGAACGACCGTATTAAAGACCTCATCGTTAGAACAAATATATTATCAACAAAACGTATTTTACTTATGAACAACGCCCCCTCCCACCCCCCAAACCCTCACGAGATACAATATCATACTGTTAACTAATACAAACTTCATACAATATCATACTGTTAACTAATACAAACTTCATACAATATCATACTGTTAACTAATACAAACTTCAGCATCGTAGAATCGTAGAATAATAATATGATTTGTTTTTTTCTTCTTTGTTATAAATCTGTGTGTTTATTCATTGCAGTTCGAGTTGGTATGTGATTATAAGTCCCTGAGGCCAACCTACACCGGCATATATTTTATAGGTGCTTGTCTCTCCTCCTCTATCAGTGGCTGGCTCTCTGACAAGTAACTATCTTCCCTCGCTGTTGTTTTTTTGTACCTTGTGAAGCTTAAGGAGTATCTTGTGACGCTTAAGTGGTACCTTGTGAAGCATAAGTAGCAATACCTTGTGAAGCTTAAGGAGTATCTTGTGAAGCTTAAGGAGTATCTTGTGACGCTTAAGTGGTACCTTGTGAAGCATAAGGAGCAATACCTTGTGAAGCTTAAGGAGTATCTTGTGAAGCTTAAGGAGTATCTTGTGACGCTTAAGTGGGACCTTGTGAAGCATAAGTAGCAATACCTTGTGAAGCTTAAGGGAGTATCTTGTAAAGCTTAAGGAGTATCTTGTGACGCTTAAGTGGTACCTTGTGAAGCATAAGTAGCAATACCTTGTGAAGCTTAAGGAGTATCTTGTAAAGCTTAAGGAGTATCTTGTGACGCTTAAGTGGTACCTTGGGAAGCATAAGTGAAGCTTAAGGAGTATCTTGTGAAGCTTAGGGAGTATCTTATGAAGCTTAATTGATACCTTGTGAAGCTTAAGTGGTACCCTGTAAAGCTTGATTCATACGTTATGAGCTGTTAATTTACTCAGACTCAGGTGTCAACTTACAGTTATGGACGCAAGAGGATGATGGCAATTGGCGCTATTACCTACGCTGTTGTGGGTAACTGTTTAAGCTGGTTACCTAACATGTCCTCTATATTGGTGTTTCGTTTCATCGTAGGTCTCATGCACCCAATGTCCGTGCAGACAGCTAACACCATCGGTAAATATTGCTTGATATACATCTTTTTTTGTCCTATTGTGAACCTAACCTAACCTAACCTAACCTAACCTAACCTAACCTAACTTAATCTAACCTAACTTAACCTAACTTAACCTAACTTAACCTAACTTAACCTAACCTAACTTAACTTGGTAATATATGGCATCTAATTCTTATGTCGGAGTTGAAATCCGAGAGAATCTAGTGAAATCTGAGAAAATGTGTTAAAATCTGGAAAAAATGTATTAAAATCTGAGAAAATATGTTAAAATTCCAATCCTCACTTAATGATCCTCAAGTAATTATTGTAATATACCTGATACTACCAAGTATCCAGGGAATTCCGTCTACAACTGCACTATATATTACTCCCATAGAAGATTATAGAATATTGGCTAATGATAACAATTACCCCATAGAAGATTATACAACATTGTCTAATCATGATAATCACTTTGGATCCAACAGTTATAGAGACGACTGAGCCACGCCTTAGGTCAGTCATGGGCATTATGATATTCCTGCCGTGGGCCATCTCTGTTATGACCTGGGGTGCTATGGGCTACCTCTTCAGAGACTGGCGATGGCTCATGCTTGTTTCCACAGTCCCTTCACTCCTCTTCCTCCCTACGCTGTGGTAAGGGTATATTTTTACTAATGTCAATAAGAAGAATCCCCACCTCAGCTTAAAATCAATCGCCCCAACATATACTTATTAAGGGATTTAATTCTGATGACAATTACAACTTCAGGTTTATGGACGAGTCGCCACGGTGGCTTATCGTCCAGGGGCAACATGACCGGGCCATGAAGGTGCTGGAAAAGGCCGCCCGCTGGAACAAGGCCACATTACCTTCCCGGGACCAACTGCTTACCATGATGCAAAACATTGCCAGTGAGGTAATGCGGTCTGTCTCCCCAAACATTATAAGTCAAAAATACTGAATCATGACGCAAACTACTGAATATAAAAATATCTGATAAATCTATTCAATTTCCTCACGTGCAGAACTCAAAGGTCTCCAGCGGCATGAAGAGTGAAGGTTTTGTCTCCTTTCTGCGTACCTTTGTCGGGGAGTTTACGGTACTGCTCAGGTGAGTTGGACCTTAGTGTCCAGACATCTTAGACGATAATACAGTAACTGGTGATCTGTTTCTCTTTGTTTACTAATTATTTCAAGGAGTTTGGAGCCCAAGAACTACAAGGTAATTTCTTTAACGTCTTATCACTCAACTGTCCATATAAGTTTCTAATACTTTTATTAATTTTGGAGAAAGTGTTACAGATGTTGAAGCTGTTCTTATTGACCTGCTTAGTTTAAGGCAGCAGTAACACCGAAAGTTAAATCATTTATCATTGAGCGTTGTCGTCCTCATCAGCAACTCATCTTCACTATATACTGGAAGTTAACAGTTCATATGAAAACTTATTAAAACTCAACCAATGTTTTCTTAGTCAGTTAAAGAAATAATATATTTTAAAGACCTACAAAAATGAAATTATTAACAGTAACATAGTGCAGTAACTGAAAAACATTTTTGGTTTTATCTTTCACAAAAACTTTTAACCACAAATTTCTACTTCCCTCAACAGAACGAGAAAGATGCGAGCTAGAACACTGGCTATATACTTTATTTATTTAACCTCTGGACTGGTTTTTCTGGGCCTGTCTTTGGGAGGTGAAGGTTTCGGCTCTAACCCGTTTATTTACATGGCTCTGAGTGGCTTAATGGAGATACCCGGAGCCACTGTCACCGTCCCTATGATTCAGTACCTAGGACGAAGGTTATCCAACATCATCTGTCTTCTCATGACTGGCATCTCTCTTCTCGCTCTTACCATCGTCCCATTAAGTGAGTTAATTGTATATATCATAGCGACAGTTTTATTTATTAGTGAATATTTCCCAGACTGAGGTGAGGTCATTGTTGTGGGTACAAATTTGAGGGACATCCACACTACATCCTCTGAACTATCCACATCCGCTACACTATCAGTTGACCTCTGACCCAGCTTGGAGAAGGTCGTGCCGATCGTGCTCCCGCTAGAGACCAAGGAAAATGGCCGCTTTGGATCGTTGTGCCGTGGGGGAAGAGGAGGGGAGTGTGGGGAAGGACGACCTCCTTGCCACGCTGTTAAGGCAGCTGGGGCAGTTGAGGAGTGAGGTTGACACTCTAAAGGGGGAAAATGAAGCCCTCAGGACGGAACTCCTTCAGGTAGGTGTCCTGCCTAGCAGGACACCTGCGAAGGAGGAGCAGGCGTGGAGAGTGGTTGTCTCCAAGGGGACTAGGGTCAGGCTTAGGAAAGCTGACCAGGGTGTGGAGTGCAGTAACCCTTACCAGGTGCTGCAGGAAGCTGGAGAGGAAGAGAAGAGGCAGGACGGTATGGATCAAGGAGAGGAAAGGGCAGTTGTACAAACCCTGCCCACAGGTAAGGTCGTGGTAGTTGGTGACAGCCAGGTGAGGTTTATGGATAGGGCTTTTGTGCGAGAGATAGGAAACGTAGGACTAGGGTATGTTTTCCTGGGGCTGGGATAGGGCATGTAGCCGAGAGGTTAGACAGAGTTTTGTCAGGGGAGGGTACCAATCCAGTAGTGTGTCTCAGTGTGGGAGGAAACGACATAGGTAAGGTTAGGAGTGAGGAACTTTTCAAGAGGTACAGGGAGGCGCTGGGGAAGATTAGAGATAGGGGAGGGATCCCGATAGTATGTGGTGTCTTGCCTAGAAGAGGGGTTGGTCGTGGATGGCTGTCCAGGGCAATTGCTATTAATTGCCGACTGGAAAAACATTGTGCAAACAATGGTTGGGCATTCATTGATGACTGACAACGATTTTATGGCAACGACTACCTGTACTGTCGCGACGGAGTACACTTGTCTCGTGAGGGGGTAAAGACGTTGTCTGCATCCCTGGAGCGTGAAATTGTCACTCCGAAGGGGGGGGGTTTCGCCAGTAGAGAGGGGTCGGGGAAAATGGGAGTCAAAAAACAAGCAGGTCCTGGGAAGTAGTGAAACAGAAGTAGATAATGCCGAAAATATAGTTAGTCATAATAACAAACATCAAAGTAATAAATGTAAAACAGATAGAAACGGAAGAAATATATTGAGTGTTTATTATACGAATAGTAGAAGCCTGTGTAACAAAATGGACCAGCTCAGGGCCATTGTTAGTAAAGAGAACATAGATATAATTGCAATAACGGAAACATGGATAAATTCAAACAGCAAACATTTTTTAGCAGAATTTCATATTCCAGGATATAACCTATTTAAATTTGACAGAGTAGGAAGGAGAGGTGGAGGTGTAGCAGTGTATATCAGGGTGTCATTAAAAAGCTGCAATAAATCAAACATTAAAACAAATAGCGACAATGAAAGTATTTGGGTAAAGATTGGTGAGGGCAATGAGTCCGTAGTAGGGTGTGTCAATTTTGTCAACATGTTAAAAATCAAATTTGGTAGTCAAAATATTGTGCCTCTTTATGTCTAAACTTGAGATTAGCAAACAAAAATGAATTGAAATAACCCTCACCTACATCAATTATACCTTAAAGTTTCAAATATCAGTATTTCAACAAATTAATGAGACTTGATTAGAATTATTCACTTGATATTAACTAATCTCATGTAAGCATATGGATTATGGAGTATTTTATGGTTCTATAGCTTGTGTACAATATGCATGTCAGAACATGAACATGAACAGGCTCTCCGTGTGGGACAGTTTAATTCTTGTTTTGACTTGTACCAAGCGTGAGGATAAGGCGCCCGGCTCACTCTCCTTCTAGATATCATAGACGGTGGTTTGCTCTCATTGCACTTGCACCTACTCTACCAGACGAATTCTACATTTTAATTATTGTAAGTAGGGCATATTGATTGTCGCAGTTACTTATATCATTGTATAAAACATTATGTTCTAAGAAATTATTATGTTATTTCTGTTACAGCATTTTTGATAAACAAATTGATATTTTTTGAAACAACAATTGAATTATGAAACATTGAAATATTTTTCTATTTGTCAGATAGTGTGAAGATGTCAAAATTGAAGACAAGAAGTCAGTTGTCAACCCACTTGAGCCTGCTAGTTGGTAAAGAGAAGGAGCTTCCTGTATCAGAACTTCCAACAGTGAGAGACATGCTAAGATTAGGGTTACTCCTTCGAGAAAAAAATGCAAAGGACAGAAGGAACTATACAGATAAAGAACTCATAAATGACATGATAGTCCCTCTTCTGCATCAATGGACAAAAGCTAATGCACTATTCAAACCACCTGTGATTAATCAGTGTCGAACTATTGAGCTAAAACTAACGAAATTATGGCACAAAGCAGTTGAAACATCACTTGGTAAAGGAAACTTGGCCAGGAAAAATGAATTTCTGCACACACTTGATACTCTGTTTGACATTTTGACCTGCAAGTGCTCCATACAATTATGTTCTGAATCCAACTGTTCTCACTCAGGTAAGAGAGAAAATAATTCCCACATTGATTGTGGTTGTCCTCGTGAAAAGAAGATCCCTGTTTTAGAGCTTGAATTTATAAAGGCACAGAGGACAAAGGCAGAAGGCCAAGGAAGTATGCAAATGGGTTCAATAGATTATTCAGAAACAAAGAAGCAGATTGCTAATGCCAAGAAGAGAGAACAAATCCGAGAGAGGGAACAAAAGAAGAAAATGAAGAGTGAAGAAGCCAACCAAAGAGAGGAAGAGCTGTGTCAAGATGTTTATCACTTCTTTGATAGTTCTTCTGATGAACAGGAAGCAACATCAGATGATAGTTCCAGAGAGCCATCTGAACCTTTACCAAAGAAAATGAAATACAACACAAGAAATATTTCAAACATTGCTTTAGCTAGTATTCGCCACCATGCTGGACTTCGTGAGGCTGCAGAAATTGCAACTGCCGCTTGGATAGATGCAGGCCTCATCAGCCGAGAGGATGTATCTTTGGTGATAGATCATAATAAAATTAGAAGAGCACAAGAAAAAATAATGAAGGAAATATCTGATCAGCATGAAAAAGATTTAAGCGAGGGAGGGCTCTCCTGTCTTTTGTTTGATGGAAGAATAGATGACACAAAAGTTTTGCTAGAATTAGAGGGAGTGAACAGAAATTTTCCAGGTCTCATCAAAGAAGAACACTACTCTGTCTGTTCTGAGCCTGGTGGTCGGTTTTTGTTTCACTTTGCTCCCGAAACTGAAGTAGAAGGGAAGAAACATGCAGAGGTCATTGCTGATCATATTTTATGCTGGGTTCAGGAGAGAGGACTTGGCAGTTCACTGCAGGCTGTTGGTGGAGATTCAACTGCAGTGAACACCGGATGGCAGGGGGGTGTAATGACGCATTTAGAGAAAAAACTAGGAAGAAGACTTGTTTGGATTGTATGTGATTTACATACAGGCGAGCTACCTCTTCGTCATCTCATCCAGGAACTTGATGGTCCTACAAAGAGCAACAACAAGTGGTCAGGTCCCCTTGGCATCATGCTGGATGAAGCAACACAACTAGAAATAAATACAACCTTTCCAAAGGTCGAAGTTGGCCCTCCCCTTCCGGCGTTGTCTGAAGGAGTCATCAAAGATCTCAGCACAGATCAATCCTATGCTTATCGTATTGCCCAAGCAATAAGATCAGGAGAAGTGCCTCAGTCATTGGCTCTCTTGGAGATTGGACCTGTCAGTCACAGCCGTTGGTTAACTACAGCTCTTCGTTTCTGCAGGATTTGGATTTCCAAACACGAATTGAAGGGCAAAGTGCTGAAGAATTTGAGGTTAATTGTTGAATTTATTATTGGAGTTTATCTTCCCCAGTGGTTTAGTGTGAAACTTAATCCTATGTGGGTGGATGGGCCCAATCACCTTTTGTTTCAATTGCAGCTAGTAAGAACACAGAGGAAGGTAGTGAGGGACATCGTATTACCTGTGGCAAGAAGGTCCGCTTGGTATGCTCGATCAGAAGCAGTTTTGCAAGCAATGCTTTGCAGTCAATGTACCAATCTCCGAACCGAGGCTGTAGAAGTCATTCTAAAGATTAGAGGAACGCTAATAGATGACGACCAGTTGGGAGACTGTTCGTTTCATTCAAGAAAAGTTCCCCCAATAAACGTCAATGCCACCAAATTGTCAGAATTGGTTGACTTGAGTTTGGAAGTCTTAGAGCCACCATTGACAACAAGTCTAACTAGCCAAGAATTGAGAAACCTTAAAGAGACTCCAATGCAGGTGCCGAAGTGGCCTTCCCACACTCAAAGTGTGGAGAGATGTGTGAAAATGGTCACAGAAGCAGCGAGCCATGTTTACAGCCACGAGAGGCGAGAAGGTTACATCAAAGCACAAATAGCAAGCAGACTACTGATGACAAGAAACCAAAGCAAAGAGAGTATGAAGGCATTGGTTACTTTCAAATAGACTACGGATAATAAAATATAATAATTTGAAACTTGAAACAGTAACATGTGTGCAAACGCTGGTTATGTTATAAATTCACAAATATGTACATTTAAAAATCCATTTGATGTAGGTAGGACTTATTATAAAAAAAAATTTATGCCAGAATATTGTTTTGCATGCTTAAAGACTACAATAAATTGCTACCAAATTACTCGATTTTCAATTTAGCCAGTTCACCCCCTAAATTGACACACCCTAGTCCGTAGTCATTGGTGTTATATATAGACCACCTAATTTGAGTAGGAACGATGGTAAATTGCTATGGGAGGAAGAAGGCATCTGATAGAAACAATGTATGTATTCTAGGCGACTTCAACTTTTCAGGCATAGATTGGAAAAATCAACTTAGCGATAATGAACCTGAAGATTTTCTAGAAGTAGTACAAGATAGTTTTTTATATCAATTCATAAACTCGCCCACTAGAGGAAATAATATCCTCGATTTAGTTCTCAGTAATAATGAAAATCTAGTAAAAGATGTTGGGATTGGAGACGAACTAGGAAACAGTGATCATAAAGCCATATATTTTAACATAATATGGGATGGCAGGAAGAAGGAAAATTCGGCCTTGATCCCGGATTTTAGGAAGGCTAATTACGGTAGCTTAAGGAGAGACCTAAGGGACGACCCTATGGTCAAAAGATTAATCCCCCCCACACCTCCGGAAACTGTCAACTTAGGACGGGATAACCCCGAATTTAATTTAGCAGCTACTTATGAACAATTTATTGCGACAATCAATAATGCTCAAAATAAACACATCCCTAAAAGAAAATTCAGATCGATACGGAACCAACCAAAATGGATGAATAATAGACTCTTAGATCTTCTAGGGAAAAAGAAAGGAGTATATAGAAAAGTTAAGAAAGGCGAAAATCACTTACTTGGTTACTATCAAAACATAACAAGACAGGTAAAAACAGAAATTAGGAAAGCAAAGAGAAATTATGAAATCAAGGTAGCAAACGAATCGAAAAATAACCCCAAAGCTTTTTATCAACTGTATAAATCAAAGGTTGCAGATACAATAGGTCCCCTAAAAACTACGACAGGAGAAATGACTGATGATGAGTTAGAAATGTGTAGTACGTTAAATAGTCATTTTCGCTCCGCATTCACAAATGAAAACCTAGCACAGTTTCCAGAAGTTCATAAGGTATATAACGACAGTATAGAAAATATGTTGATGAATATCAATATTACTAGTAACAATGTGCTTAAAGTAATTAACAAACTGAAGCCTCATAAATCGCCTGGTCCAGACGAGGTATACGCTAGAATATTAAAAGAATGTAGAGATGAGTTGAGTAATCCATTAGTAGTTTTATTTAATAAGTCATTAGAATCGGGCCTAGTGCCAGAAGCTTGGAAACTTGCAAATGTAGTTCCGATTTTCAAAAAGGGTGATAAATCAATTGCATCAAATTACCGTCCCATTAGTCTCACGTCAGTCATAGGCAAGTTGCTAGAGTCAATTATTGCTACAAAAATCAGAAGCCACCTTGAAACATTCAACTTAATTCATTCTTCTCAGCACGGGTTCACCCAGGGACGTTCTTGTCTCACAAATTTGCTTAGCTTTTTCTCAGAAGTATATGAAGCGGTAGATAATGATAAGTCATATGATATAATTTATTTAGATTTCAGTAAAGCATTCGATAGAGTCCCTCATGAGAGATTGATAAGGAAGGTAGAAGCACATGGAATAGGTGGATCATTATTAAAATGGATTAGGTCATGGTTAACTGGTAGGAAACAAAGAGTCAGCATAAATGGATTAAAGTCAGACTGGGGTGCGGTCAAAAGCGGAGTTCCCCAGGGATCTGTATTAGGCCCTCTGCTGTTAGTTATATTCATTAATTATCTTGATTTAGGCATAACTAGTAGGATTAGTAAATTTGCAGATGATACCAAAATGGGGAGAGTGATAAATTCAGACAGTGACTTTGAACACCTTCAAAGAGATCTAGATACCTTACATGAGTGGTCAGTAGACTGGCAAATGAATTTTAATACTGATAAATGCAAGGTACTACAGATAGGGAAGACGAATACAAACGTTAGGTATAAACTAGGTAACACGGAAATAGAAAACTCAGTTTGTGGAAAAGATCTAGGTGTATTTGTTAGCAACGACTTGAAACCTAGAAAACAATGTATTAGCGTTCGCAACAAGGCAAACAGGATTCTTGGGTTCATATCAAGGTCTGTGAGTAACAGAACTGCTGACGTTATCTTGAAACTTTACCTAGCATTAGTGAGGCCACACATGGATTACGCGGTTCAGTTCTGGTGTCCTTATTATAGAATGGACATAGATTCTTTGGAGAGAGTACAAAGAAGAATGACAAAAATGATCCATAATATTAGAAACCTTCCATATGAAGAAAGACTGAAAAGCTTAGGCTTGCATTCATTAGAGAGGCGTAGAGTTAGGGGAGATATGATAGAGGTGTTCAAGTGGGTAAGTGGGATTAACAAGAGTAAAATGGAAGATGTTCTGAAGCTCAGTAATAACAAAATAACTAGAACAAATGGCTTTAAATTAGATAAATTCCGATTCAGAAAGGATATAGGCAAGCACTGGTTTGGTAATAGAGTTGTGGAAATGTGGAATAGGCTACCGAGTGCTATAGTAGGATCGGGGACGCTTGGGAGCTTCAAGACGAAGTTGGATAGGCACATGGAAGTGCTGGGATGAGTGTGAAAGGGATCTGCCCTGTATGGGCCAGTCGGCCTCCTGCAGTATCCCACTTTCTTATGTTCTTATGTTCTTATCCACACTACATCCTCTAAACTATCCACACTACATCCGCTACACTATCCACACTACATCCACTGCATTATCTACACTACATCCAGTATAGTGAGGAAACATTTATCAAAACCTATCGACAATATTATACTGTGGGGTTCGAGATTGTTTGGTTCGGTTCACACTCAGGATGGAATGGAGAAAGGAAACTCACAATGTGCTCTCTATATACATGTTGTATTGAATGTACAATGCAGCTTGGTGCTGGGAAGGCAGCGTGGTTACAAGCGTGATGTAGAGAGAGCTGGTTGGTGAGGATGCTCACAGGAGGACAGCTTGTGGGTCGCCATACTCGCCAGCGGGAGAGAGGACCGCCAGGCAGGCGGAGGAGGAGGTGTTGCTGGCTGTGGCTGTAGAGAGGGTGAGCGAGAGAGCGAGAGGCAGATCACCGCGAGGTCAGGTCTTAAATAGCGGGGGTAGGCGTGGCTTAGTAGTTGACCCCCGCTCCGTGGTGTATGGCGGCGCTGGTTGACCTAGGTCACGAGGCATACACTGGGGAATAGGTGGGGTCGGCTAGGCAGCGACAAACAGCGTTTGTAGGGGAGAATTCCACTACAGTACTCCCCCTTCCCTCCAGGCTGTGTAGGAGACTTGTTGTCTGCAGAGTTGCATAGCACATGTGAGGCAGAACGGGCGGTGCGTGCCTCATGTGAGACAACGGCGATGGCGTGGATGAGCCGGTCGCTGGCGACAACTGTCTAGATACACAATATCTGTGGGAGTAGAGAGGGAGAATAAGTGCGTGTGGAGGCGATGAATGTTGTGCTTCCCTCACGGCAGGTACAGAGTCGCCAGATTCGCCTGCTGGGGTGTGTGTGGGCCTGGGTCAGTAGCAAGGGCTGTGTCAGCAGCAGCGGATGAGGGCTCGTGACAGCAGCTGGGTCCACGACAGCAGCAGAGTGCAGGACATTAGCAGGGAGTACCTGAGGGAGAAAAGAGGGGTGTGTGGGTCCGCACTCAGGAACAGAGGCTGCATCAGGGGCGGCAGGGGTTACTGCTGGGCCGGGGTCGGCGTCTGAGGCAGGACGGGTGTGCTGGGGTCGGTAGGACGTGGTGCTTGGGGGCAGGAAAAGGAGCTGGTGTCTGCTAGGAGAAACAGTGCTGCTCTAGGGTGTCTAACCTGCGGTGTAGAAACAGTAGTTGTAGAGTCGATGAGAGCTGCTTTTGTGTGGATAAGCCAGTCTTCCATGTTGCTTGAAGACTGGGAGCGTGATCAGTTTCTCCTCCATCCTGTGTGAGTGCGAATCTCCGGGAGTCACCATTTGTGGGGTTCGAGATTGTTTGGTTCGGTTCACACTCAGGATGGGGTGGAGAAAGGAAACTCACAATGTGCTCTCTATATACATGTTGTATTGAATGTACAATGCAGCTTGGTGCTGGGAAGGCAGCGTGGTTACAAGCGTGATGTAGAGAGAGCTGGTTGGTGAGGATGCTCACAGGAGGACAGCTTGTGGGTCGCCATACTCGCCAGCGGGAGAGAGGACCGCCAGGCAGGCGGAGGAGGAGGTGTTGCTGGCTGTGGCTGTAGAGAGGGTGAGCGAGAGAGCGAGAGGCAGATCACCGCGAGGTCAGGTCTTAAATAGCGGGGGTAGGCGTGGCTTAGTAGTTGACCCCCGCTCCGTGGTGTATGGCGGCGCTGGTTGACCTAGGTCACGAGGCATACACTGGGGAATAGGTGGGGTCGTCTAGGCAGCGACAAACAGCGTTTGTAGGGGAGAATTCCACTACAATACCTTAAAACAACTTTTCAATTCAGATGCTCAAAAAATATATATATTTACCTATAAAAATATCAAATAGACTATCATCATTTCAGATATAGGCTGGCTAGTGATGACTCTGGCCATGATAGGCAAGATGGCCATCAGTGCTGCCAATCAGATCATCCATTTACATAGTTCTGAACTCTTCCCTACTGAAGTTCGCGACAGAGGCTTAGGAACCTCCGCAATGGTGGCTAAATTGGGTTCAACTCTTGCTCCTTATTTGATGGACACTTTGGTGAGTCTGTGACCTGAGTAGGGAAGTTGGGTTGGGTTCGGTTGGGTTGGGTTGGGTTGGGTTGGGTTGGGGTTTAAACTGGGTCGGACTAGATTGAGTTGCGTTAGATTAGGTTAAATTTAAATTGGTTTGGGTTAAGTTAAATGACTAGATACGGGTTCTATCATTAAGCCATTCTCCTAGATGTTAACACTCATTCTATCACTATATTTGGTTAATATTTCTAGTCGTAGATGTGTTTTTCTACAAGGTTTATCAGGATATCGACTTGGACCTAAAATCATAAAATGCTTCTTAAGTTCGGCTACTGTTTTTTGTCTATTAACTGTCAATATTACTTCTAAATGATCCAAGTATTCGTAGTGACTTCAAAACACCATTAAATCCACCACCCCTTCACCCGCACTGTTTACATTCTTGATCCATTATTTCAGTCTAATTCAAGTATTGGTATCAATATCATGTACTTCTGTTACGTAGTACTATCCTGTCAGTGTATTAATATAGTTATTTATTATGATGGGGTGGATGGCCAGCGTACTGTATGGGTGTCAGCGCCATCGGTGGTGTGTGGAGTGACGGGGCTGTTAGCTGCTGGGGTTACCTTTACGATGCCCGAAACGATGAACACGGCACTACTTGACACCGTCGTTGCCCTTGAGGAGACGTCTTCACTTTCCCGCAAGAGGTATACTTATTGTACAGCTGTGTGTCATCATCATCATCATCATCATAAATAAATATCTTTGTCATCATATCATATACTCTTATCACTCCATAACACCTCCATCGTCCATAGAGTTTTGTTACCTGATCCTACAGGTCAACTTGTGTACATGAATGATCCTCCGTGTGTGTGTGTGTGTGTGTGTCTAAACTTTCCTCTTGAATATATAATAAACTTCACATATATTTCCTTCATCCACAGAAATGCCTCGTCATCACCCTTACACAAGCAAGAGGACCACGTCAACACAGAAGAAAAAATACCCCTCGCTTAAAATAACAAGACAACAGGACAACGAAATATTTGTCTTTATATCTGCTCTTTTTTACAGACTGTGTGTGTGTGTGTGTCGTCCACTGATAGAATTACACACAAACACATCTTATATGCCCCTCCCAACCATACGCGTCCAAATCCTTTTAGACATCTACGTAAAAACTCGAATGCTGTTAGGGTCCGTACGCATTACAGATAAGTCAGTTATTCAGTATTTAATAGATAAAAATGGATGAAAGTAATGTGTCTTGTGTCAATAAGGAGATACAGAGATATATCGATGTATAAAACTATAACAGACGCAAGGAGAAGTAATGAAAATAAAACTTATCGAATACCAACCTCTTTTTAGGAACAGAAACAGCTGAGCATCAAGTTTTGTCGCAGCGGAAACACAAACGAAACACCGGGGCGAGGAGATGAGTTATATCTTACCTTCCCACTGTCGTGGTTCTCTGCATAACCATTGTTTGCTCTTTAATAATGTAATAGTTATTCGTGTCATTTTCTATCTATCTTATCGTTCTTATATCTATATTTATTTCCCTTCTGAGTATGTCTGCCGCAGTATGGTAGTAGTGAGGATCTCAATGCAACATTCACAAGTTTTACAAAATGGCTTTTTACAATACATCTTTCGATTGTTTTATCAAAAAGTTTGGCAAATACCCACTTATATTGGATTTCTTCACATATTTAATGATCATTTCATTATCAGAGAAGTGCTTAACACTTAAGAACTTATTACAGTACAAATATAAATATTAACCAAGAGTTGTATTTTCACTGGGGTAAATGATTTGCATCTAAATTAAATGGCCGAATTATTACTGTTTCTAATATTTCAGGTAAGTTGTACAAAGTTAGGACCATTTATTTTATTGTAGTTGCTGAGGTACTGTATTGTTCACGTCTTAAATAAAGTCCTTTACTTTACTTTTTACTTTTATCCTCGTCACCACTGATCGGCTCGTTAGCCGCTTGGGCAATCAGTCACGTCTCTGTTTCGCACTGTTGGCAAGTACTGAGCATGCACCGGCTCCTGCATGTACCTGAACCTGCTCCAGTGCTGGTCAAATCTGATCTTGAACAGCTTACACTTGGTGCCGTCACAACACTCTTTGGCTGATTGTTCCAAGAGTTCACAACTCTTACTCCCAAAAAGCTACCCGTCACAGTTTTCTGGGCTTGCTGTTTCTTAAACCTTGAGCTGTGAGCCTGTGACCCCTTGTGGAGCGAGCGTCCGCTAGTTCCAGGTAAGGGCACTCAACTGATTTTTGCCCTTTGAGAAGTTTATACATCTCAATTAGGTCCCCCTTGCCCGTCTGTAGTATAACCTAGGCAATTTCAGGCGCAAAAATCTCTCAGGGTAGCTGAGTTCCCGAAGTGCAGGCACTAGTCTGCCATTAGGTTTTCTCACATCATCAAAATTTTCTTCACTTTCTATGAGGATTTTAACAGTGACTTAGAGATTTACGCTCACAAGCTCTTCCTGTCAGAGTTGTTGTCGATTCCAAGGTTAGGAATTGTTACTCATATTTGTTGATTATTTACTGTAATCATGGAACCAAGACATCATGATTGGCGATTTATTAACAAAGTGTATCAGGTGTGTGTCTGTCTGTGTGTGTGTGTATCTGTGTGTGTGTGTGTGTGCATTAAAATCATCATACAAGTTGACAATTGTTTGACACACACACACACACACACACACACACACACATATATATATATATATATATATATATATATATATATATATATATATATATATATATATATATATATATATATATATATATATATATATATAGATGTATTGTTACGACCGTGTAGTATTTCTTCTATTATATTTTATAACATGCTTCCATGTTGTTCCATATTATTCCTGTAATGATGTGTTATATTTACTATTTGTCATGGTTTTGGCGTGGTTGGTGATAGTAGGAGTGGATTATATTATATAAAGATAATAATATGTCGTATTTCTAAGTTCTTACCACAGAGTCCGATACCTTCACACTGATTACTTACAGGAGATTATGGTGTATCTACGTAGAAGTTCACTCCACCACTCGACATTCCATGATTTATACTTGATAGATGATGATTTAATGAATTCATTTAATTTTCAACATCCATCTAAGTTATTGGTTATACTATGTCATAACCAATCAGTCATTACCTTTAGTAATAATAGGATAGGATCACAGATACGGGCAGATAATTGCACTTACATTTATTTGTCAAGCTTCCATACAATGATTTACAATTTGCATGGATATATGATTTACTCACGTTCACGCTGTAATAAAATTAATCTTCTAAAACAGGGAATTTTCAACTTGGGGACACATGTGGTTACTCTACTATGGGTGTGATTTAACAGAGCCTTAACTCTTCAAGTGATACATTTACTGCCAGCCTGGATTGCTTTTATTGCAACCAGACTTCATCACAAGAACTTCTTCCCACGGCCATAACAACAAAAAGGTACTCTTGGGTTACCACACATAGTCTCGCGTCACTGACAGTCACGGTAGACGGTTGTCGCGGCTAGTATAACTGGTAAGCGTGACTTGAATTAACCATTAGGTGCAATAGACCAGCCTGGATTGCTTTTGTCGCAACCAGGCTTCCACACATGATATTTCCACGGGGATAACAAACCTAGGTTAACACACTTAGTCTCGTGCCGATCACGGTCACTGTAGACGGGTGTCGTGCAGGAGAACTCTGTAAGCGTGAATTAATTAACCATTTACTGTAGGTTTGATAGGCCAGCCTGGATTGCTCTTGTCGCAACCAGGCATCCACACGTGATATTTCCACGGGGATAACAAACCTAGGTTAACACGCTTAGTCTCGTGTCGACGACGGTTTACAGGACGGAGTGCGGTGGAGGACTCTGTGTGGTGTGGTGTTCCGCCCCCCCCCCCTTTCAGAAGGGAGAGGATGAGAACAACGTCTTCACTAACCCATGGCTCAGGGGGTACTCCTTAAAATGAGGTTTTTGGGTGTGAAGCGATGAACAGTACAACACTGTTTCACTGCCCACCCCCCTAAAGGCTGGCTAACATACACTAATGGAAAAACACATGTCCCAGTTATGCCTCCCCAGGCGTCTTATCTCTGGTAAAACAAACTTTGGAGTTGGTTGCGTGGGTAAGCCTAACGCAACCCATGACACTATTATATAATCTAGTCACCTTACCCTGAGCTGTTAAGGTTTTAACTGTTTTTATTTGTTCAAGCCCATCTTATTTCTTTATTTAGTATTGTAATAAGCATTCTTTGTTTCTCTAACGACTATCTGCATCTTTAAACGACCCATGTTTCACCCGCTGGTCGCATTGGTGGGAGCCGACCCGATATATCGTACTCCACCTGTAGACAGAGTTCAGTCCAGTCCTCTTGTCATTCAGTTCACTTTCTTTTGAGTGACACCTGTCACATGTTACTTATAATTCATTTTATTTCTGTGTTGTTCCTGTCTCTACCAATGTGGTATATCTATGTAAGTACCGATTCATGTCTCTTATGTGTCCATCAGTGCTTGCTTAGTTACATTTAAGTAATTCAGTGTTGGTTCATCGATAGTTAATATCAGTGTTAGTTATTTTATATGTTTATGCAGTGTTAACATAATCCAGTGCTTTATTTTTATTCTTTTGATGTTTCGATGTTTTAGTATCTTTTGTGTCTTAAAGGTTTCGATAGTGAATCAATTTGTTGTGACAGCCTACGGGGCTCTTTATTGTGTTAGTATTATATCTAATTAAAGGCTTACTTTATTTATTTTTAGTCCCTTTTGATTTACTTCACTTTTCTTTTTGTTTGGTTATGCCTAGAACGAGGACTATAAAAGGGTAGACAAAGGATGCGAGTTTTTGTTGTGTATAATAAGGAACCATAAATTCCTTAACAAAATATTCAGCTTTCTATAATTTACCCTTAACCTAAACATACGCAACATTGGCTTAACAGTATATACATATTTATACAATATACAACAATCTGAAGCAAGTGGAGGTGGGAGGTAATATAGGGTTACAAATACTCAAGTGCTGTGCTGAAATGTCTGACGAGTAGGGCTGAGTATTGAAGATGGTAGGTAGTCACTGTGCCATAGGTTTCCAGTACACGTGATCCTAGTGTGGTCACTTCCCAGAGTGAACTGAACTCTCCTCGATCCGGAGCTGATGAGGAAGAGTTGGAGGAGGTGACGCAACAACCAGGATATGGAGAAGTGAAACCCGGAGTGGTGACTGACTAGTCATACTCAGGTCGCGTCCCTAGATGGCGTTGCTCATGGTGCTGGGTAGGTAGATCATGACACAATAGATGGCGTGGTTCGTAACACACACCCCCTCTCCAAAGACGTCTGTAGCGTGGGCGCAAAGGAGGTCATCACCTGATGCGTCTGGAGAGTAGCTGCTGCATTTCCACGGGAGCTCGGGATAAGGAGTCCGCAATCAGGTTGTCCACCCCCTTTATGTGCCGGACTTGTAGATTATTGGGCTGGGTGAGGAGAGCCCAGCGGAGGATTCGCTGGTTGGAGGTCTTGTTGGTTTGGATGAATGTGAGCGGGTTATGGTCGGTGAAGACTAGGGTGGTTTGAGGGCGAGATTGGAGGTAACATTCAAACTTCTTTATTGCCAACACCACAGCCAGGGCCTCCTTCTCTATGGTCGAGTAGTTGGTCTGATGTTTTTTCAACTTGGCGGAGTAGTATGCCACAGGGTGAAGGACATCAGTGGTTGGGTGGGGTTGTAAGAGCAGAGCCCCGACTCCGACACCGCTAGCGTCGATTTGCAGATGGAAGGGCTTTCGACAGTGTACCCCACGAAAGGCTGAAAATCAAACTGGAAGGGTACGGAATTCGGGGAAATGTCCTAGCGTGGATAGAAGACTTTCTACATGTGTGTGGTGATTAATGGCACGAAATCGTCATCTGTACCTGTAACAAGTGGGGTACCACAGGGCTGTGTATTGGGCCCGTTGTTGTTTGTTTGTTTCATAAATGTTATGCCTGACGTTGTACACTCCTCCATACAAATGTTTGCCGATGACGCCAAGTTATTTCGGAAAATTAAGAACCAAGCGGACTGTGAAGAGCTGCAGAAGGACCTCTGTGGGCTCCATGAATGGTCGAAGAAATGGCTGCTGAGATACAATGTCACAAAGTGTAAGAGGATGCACCTGGGGCGTACCAACGGTAAGGAGGCGTATCATATGTCCCAACGGGATAAAGAAAATGCACTAGTTGAGACTGTGTGTGAGAAGGACCTAGGTGTGTATGTTGACAATGAGCTGAAGTTCTCGGGCCATTGTGAGAAGAAGGTAAATCAGGCAAATAAATTATTGGGTCTTGTAAGAAGGTCGTCCAGATATCTAGACGGTCCGTCCCTCGTAACGATCTTCAGGAGTGAAGTGCTTCCCCATCTGGAGTACTGTCACCCCATCTGGTCCTCGAGATATGCTAGGGACTGTCAATTTGTTGAAAATGTTCAAAGGAGGGCCACCAGACTGGTGCCTGCACTTCGGCACCTCAGCTACACTGAGAGATTGGAGCGCCTGAACTTGCCTAGTTTATACTACAGACGGGCAAGGGGGGACCTAGTTGAGGTGTATAAGCATCTTAGGGGGCAGTACTCAGTTGAGTGTCCTTACTTGGGGCTGGCAGGCGCTCGTCCCACAAGGGGTCACAGCTCAAGATTGAAGAAGCCGCAAGTCCAGAAAACCGTGAGGGCAAACTTTTTCGGAGCGAGGGTTGTAAACTCTTGGAACAATCTACCAGAGAGTGTTGTGACGGCACCGAGTGTGAGCTCTTTCAAGACAAGACTTGACCAACACTGGAGCGGGTTCAGGTACATTCAGGAGCCGGTGCATGCCCAGTATTTGCCAACAGTGCGTGACAGAGACGTGACCGATCGCCCGGGCGGCTAGCGAGCCGATCTTTTGGTGAAGAAGATAAATGAAAAGAGACGTGACCGATCGCCCGAGCGGCTAACATGCCGATCAGTGGTGAAGAGGATAAAAGTAAATACCCATAGAGGCTCCTTGTCTAGAAATCTCGCTGAGTTTGAGAATCTAAGGGAAGATAGTTACTTGTCAGAGAGCCAGCCACTGATAGAGGAGGAGAGACAAGCACCTATAAAATATATGCCGGTGTAGGTTGGCCTCAGGGACTTATAATCACATACCAACTCGAACTGCAATGAATAAAAACACAGATTTATAACAAAGAAGAAAAAACAAATCATATTATTATTCTACGATTCTACGATGCTGAAGTTTGTATTAGTTAACAGTATGATATTGTATGAAGTTTGTATTGGTTAACAGTATGATATTGTATGAAGTTTGTATTAGTTAACAGTATGATATTGTATTTAGTGAGGGTTTGGGGGGTGGGAGGGGGGTTATTCAAAAGTAAAATACGTTTTGTTGATAATTTATTTGTTCTAACGATGAGGTCTTTAATACAGTCGTTCTTGAGGCATACATGAGGTGGTTATAACATAGATGAAATACATACAGTAATTTCTTTATTGTAACTGTGTATTGGTGACTGGGATAAATAGATCCCTGTTACTGCGTTAAAAACTATCAAGAAGACATTTATTAGATATGAAGACTCGATACATTAGTAGGGGTAATTATAACCTCTGATGTAAGGGTGCTGTAGAAGGTGGAGTTTTCGAAGATCCAACGAGTACAAGGTCGTATCTCCTCCCTATCGTCTTTACCCATCATCAGGTATTCACACGACGAGCTGATAAAGACGAAATATAATGTAGCAATGGTCAAAACTTATGCCTGTGGTGAATTAGCGTAAGACTACATGTCTAATTGTTTTTCTCTGGTATTAAGAATTCTTATATGTATTTTCCAGTTGGCAGGGTGGCAGGGGGGCAATATGAAGCATTAAAATGAACTGAGATATAAAAGGTTGGAGTGGGTGAATGGATAAATTACTCATATCCTGCTTTAAGAGTCTGCCCACCCTCCCCCTGGTTGTCCCCAGGTCCTCCCAGTCAGCTTTAGAATTAGGGAGTGAAGGCAGGTGAGTGTACTGCTTGGCCATATTACTTTATACTGTACCTTGGTTATGGGTCAATCAACTGGTGAGGACGATATTTTAGTGAAATCATGGTTAAACACACACACACACACACACACACACAGACATACTTGGGAGCGCGTGTGTCTCTGGGACAGCCCATCGGGGGCCTAATGCCCCTGGTATGGCCCCTGCGGGGGCCACATCACCAGGTAGAGTCCTTCAGAGCGCCGCCGCCCTATTAAGGGTCCATGGGGGCGCTCCTGCCCCTAGGCGGGTCCCTGGGGACACTTTCGCTCTCGTAAGGGTCTCTGGGTGTACCGCCGCCCCTGGGAGGGTCTCCTGGAGAACCAGATCTGTAGGGTCCCTGGCTGCAGTAGTTTTTGCGCTATTTAGAACACTGGGCGATGAAACGTTAAAAAAATACACCGCCCATCACATTTCCAGTATTACATCCTGAACAAAGTAACGGAGAAGAATATTCAACATTAAAACATAAGTTGTGGTGTTGTGCTGACTGACTGATCTCTTCTCCTATTGGCTGTAATTTGGTGGATTAAAACAATAGTCCACCAATCACAATTAATTATGGGACTGCTGGAAAAATATAATAAATAGGACACAAAGACCAAGTATGCCATAAGGCCCTGAGGGGATTTTGGTAAGGACCCTGGGAGGGTCCCTGGAGGTGCCCCTGCTCATATGAGGGTAACTTGGAGTGCCGGTGCCCCTGGATGGGTACTTGGGGCGCAGCCGCCCTTGGAAGGGTCCCTGGGAGGAACACTGGGAGTACCACTGTCCCAAGGTGAGCTCCTGAATGCCCCAGCGCCCCTGGCTGGGCCTCTGGGGGCGCAGACGTCCATGTGAGTGACTCTCGGGGTGCAGACATCCCGGGAAGTGCCCCTGGGATCGCGTCTGTCACTGCCTTGCCCCTCGGGGCGTCAGCGCCCCTGGCAGGGCTCTTGCGCACGCCACCACCCCTGGGAGTGTCCATGAGAGCGCCGCTGCCCTAGGAGGGTACCTAGGAGCGTCGTCACCCATGAGAGGGTCCCTTGGGGCTCCGCCGCCATTGAGCGGGCTATAGGGGGCACCCCCAGTTTTGGGAAGGCCCCTGGTGTCGTCGTCATCTTTGAGAGGACCCCTAGGGCGCCACCGCCGCTGGGAGGGCCCCTAGAGGCGTCACCGCCCCTGGGAGGGTCCCTGTGGTCTCTGTCACTTCTAGGAGCATCACTGGGGACACCGAGGGACGCTGGTGGCGGCACTGGCCCTGGAGGTACAGATGCCCTGGGAATATCCCTGGGAGCGCTGCTGTCCCTGGCATGGCCACTGAGAGCGCCAACGCCCTTGAGAGGTCCCCTGGCAGAGACGCTCTCCCTGGGAGAGTCCTTGGGCGTCGCCGTTCCTGGGAGGGCTTCTGGGAGCACGTCTGTCCTTGGGAGAGCCCCTTGGTGCGCCAGCGCCCTGGAAGGGCCCCTGCGGGCGCCACGGCCCCTGGGAGGGTCCCTAAGATGCCGCCGCCCTAGGAAGGGTCCTTAGGGGTTTTACCGTACCTAGGCGGGTTCCTGGCAGCGCCAGACCTGTAGGGTCCCTGGCTGCAGTAGTTTTTGCGCTATTTAGAACTCTGGGCGATGAAACGTTAAATAAATACACCGCCCATCACATTTCCAGTATTATTACATCCTGAACAAAGTAACGGAGAATAATATTCAACAGGAAAACATAAGTTGTGGTGTTGTGCTGACTGACTGATCTCTTCTCCTATTGGCTGTAATTTGGTGGATTTAAAAAATCATCCACCAATCACAATTATGTAAGGGACTGCTTGAAATACGTAATATATATATATATATATGACACAAAGACCAAGTAACGTCATAGGGTCCCTAGGGGCCTTTAGTAGGGCACTTGGGATGTTTCCTGGAGGCGTTCCCGCCCCTGGGTGGGTCCCAGGGGCCACCCTTCCTGGGAGGGTCCTTGGGGTCGCCACCGGTCCTTGGATGGTCGTTGGGAAAGCTGCTGTCCTTGGGAGGTTCCCTGGGGCGCTGCCAAATCTAGGAGGGCCCCTGAGGGCGCCTCCGCCCCTGATAGAGCCACTAGTGTACGCCGGCGCCGCTGGGAGGCGCCCTGGGTGCGCTGCCGTTTCCTGAATGGTTTTTATGGTCGTCACAGCCCCTGGGAGAGTACCTGCGGGTACCTGAACCTGCTGCAGTGTTGGTCAATCTGTTTTATACCCGGCGCCTTGCCATTCTTAACCTTGGAAACATACCTTGTTATGGCCTGTGGACGTTAATGTAACACTTATGAAATTTCCAGTAAATTAAATTTGGTAATAAAATGTTTTACAGTATTTGGCAAAGAATTTCGACAAGTTTAGTTATTGCCTGAAAATCAGAGCTGGCAACCTACCACACGGTTCGTGTTACTGTATTGAGTAGATCATCTTGAGTCTTGCTGTTGCACCCGAACGATCGACAGTGAGGTGTGATTCCCGTCTTCACACTTGTACAAAATCCTTACTAACACATTGTGCACCGGTGGTAAAGGCTTATCACAGTCACCGCCATTAACTTTATATAGAAAGTATATTTATTGTTTCGTTGGTTTTATGCTGACTCTCTGGTACTGGGGACTGATTCAGTGTTAAGCATTTTTTGTTAGTTCATGTGGTAAGAGACAACCTCTGTTACAGTATCCTAGAAGCTGCTACAATCCTAGTAGCTAATGGATACTCAATGACCTAGGATTAAGGTAAGGTATCCTCAGTGTGGATAATATTCCCGATAAATTCCTAAATAACGTTTACTTTCAATTATTCTTATATTTCTTACCTTCTTATAAGTTTTGTAAAATTCATATGTGCCAGCCCCATTTTTTTTTGTAGTGAGAGTTGTGAACCCCAGGAATAGTCTGCCGGAGAGTGTGCCCAGTACAGTACTTGCCAGCAGTGCGTTACAGAGACGTGTCCGAGCGCCCAAGAGGCAAACAAACCGAACAATGGCGAAGAGGATGAAGTAAAATATAAAGTGTCATGGTTTTAGTATGAATCGGTGGTAGTAGGAGTGGATTATATTATATAAAGATAATAATATGTCGTATTTCTAAGTTCTTACCGTAGAGTTCGATACCTTCACACTGATTACTTACAGGAGATTATGGTGTATCTACGTAGAAGTTCACTCCACCACTCGACATTCCATGATTTATACTTGATAAATGATGATTTAATGAATTCATTTAATTTTCAACATCCATCTAAGTTATTGGTTATACTATGTCATAACCAATCAGTCATTACCTTTAGTAATAATAAGATAGGATCACAGATACGGGCAGATAATTGCACTTACATTTATTTGTCAAGCTTCCATACAATGATTTACAATTTGCATGGATATATGATTCACTCACGTTCACGCTGTAATAAAATTAATCTTCTAAAAGAGATTTTTAACTTGGGAACACATGTGATTACTCTACTATGGGTATGACCTAACAGAGCCTTAATTCTTCAAGTGATACATTTACTGCCAGCCTGGATTGATTTTGTTACAGCCAGGCTTCCGCACAAGAACTTCTTTCCACGGGCCATAGCAACAAAAAGTACTCTTGGGTTACCACATAGTCTCGCGTCACTGACAGTCACGGTAGACGGTTGTCGCGGCAAGGAGAACTGGTAAGCGTGACTTGAATTAACCATTTAGGTGCAATAGACTAGCCTGGATTGCTTTTGTCGCAACCAGGCTTCCACACGTGATATTTCCACGGGGATAACAACCTCGGTTAACACGCTTAGTCTCGTGTCGACGACGGTTCACAGGACGGAGTGGCGGTGGAGAACTCTGTGTGGTGTGGTGTCCCGCCCCCTTTCAGGAGGGAGAGGATGGAGACGACGTCTTAACTAACCCATGGCTCAGGGGATACTCCTTAAAATGAGGTTTTTGGGTGTGAAGCGATGAACAGTACAACACTGTTTCACTGCCCACCCCCTAAAGGCTGGCTAACATACACTAATTGAAAAATACATGTTCCAGTTATGCCTCGCCGGGCGTCTTATCTCTGGTAAAGCAAACTTTGGAGTTGGTTGCGTGGGTAAGCCTAACGCAACCCATGACATAAAGATATTTCCTGTGTTTTTATACAAAGTGCTCATTTGACTCACCATCATTCTCGGTGCAGTCCATTACAAATTCTAGTCAGTTCTTACTCGGACATCAAGCTGTTGCCCAGGAGAGTAAAACCTCGATAACTGATGAATGGGGGAAATAAAGTGCAAGAGATATTATTTTCCGAGAAATATTGTATCACAGTAAACATTTTAATTGATTATTTTGTCATTTACGAGGAAAAAGTTAAAACGTATAGATAAACAGTACAAACACGTCACATAGGCCTGCAGGAGAGAAAATGCAAGAGCAATACTAAATTTGTATGACCTAGTCTTTATTTTTGTGGGCAGTGTTATTCCTTGATCAGTGTTCCTTACGAAGCACCACCACCAACACTCTAAAAGAATAACTCCTAATCTTATGTATATGGCAACATCACCTACCATGATACTGTTTCTCATATTGTCGTGAGTCTGGTCACTAAAAGACAACTACTGGTCGAATTAGTGTGTTCCTACAAAAACCGCAGTGAATGTTTTTCAAATTTTCATGAGTTCTTGAAGGAGGATGGTTCGTCACTGGGTGGAAGTACAAGAGAATGCAAATACTTCCAGAGTGCATTTTTCTCAGGAGTCGGACCCTCTAGCATGGCTGCGCATTCCATTCGTTACTTCAGTTTCTGAAATTGAGCAAAATCTGTCAATGATTGAAAAAGAACGGTCAATGGGCTCAGTTCTCTCCTCACATTACACACAGTATAGAACGCCCCCATCCTCTCCCTCCCACCCTCTGCTAGTAGTCCCTGTACGTGCTATGATTATTTATTTGGTAACGGTGCAGTACGCCTTACCAAGGACTATATACAGTAAGGACACACCGCCGTAACGTCATAAACATTAACTCCGCCCCATTCAATGACATCACGGTACCTGTGACCAAGGACTACGGTACCTGTACCTTGGTTGACGTTTTTAGAGAACTCGTAAGGCTGAGGCTTTTTGTGGTCAGATATAATAAAATTAATGCCTTATGTTCTCATGGTCCTCCCCAAAAATAAGTGATATCGCAAAAAACGAAAATTAAATAGCAAAATATTACAAGGAAACACCTGGGAGTACCGGGCATTTTGCTGATAACATGGACGAAGCAACTAAATTTTTTAGCTTATTAGCAATGCAAAGATTTTCCTTTTGCCAGACATGACAAGATAAGTGTCTGAGGGTACTCCGGATAACTGGATATTGCTTACAATGTATACTTAAGAAAATAGAGCAAGTTTCTCTAGCCGTTAAGCAGCACGACCGTCGCCAGTGAATTAAGTGATGTAACTGGTTTTTCTTATATTTGGTGCAATATTATTGTTTTCTTTTGTCCAGCACGCGCTACGACACTATGGTACAGTAACGGGAGATGGCAGCAGCGTTTGTAGTGGTGGCTGGGCGTCTCATGGCTATTTTGTGTTTTAAGTCATGAAAGTTATAGGAGTTACCGAAGTATTCCAGTAATTGTTTAATTTCAATTTCAATTGTTTATTCCTTGATCAAGGAAGCGGGATCCTAGTGCTGTCACTAGGTACCCCTGTGCAATAACACCAGAAGCATCTGGCAAGTGTGACAAGTATATACAGTATAAATATTATAAAGGGGCTTACTAAAGCCTAAGGAAGGAAGGATATTCCTTTAACACATAATCAATGTTATTTACATAATATCTGGCCAGTATGGGGAGGCTCATCGTGTCTCCGTCAGGAGGTCGTGGAGTGGTGGTCCAGCAGGCGTCACGGAAGCGTTATGTGTGGTGACATCTTAGGAGGTAGTGGATAAGGGTGCAGCTGTCGGGTCTTCTACATAATACACAAGAGCGTTGCTCAGGGGATGCGGGGATACCAATCTCCCAAGCAAAGTCATACCCAATGATGATACGGGCAGCAATCACGTCCCTTTTTCCGCGACCCTTTGCCATAGACGTACGAGAGGTCAGGAAGTTACGGAGGACATCGTATCAGGTGGGCGGGGAGTCCAGGGGGATGGCTGCTTCCCGAGCTTCTCTCTGTTTGCGGCGAATTTGGGTCCTAAGCTGTAAAAGTGTTCGGGGAACAACGTAGTCAGGTGTGGCCTTGTTGCAGCCAGTCTTGGCAAGGCCATCTGCTGCCTCATTCCCAAAGATACCGACATGACACAGGAATGTCACAGGACGGCCTGCATCCTGAAGTGTGGATGTTAACCCTCATATTCGGAGGATGAGGTCCTTATTTTCCCCTGATCCAAATGCGGTCCCGTCGAGAGCGGACCTGGAATCGCAGCAGACAAGCAAGGAGCAGAAACCATCTGCTTCTTCCTCAGCTAGAAGGGCAGCAAGGAGGGCTATTAGTTCAGCCTGAGTGGAGGATGCCCCGTCAGAAACTCTGAGAGACAGTTTGTTAGGCTCAGGGGCATCAGGACTGGAGATGTAGACACCAGCCCCGGCCCTACCTGTAGCGGGGTCAGTAATTGTTTAGTATAGCGACGCTTGTTTAGTAAACCTATCAGACAAAATGTGCTCTTGGGAATGGATAAAGTTATATATTTTTTCGTTCCCTAAGATTAATTATTATTTCCTTGAGTATTTCTTTTATCTGTCGTGGATATACAGCATTCAGCTCTTGTCGCTGATTCACGCCCGGAGCACACATTGTTCATCCTGCCGTGATTTGGTATTCTTACTTTACGGTATGGGGAAGCGAAGGCTGTCAAGCGCAGCACTGGCCTCACTGCCTCTATTCGGGCTGATAACTTAATATTCTGTGAGTGTTGTCCGTGCATCCGCCGGGTAGCACTTTCACTTTTCCATAAACAGAACATGAACTGGGAAGCGCCATGATGACTACACATTAAGCATCTCATAACATAACTCACCGTATAAATACCTATCTCTAGGCAGATTATGTGGAACGCTAGTGACATGAAATTTACTAGCTTGGATATTGTTTTTGTGATGTCTTGTCCTGGTAAATTTGGGAGGAAATTTGCTTGTCCGGTATATATATGGAAAAAGTTAAATAAATACAGATCATTTACATCCGTCTAAATGCCTTTTACCTCCACCTCTCTCCATCCAGTGGCATTTGAAGAACATGGTATTTTTCAGTGCTTCTTATTCATGTTGCTGTTTTCACCTCAATTTGTAGCAAAACTCTGTTTACATATGAGTGGGAGTGTTCATACAGATTTTTAGGTCAGGTTATTGTGAGAAGAGAACAAGAGAAATGGGAGGGATTAGCTGTGGCATCAGTGAGGGTCTAGCATGCACCTCCACGATCTTAACAAGTTATGTAATTATGGGGACGGAAATGTCAGGGTTCAACTCGTTTGCGACACACACACACTGGTTCTTTCGTCATCTCCCGGGTAAGTGCTAGGCGCATGGACATGAAAAAATAATTTGTCGTTCCTTTGACCGGGCTGCCAAGCACTGCTAATCTACATAACCTGAGAACACAAATAATGAAACCAGGTTATGTGAGACGGTTCGTGAGGCAACTTTTGCTGTGGAGTTTATACTCGGAATCACAAGAAAATGGCGTAATTCAAGATTTGTATTTATTTTTTGCTGAATGTCTGTTACTGAATTCAGAAATGAAATGTGTGGCCTTTATAGTTGCCCTTCTATTGTTTATATATTATTGGAGGTATGATTTTATATGAATTGAACCTTGAACTACGAATTATGATGTATATTGATATTACTAGATGTTAGGTATAAGCCAATGTCCCATCCAACCTTATATGGTCATCTCGGCTCTACGTTAAGTGGGCTCTGTGGTGGCTGTTGTCAGCTGCCTCTGACCGTCGAGCAGCTTCATGCTCACAGCCGCAGGAACACCATGAAGAAACTGTTGTTGTTTTTTATTTTATTTTAAGTCTGTGCTGGATACTTTGGTGTCTTGGCAACAATTGTCCTCTGTGGGTCTAGCGTGTGTATGTGTTTAGCTAATTTCTCAACAACTTTTGAATTCTCTTAGACATAATTATGACAAAGCCGTAGCGGGTGTTCGGGTTACTGAAAAGTAACGATTATAATCGTTACTTTTCTCATCGCAATTATTTGAAATTCGATACAATTCATCCCCACTAGACAGCGTTACTACCTCCTGTAAGTGTGACCATTAGGCGAGTGGTGGAGACCTGTTGTGTTGTGCTTATTTCCCACCTAAATCTTCCTCGTCAATTCAAAGTTTGAGACGAATACAATACATTATTTTAATTTCTCTTCCCAGGTACAGTACTGCGGACAAGTCAGGTGGTGACTATGGTGCCCAGGTCCGCGTTCCTCCTGTGTGCTATCAGCCTCGGGATATGCTTGACTGGGGCAGACAAGAGTGCAGAACTGCAGGTGGAGCTGGAGGTCTTGGCCAAGCCATACCACGCCGAACACACCCACCAGGCCATACTCGACCCACATGATGTCTTCACCGTATTCTGGACGCCAGATCTTGTCAAGCAGGTGAGTGTCGTCATCTGATAATTTGATCTGATCTACACACACACACACACACACACAGTTTCTTAAATAGAACACCTTTTCCCATAGATTTAATATTATGATTGGACGGTGTATTATCTGAATAAAAAAATCAAACACCATAGCTAAAGTAGACAAAAAACTCAATACAGAACACAATGCAATATGATAAGCATTAAACTAACTCACATACAATCATAGGCAATATACTCGATGCTCTTCGACTGGAGAATACAGCGAATGAAGAATGATAGGAAGCGGGCTTTCTTGTTTTGAAAGTTCAGTTGATGGCAAGGCTGTCACATGACGTTATTTATGTCACGGTGGGGGGGAGGAGGGGGGGGATATTTTTTAGCATTCATCACGACTAAAACGATATTTTGTCGGACACCGTACGACTTGTATACAATTTGATCACCGGCATTTCGTTGTGGTGATGCAAACAAAGCCCTAAGGCCACCTGCCAAACAAGGGGCAGGGTAACAGATTCTTGACGAGAGAACCTGCTTGGAGGATGATGTTAGAATATTGTTTTGGTGTTATTACGTAACTTTGCCTTTCGAATATTACACTGGGCTGCATTTGAAAAAAAATTCATGAGGTGCGGGGTTTCTTAGCTGATTCTTCATGTATTTTGCGTGCTGATTCCAAAAATGCCATTCATTTTGCCCAATCAGGTCAGATTTTTATGCTATGGGAATTAAGAAAAAATCGAAATTCTTAAATATGATGTCAAAATTTTTATGCAAAATATATCATAAGAAATGTAACCACAACACATAGGACCAAAATATGTCAACTACATAGATGCCTTTACAGTTAGACATGCATAAATGGCTGTCGCAGAGAATTTCTTTGGTGGTTGGTGTCTGGGGCGTCCCGTTTCAGACACCAACAGTAGTCGGCAAGCATGTTGATATCCCAGCGACCCTGGTACCGCTCCTCCATTACACGGATATCTTGATGGAAGCGTTCTCCTTGTTCCTCACTCACATCACCACAGTTCTCTGGAAAGTAGTCCAAGTGGGAGCTGAGGAAGTGCATCTTGATGGACATGCGTGCACCAAGAACTTTGTAGCTCAGAAGTAGGTCCTCAACAACTCGTCCATACTCTGGACTTCTGTAGTTGCCAAGAAAATTGGAGACAATAGACTTAAAGGCATGCCAGGCTTTCTTCTCATTTCCATCCATTCTGCAATCAAACTTGGGATCTTTGAAAAGCTCTCTGATCTGAGGGCCATCAAAAATTCCTGCATTCAGCTTTGCCTCACTGACTTTTGGAAAATTTTCTTTCAGAAAATTGAAAGCCTGGCTTTTTTTGTCCAGTGCCTTTACAAAGTTTTTGAACAGACCGAGCTTGATGTGCAGTGGCGGATTCACCAGAGCATGGGCAACAACATTGTGAGAACCTGGAGTAAGTCCACTTCTTGCAGGCCAGTCACGTTGCATGTAGTGCTTGCTTGTCTGCTCGACTATCCCACAGACAGAGGAAACATGCCATGTACCACCAGATGAAAAAGAAATTTAATTGTGAAAAAATACATGTAAAAAAACACGAACATATACTCTTTTCCTTTGCGTCACGGCGGACATTTAAATGGCCGGCGAGCACATGGGTGTATTTAAATGCATCGTAAGGGCATTAAAACTGACCGAAATCTTTTCTGTGAGGCTTGCCAATGTCTCGGATGATTTATTTAATGAACGAATATGAGGACCCCATTTTGAGCGAAAAATGCCAATATTTTACCTGAATCTCCGCTTAAAATGCTATAGCACAAAATTCTGACCTGATTGAGCAAAATGGATAACATTTTTGAGATCAGCATGCAAAATACACCCAGAAAAGCTTAATAATACACAAACCTCAAAAACTATGCAGGGCAGTGTTATGGACCGGTAGTGATGTCTTCTTTCTTCTTCGTCTTCCTTCTACCACACAATCGCCTTGTTTCCTCTACCACACTATCTTTTGTTTTGGTTGTACTTCTGTCTTGTTTTTCGCCAGTAACAGTGTAAAAGCAATTCACTAATCATTGGCATATGGGCTAGCTGTTTACTGAGAGAGGGGGAGATACAAGCATTAGATCAAATAGTTGAATTAAATAATAAAAAATTGTTAATGGTTATAATTATCATCATTCTCTCTCCCGAAGCTATTACAGTAAATCAGGGAATACAAGTATATATGTGTAGAGGTTTTCAGTTTATCAATATGGGATAATGTTTCGTGTGGGACAAATATAAGAGAATGAGTTGTTAATATATGGTTCAAAGTGAGTCAGATGCGTTCAATTAAACTACTCTCTGTTCTGCGGTGTGAGGGGGGGGGGGGGGGAGTCATGTTGCAGGGGGATGATGCTCTCATAGGTTTCTTTATTCTTGTCGTTTCCTTTTGGGTCTTGTTTATCTCTTGTTTTCTTTTCCTTTTACCGTCCTTTTGATTTTAATTTAACCTTTTAGCATTAATTTTCTCCTTCGCTATCTGACCTTGACTATTGCGACACTAAGATAATATATAGAATCATTTATTCATTGTCTCGTAGTTGGTATACAGATTAACACTGGTCCATTGTTATTGCCACTTGGTATGCAAAGAGGGAGAACAGTGATAATGCAGAAGACTGTAGATGAAACAAACACGAGACAAATATTTATAATAGGAAGTCAAGCGTGCTAGAGGCTGGTGTACTGTACTGTTACCTTATCTAGCAGAGTGTTTTGTCTTCATCATAAAGGCGTTCATACTTGATTATAACCGATTATATACACAAGATTTTTCTTTTATTCCAATATTAAATCATTGTAAACATGGGTATCTCAACTTCATATTTGGGAAGTGAAGGTTACACGGCCCACTTCTTTACGTATGTGTTGGAGGTACAATATAATCAGTACGCAGCATCCGCATTGTCGTTAGTTTGCAAACAGAGGTCCCTTTCTCTCTCCCACACGCACACACACACACACACACACACACACACTAAAAACAAACATAAATACTGGATATACTGTATGGCATGTACTGGTTGGCATGTAGGCTAGACCCCTAAGGCTCTCCAGCTCATCTCACGTGGCCTTCACCAACTAAAATATGTGAAGGGTAATTGACGGAGGAATTAGTTACAAGCATTGTGTCATGCATATCAGGTTACAGGCTACATGATAAAGGTTTGATATCTTCCTCGATTTCCAACAGATGAAAAACAGAGAAAAAAAACGATTTTATTGCGCATACAACAAATATATACAGTAGGGTGCAACAGGAGGAAGGGCAATACTTGAGAGTTGTTGGAAGATGTAAATTAAAATTCCCTAAAGTCTAACGTTCAGCCAGGAAACCGGATGTGGAGAGACAAGTAACTATTTATTGCTTGAAACTGTTGTATAGCCGAGTCATCTGGTGGCCATATTGATAAACTGAAAACCTCTACACATATACACTTGTATTCACTGATTTACTGTAATAGCTTGAGGAGAGAGATAATGATGATAATTATAATAAATTTGATACGTTACAAAAATAACTAATACAATTGCATGGGTTAGAGAACTTAACCTAATGTAACCAGTCCTAATGTTTCCTATAGCTATGGGTTCAAACTCGTGTAAAATATAAACCTATTGCCTAATTTAACAATATATTGATAAATAAGTTACGAATGATAGTTTTTATTTTCATTTTACTTCTATATACAGTCTGGCATCGTAGTATGATCATTAATGTGTATAATATATTTTGGTCAGTTGACACACCTCCCTCTTTGGTAACAAGTCCGGGTTACACAGTATCCCCCCCCCCCCTCCCTACCTCCCTCCCTCCCGCTCTTACTACACCGCCACCAGAGCGTGAGGATATTCAACAATTGGGCGGAGTTAGAGAAGGACTGGAGACACGGTTTGGAGTTCTTAATGATCCCTTGTCAACCCCTGACATGTGAGGCTTTGTGTGCAGGAAGGGGAGGATGAGAGACACACCTAGAGACCCGAGCAAAAGTTTCCATTTGGGGTAGAAACATTGCCTGTAAAATATATTTCAAATATATTTATAATTAGAGGTTGCTCAAGTCAAATGAAATTTAACAATATTATGCCTATGCTTATTGTTCATAACACATCATTTCCTAGCCCCCAGGCCTGCCCCCCCCCCCCCCACACTTAGTCTGAGCGGGTACAGTATTAGGTGCTCAAGGCAGGGGTCGCATGACAACCAGTCTCACTCTTTGTCGCCCAGTAAGGTCTGATTAAGGGCATTTGGGACTGATTTCCTGTGGTCAGCAACTGCCTGCAGTAGATACTGCGTTCCCTAGTCACACCCAGTAGGTCGAGGGTTCGATTCCTTGCTGGTGAGGTCGTTGATTATATGTTCAAAGTCCGCGTGTTAAATGGACTAAAAATGAAGTATATATATGTACCTCGCGTTTCATACCAGCTGGATTCGGTAAAATGCTACTGACACCACATAAGAGGCACGGGCAGTTTCCCAATGAGGTTCACGGCGCCATCAGCTCGATGAACAGGCTCTGTGTGAAATATAACAGAGTCTAGAACTGCTTTTAGTGTCCTTGTGGCCTAGCCGGTAAGCGTTCCCTAGTCACACCCAGTAGGTCGAGGGTTCGATTCCTTGCTGGTGAGGTCGTTGATTATATATATATATATATATATATATTTATAGCAGTATTATATAAATAAAAATTCAGAGTTGTTCTTTTAGGAAGTTTCAGTTTCACGGGGAAAAAAAACGAAATATTTTTTTGAAATCTGACCAATATCTCGGGCATTTTGAGGCCATGTGCACTTGATGTTAGGAGATATTCTGAGGTCAATAGTAATTACTTTTACGATACAAAAATGCCTGAGTACAATAGTGCATTAAAGACAAAGTATTGGAATTTTCTGATGAAAAGGAGGGTCCGGACCCCAGGACCCCCCATGGATCCGCTCCTGAACTGGAGTGGAATTACTGGTCTCCCATATGGTACAGACGAGGGTCATGCGAATAAAGAACTGACAGTAAACTAAACAGACAGACTATTAGTGTCGGGCAAGAGAACGCATAATTTATAACGCAACCAGTAGCCACCACTATAGCCTCCTCCTCCCACTGTACGTGAGGCCACATAGAGGACGAACAGTTAGCTATAAACTTGTTTGTGTTGATGAATACTAGCAGAGAGGAGGGTCGGCTGTGTTACCAGCAGCTGACCCGCCTGGTTTAAATGTGTACATACAGAGTGTCCACATTGAAATGAAACAATTTTGAAGCCTAATTTTTGATTGAATAATGCAAACAGAGGAATGTTCGCACAGTTTATAGTCGGTATACTTGAGGTTCATTAGGTGTATGGGTCCATGTCATTCGGGAACGTTAGGACACGTTAAGGTACGCTAGGCTAGGTATTCAACAAGTGCCCCCTTCTGGTCACCGGGATCGCCTGACTTTTCCCCGCTCGATTTTCTTTCTTTTGAGTTACATGAAGTCCAACGTGTACTCCACAAAGGTGCAGGACACGTTCAGCTGAAAGAGCCCATCACAGCGGCGAGCGGTGGATTCCGTGTCCTCCAGATGTTAAAATATGTGTGGAGGGAAATCGAGTATGCTGTTATGGCTTAGTCCGTGCTGTGAATGCTGCACATTTGAACAAAAAAGAAGTACTTATTCTGAGGAAATTTGAAGTACCAGGCTGCATGTAATATGTGTGTGTGTGTGTGTGTGTACTGACTGCTGACACTGTATAAGGTGTAGTGTTTTTTCTGCCATTTAATGCTGTTTTCTCACCTGCAGGAGGTCACATGGGAGATCCACGCCCGTACAAAAGGATGGATTGGCTTCGGGTTCTCGCTGGACGGCAGCATGAGGGGCAGCGACATAATGACGGCTTGGGTGAAGGACGGCCAACTGTTCCTGCAAGATCGACATGGCGTCGGGGATGAGACGCCGATCCTGGACGACCACGCTGATTGGCGACCACTACACGCCCATGAGAACGACACCCACACTGTGCTGGTGGTGACCAGGGACATCAACACCTGCGACCCTCAAGACTACGTCCTCACGGTAAGTCTTCAGCTTCTAAGTGTTGCTATAACAGAGCGCCAGCCTCGGCACACGATGGTGAAGAATAGTCGTCTGAAAAAAAGAGAATTTGTGCTTTAGTTATAGTGGACTGACAAACAGTCATGAAAAAAAGAAAAGAACAATCACTTCATGTTTTCATGTCAGACGTTGACAACATCTGACGTCAATGTTAAGTTGTTTAACCCTAGAAAAAAGTCCAGTCAGGTCACCTATATTCAAGACTATTTTTCAGCAAACATTTAAACTTTATAAAAAAATCAACACATTCGGCCGTTTTACAAGAAATTTGTCTCGTTGTTTACGGATAATAATTCTTTATACATCAATTAAATATCATAATATGAATATTTCTTTTAACTACAAGAATATTGCTGACGAATACTGGCCTGGAAATATTCCTGATGAAATATCACTCCAAACACCAAGGTCAAGTAGACTCCTCGTCTTCTCAGAGTTGTTCATGCAAGTCACTAATAGTAATGACGATACGGGAGGAGGCATAGTTAAAGGACCTTGTGTTTTTGTTCTCGGTGTTGTCATGAAGCCGAGTCAAAATTCATCTCATGTGTGTGTGTGAAACTTGGATATTACAACATTTCACAACAGTTGCATCTATAAATACTATGAACTGAGACATACTTGAGATATATATTATTGATATGCACATTATAATATCTCATTGCTAGCTTAATCATCACTTTGAAGAGGATACACCAGTAGAATCATATATTAGTTGACGTCCCTTTAAATGGTGTGTGATATTGTCCACTAATTCTACCTACTGTACATTTAACCTTTCTAAGCTAAGGCAATTAATGGAAGTAATTGGCATGATAAGTTCTAGATTATAATATATTACACGAAATACTTTCAATCAGTCATAATTTTAACCCCTTTCATTACAGGACGCAGCATTTATTATTTTATTTAGCTAAGACCAGTCGATTTTATTCAGTACAAAGGGCTAATGAACTTTCTCCATTAAGAACTTATACAAACATCACATTCGTAAAGAAGTAGTTTCGTTAATTTGTTATTTATCCCCTTCGCTAACTCATGGACAGTCGCCTGCACTTATACCTGGTGCAGTGTCAGGTGCGTTTTGTAAGATGTGGCAACTCAGTGTTTGTTTTCATCGCATTAAAACTCCTGGAACGGCCCCAATGAACGTCGCAATAGTAACCAGAGATGCAAGTGGAGGCGACAATACGTTAAAATATGTGTAATAACTAGCATATGAAAGGTGGGTCTAAATAAACGATAGCGTAATATTATATCCCCAAAAATGTGTCACTATTACTGTTATTTGTGTTAATAAAGGAATTGTTACGATAATATTCTGACCCCTCTCTCCTTCCTCCCAGAATGACTCTGTCCGCATGATCTACGCGTGGGGAGAGGAGGACCCTGCTAGTAGCGTCCCACCCTACCACGGCCGGCGGCGAGGCAACAAGTGGGTCTCTCTCTCTCTCTCTCTCTCTTCTCTGGCTCTTTCCCCTCCACTCTCTCTCTCTCTCTCTCTCTCTCTCTCTCTTCTCTGTTTCTTTCCCCTCCACTCTCTCTCTCTCTCTCTCTCTCTCTTCTCTGTTTCTTTCCCCTCCACTCTCTCACTCTCTCTCTCTCTCTTTCTCTCTCTTCTCTTGTAACCGTGGGCTGTGGTTCTCATAACTCGTCATCTGAACCTGACAACCGTCATCTACCTCCCTTAATCTGTACACATTTTTTCTCTCTCTATAACTCTTACATGTGACTTTTATTAATGACATATACCTGTTGTCTTAGTCACTTGTTTCATGTACTCGTAGATCCGTATTATATAAGAGTGTCAAGACTCGTAGATTAACATCGCTTAAGATTTATTTTCATGCCCTGTTTAACACTTTAATTGACTGGTGTTTTTATTTCTACTGGCTAGTTTTATCACCTGTGACTACCTGGTTTCCTTTAGAGGTCAATTGAGATGCACCGCCAAAAGTAAATTCGCCAGGCTTTTGTTTCCGCTGACACTCTTTGAAATTACGAGAACACATCGACTGATTGCTTACAACTCCATGCATTGTTTTTTTCTTGATTTCTATACCTTTGTTCCTGGTCCTCAGATACGGCCTGGTGCTGCTGCCTTTTTACCGGCAGGACCTGACGGAGGAAGCACAGACGTGGAAGGTGAGACAGAGCGCCACACTACCTCACGCTCAGGATACCTTCTACTGGTGTCACGTCGAGAAAATTCCAAAGTGGGAGAAGAAGCATCACTACATTGGGGTGAATATTGAAATGAGTTTGAGAGTTTGGTTTTGGGTATCTTATGAGGTCTGTGTTTTGTGTACTTAGAATAATCTTTATTTATTTATGACTAGTCGAGTAATTATACGTACAAATATTCGATAAAGAATTAACTATTAAACAATTTAGTCCAAAGAGATTATTATTAGTAGTTTCTCATGAGGGCAGTTTTTTTTATGTTCTACAGAAGAAGTTATTGGAGATAAAGATGGATATAAATTGTACATAGTTTTCATATATCTCGTAAATGTTTTAATCTCACAATGAGTGGCTGAAATTTAACCCTAAGGCTGTCAATTCAATGTTACAGGGCGGAAGGAAACAATATAAGAACGCATTATATCTCACTTCTTTACAGTTCGACATGATCTACGGGAATAACTCACTGGAGTTCCTTCATCACTCGGTGGCCTTCGAGTGCCACGCTAACGACGACAGAGACACGGGCCAGCTGCTGGAGAAGTACGTGGGTCACCCTGGCTACGAGTGCTACACCCCAAACATGCCGCCAGAATTCTACCTGTGTGAGAGGTTCCTCATCAACTGGGCCACCGGCAGCGAGGTGGGTGACATACTGTACACTCTGTATGTCACCTTCACATTGTTGTTGATATTAGTCTGTCACTACACTCAGTACTAGACTCTAAACACTTCATGTAGGTGTTATCAGGCTGAGTACTACTGTCCTTCACAGGGAGAACTTCTGCCTGAGAAGGTTGGGTACCCGATGGGGGACTTACACGGGGGCGCTACCTATCTCCTGTTCCAGACCCACTATGACAACAAAAGGCTTGAGCAAGACGTCACGGTGGAGTGGGGAATGGACATCTACTACACAGATAAACTCAGGTTTGGTTAGGTTAGGTTAGGTCTAGATCCGTTCTTAGGAAATAGTACCTTTGTATTTGACGATCATGAGTACCAAGGCGTAAAGTAGAATTCTAAAGCTCTCTAGACCTGAATGGTGAGAGATTATGGTGTATCAAAACAGGTCGCACCTTTCCGCCCTACGATTAAAGCATAAGAAAACACCTCACACATACAGCAAGATATATATATATGTATGAACAGACGGAATATCACCCACTGTCATTTAATTAACCGACTCACCAAAATATTTCTCTGGCCTGGATATTTGGTAGTGAAGGTCAATATTTATTTGTTGAGGTGTGTGTGTGTGTGTGTGTGTGTGTATGTGTGTGTGTGTGTGTGTGTGTGTGTGTGTGTGTGTGTGTGTGTCCCCAGAGAATGTTTACAGAGTTAATGTAGGTTATCTCCAATTAAGTTCAACAGAATCAGACTAATTTTAATGTGTTTCTAACAGGAAGAGATGTAGAAGCTTATGGTAATGTTAATTCTCTCTCTATCTCTCTCTCTCTTACTAACAGAGATATAGATGCCAGCAACATGGCCTTGGGTCACTCTCTGCTGTTTTCGTTGACTGTGCCACCTCGGACCACTGATTGGCTTGTTTCTGGTCACTGTTCCTCTGCCTGCACAGCCGTCACTCTCCCTCCAGACGGGATCAGTGTCTTCACCGTGTTCCTACATGGTCATTACCTTGGTCAGTGGTGGATAACGCCAAACGCAATTATGTCAATGTACTGTCAAATTTGAAGCTGCATTAGCCCTCTGGCGTGTAGAAATGGTAAATAAGGTCTTTCTTTTGTTATTTGATTCAGAACGATGTTTATTATGAAGCTAGTATATAAGGTAAGGTAAGGTAAAGTATGGTAAGGTAAGGTAAAATAAGGTAAGGTAAGGTAAGGTAAGGTAAGGTAAGGTAAAGTAAGGTAAGGTTAGACTAAAGATACCCTTGTAGACAGCATCCTATGGTAGCACCCACACCTTTTATCTTCACTTGAGGTCGTCTGTGTTGCAGCTCGGGCCATCAGGTTGCGACATTTCCGAGGTGACATGGAGCTGCCGCCGATAGCCAAGGATTCTCACTATGCCGCTGACTTCCAACAGTCCCGTCGTCTCACCCAAGAAGTGAAGATCTTACCAGGCGATCACCTCACCGTCGGTAAGATCTCGAGCCCGCCATACTAACAAACAATAAAGCTTCCATATAAAGGACTGTATTTTGTAACATCGTCCATTAGATAAAGTTTTCATTGTAAATTCAGTGCTAGTGGGGAGGTGAGGAGGGGCATTTCAGTGTGAGGATCTTAATTAGTGATTGAAGCTCTCGGTCTTAAATCCTCACTACAATGACAATGTACTGTAGGTAGGAGTTAAGTTATCGTAGTCAGGGGTTTAGTAGGTTGAGGATATTCTACAGACGATTGACTTTGTTTAATTTCTCTCTCATGGTATGGGCTCTCCTCTTCTACCCACCTTTTAAATTTGGTGTGTGTGATAAAGTATATCGTCCCATCAAGTTAGGAAGAGTGACATTATATCCAATTTTACATGATGATGAACTGCTGGCATCCCCTGCAGAGTGTGATTACGACAGTACAAGTCAGGCCAACGGGACGTATACAGGGTGGAAGTCAAGGGATGAGATGTGTCAAGCTTTCATCAACTATTATCCGCGTGTTGATTTGGCCCTCTGTCGTTCCTCTCCACACCCGCGTCTCATCCAGGACACGTTTGGCATCAGCAGCTTTCCAAGGTTAGTTACTAGTGGTGAGAGTGACGGTGGTGGGGATGGTGGTGGGGATGGTGGGGTTGGTGGTGGTGGGGATAGGGAAGGTTAAGATATATTTTTGGGGGTTATGGTCAGGTGAATATTATTATTATTTTTTTTATAATAGAGTAGTGGTGGACGTCCTAGTAATCAGTGATGTTAAGTATTACATAACACACACACACACACACACACACACACACACACACAAAACCCTAAAAATCCCTGAACTGTTGTATATTAAATATGTGACCACTGGCAGAGACCTGAACCTGAATACGTTTGAGTTCGATCCTGTGTTGGGTGACGGTCGGAAGTACCAAGAGGTGATGAACGGTCTTCCCTGGAACACCCTGGACAAGTCCACACTCAACAAGAAGGTGTTGGAGGGTGACCAAGTCATCAAGTGTCTGTACAACTACGGCGTCAGCTTAAAGGTCAGTCTTAACATTTTATTGGATCATCATTCATTAAAAAAAGAGGGTTTATTTACATACCATGCATTAAGGGAAGCCGCAGAAAATATTGAAAGCCCTTTACCATAGACTGGAATGAATAGAAGGGATGATAAATAATTGGAATGAATAGAAAGAACGATAAATATCTGAACGTAATCACCCGTATTATGTAACATCATCACCGGTCTTGTAATTCTCTGTTTGGTATGCAGCTCAACATCAACACGACCAGGTACCCGAGGGCTTCTCCATACGTCTCCCCGTCTGACCTCGCCTGCGCCACCAAACCCATCCTCGACCTCCTCCTCCTCCCTGTCTCCAATGCCGTCAGCTTCCTGCCACCCTCCACTGCCATGCCTCTTCTCCTGCTGGCGGCACTGACGGTGTGAATTAACAACCTAGGATTATAGGATTATTTACAAGAGGAAAAGGAAAAAATAATCTACAGAGTTGGTGTAAAAAAAAAACGCTTAATGGAGGTATATAGCTTTGTCAAGTTGGGCTTCAGAGATTCAGTGAAAATATAGACATGAACTCAGTAGTAATATAGTTTAATTTTGGTGTTGTGAGTGTGATTGATACTGTTGGTTTACTGTTTCTAGACCTACTACTTGTTATATTTCATCAACAAATTTGTACTTTTATTCCTGTACATAAACGATCACTCTACCAACCCGGTCAAAGCATTACATACCCCACTAGAAATGGCCAACTGATGGCTTTGTTATGTTATCCTTGGTCAAATGCCTTTACTCTTTACTATTGTTGTTTACGAGACCCAGCTATAGTTCAGTGGTTTCTTGGGGGGGGGGGGGGGGTACAGGGGGACGTGCCGCCATGTGAGAAACATATATTTACTTTTTTATTAGGAAATTTTCACTAAAAATGTGTATATATGTATTTTTTAATCTTCCTAATATGCACGAGATACATGGATTGAGAATTATTATGAGTTAGATATTGGAATAAAAGTTATACATGATATTGAAATTATTAGAAACTCAGGCAATGACTTGTTAGACAACAATAAGTTTAAAGTATACAGAAATGTTGCTTACACACATGAAACAGGCCTTAAGGGCTTTCATCAAAATAATATGGTTACGAACCACGCCATCTATTTTTTCATGATCTACCTACCCAGGACCATGAGCAACGCCATCTTGGGACGAGACCCGAGCATGACTAGTCTTAGTCACCACTCTGGGTTTCCCTTCTCCATATCCTGGTTGTTGATTCACCTCCTCCAACTCTTCCTCATCAGCTCCGGATCTAGGAGAGTTCAGTTCACTCTGGGAAGTGACCACACTAGGATCACCTATCCTGGAAACCTACAGCACAGTGACTATCTACCATTTTCTTCAATACCCAGCCTTACTCGTCAGACATTTCAGCACCGCACTTGAGTATTTGTAACCCTATATTACCTCCCACCTCCACTTGCTTCAGATTGTTGTATAAATATGTATATACTGTTAAGCCAATGTTGCGTATGTTTAAGTTAAGTATGGTTAAGCGTAATTTATAGGAAGCTGGATATTTTGTTAAGGAATTTATTGCACTCTATTATACACAACAAAAACTCGCATCCTTTGTCTACCCTTTTTTAGTCCGATTGTCTTTGTTTGTTTAAGTTTTTTTTATTGTTGCTGCCTGTTGGGATCTGGGTAGACTTTTAACTATATTCTAAATCCCCAACTCGTAACAAATGGCGACCGTGACAGGACCCGACCTTAAGTGCCATATTTCTTCCCCCCTTGTTACTCCTTGTTAATTATTCCTCCCAGTCACTTCTATTCACAATTGCTTTACGGTGGTTTAAAGTTTCCTTCATATGTGTGTGCATATATTGGTATTATCGTACAGTAAGAGTGACAGACGTAAGATATTAGGTTCCAAGTGTCATAAGGCTTACCTGTTATTACACGTGGCAGTCGTGTAGTAAGTCTTATCGAGTGTAGGGAAGAATCCGGATCTGTTTAATGCCGTACCCTCACTCCAGAGTGGTCTGTTCCATAGTCACTAGTTTAGGGTGAAGTGATATCTTGGGATGCCCCGCTCTACCAGGACCCCATAATTATAAAGCCTCAATTATTGTTCTTCTCATTATCTCATTCGGGGTCAATAATAAAGTAACTCAAGGGTTGTTTATCCGGATCTTTATATTAATGCCGTAATACGCCCTTCCTGTTTCAAGTATCTTTCCAAGTCTCTTATCCTTATTTAAGGATCTTATCAGAAGAACAATATTCATAAGTGTAATTTCCCTAGGTATAACTTGGGTAGTTTCCGGGACTTTCTGGTTATCCACTGCCGTGATATTTTCTAGGGTTATCCACTTATCTTATCTTTTGACCATTAGTTAATTTATCTAGTTTTTTTAACAATGGCCACCTCAGGTTTTGATCTCCAGGATTTTATTGAAAATCCTTCTGTAGCTAAATTACGTGTTAAAATCCTGAAGAAAGAATGGAAAGGAATAGCCACCTATTACAATATCCCATATTCACAGCAAATGACTAAGGAAATGTTAAAAAATCAGGTAATTGAAGTGTTGGTTCAACAAGAAATTTTAGAAGAATCCGCTGTTGACCAATTAACGCCCATGTCCAAGATACTTCAACCACTATCCACCACCCCTCCTCACTCAGAAGTTGCCTCAGGTCTGGTTAGCCCTCAAGAAGAAACACAAAGAGTAGGCGCCTTAGAACTAGAACGAGCTAGGTTCGAGTTCCAAATCAAAATGAAAGAACTCCAGTTGGAACAGGCCAAGTTGGAGCATGAGGGAAAGTTGGAACAGGCTAAGTTGGAGCAAAAGTTGGAGCATGAGGGAAAGTTGGAACAGGCCAAGTTGGAGCATGAGTTGGAACAGGCCAAGTTGGAGCAGGAGGAAAAGTTGGAACAGGCCAAGTTGGAGCAGGAGGAAAAGTTGGAACAGGCCAAGTTGGAGCAGGAGGTTAGACTGAAAGAACTACAGGTGAAAGAGACAGAAGTCACCTTAACATCGGAGTTTAAATCAAAAGTGGCATTAAAAGAGAGACTAGCTGCTTTTAACCCTGCTAATGCTTCTTCCCTTGTTCCCGAGTTTGATGAATCCGATATGGACGGGTCATTTAGGACTTTTGAGAAAATAGCCGGGAAGAATGAGTGGCCCAAGGACCAGTGGGTGTCGGTGTTAGTTCCTAAATTATGTGGTAAGGCTCGTAGAGTTTATAACTGTTTAGACCAGACTGATGACTATGATAACGTAAAAAAGAATATCCTCACCTCTTATGCTATCACGCCAGATGGATACCGGCAGAAGTTTCGTAAACTAACCAAACCATTTTCACACACCTTTGTTGAGTTTGCTCAAGAAAAGCTTAGGTTTTTTAAGAAGTGGTTAGAGGCTACAGAGACCTCCACATTTCAGGATTTGTTAAACTTGGTAGTCCTGGAGGAGTGGAAAAGCAAGATACCATTTCACATCTTGAAGCATGTGGAGGAGCGTGGAGAGGTTAATTTGGGGCGTGCGGCTGAGCTGGCTGATGCATACGCCTTGCTGGTGGAGTCACTGGGCAGTAGGGAACGTGGTACTTTCCAGCATGTTAGGTCCTCCTCTGATGATAACCTTGGGGACGTGAGTGGTAGGTCGAAAGATCCCACACCTACCCCCCTTCCCCTGATGCAACCAAGTTTTATTGTTCTTACTGTAAAAAACCAGGCCATACGATCCAGTCTTGTAAACACCCAAAGTGTCGAACTTCTAAAAGTAGTTCCCTGGATCCCAAATTCAAACCAATAGCAACCACCAATGTGGAAAGGCCCCATCAGGATCTCTTCTCTTCATTCACCTATGAGGGAAAAATTTCAATCATAGAGGGGTCTCGTTCTTTCCCTATTCGTATACTACGTGATACGGGTGCAGCACAATCTATCCTCCTGTTTAACGTCATTCCTGATATATCTAGAGCATTTACTAATGAGAGTGTTCTAATTTCAGATCTCTCATCCCATTCTTCCTATCCCTTAGCTAAAGTGCACCTCCAATGTCCCTTGATTACTGGGGAAGTGCAAGTAGCCGTTAGGAAAGATCCAATGCCTGTGAGCGGCATTCATATATTATTGGGTAATGACTGGGTAGGAGATCTAGTGGTTCCCAACATAAAGACAGTCGACTCTCCCTTACCTGTTAACTCCACCACTGACCTTGAAGGAACTATTCCTCACCTTTTCCCATCTTGTGCTGTCACCCTGTCACAGAGTGTGCAAAATGGGCCCTCTTCATCTAAAACCACCTCCAATATCTTCCTACCCACAGAAGATCTGTACAATAAGACCATTAGTAAGGATGAGCTCATTAAAGCCCAACAATCTGATCCATCTTTGAATAAACTTCATCATGCAGCAGTTGAGGTTAAAGATTTTAACACCCTCCCTTGTTTTTATTATCAGGAAGGGGTTTTGATAAGGGCCTATAGACCCCCTGAGCATACCCATCTAGATACGTGGTCTGAAATACATCAAGTGGTAATTCCCTCCTCAGTCAGACCAGCATTAATTGCCCTTGCCCATGATGGTATTTCAGGACATTTGGGAATCCTGAAAACATATAAAAGCTCCTCCAACACTATTACTGGCCTGGACTTAGGAAGGATGTGTCAAAGTACCTAAAATCTTGTCATATTTGTCAAATGGTAGGAAAACCAAATGAAAGTATACAAGCAGCTCCCAGTATTTTCTACACCATTTGAGAAGATTGTTGTGGGTTGTGTGGGCCCATTACCAAAGGCTAAGAAGGGAAATCAATTCCTGCTCACAGTTATGGATACCAGTACACGCTATCCTGAGGCTTTTCCCCTTAAAAGCATCACTTCAAAAAACGTAATCAAACATCTTTTGCACCTTTTCACTTCAGTGGGCATTCTAAAGAGATCCAATCCGATCAGGGCACCAATTTTACGAGCAATCTTTTCAAACAGGTGATGAATGACCTCAGTGTGGACCATTGTACATCTTCGGCTTACCACCCACAATCCCAAGGTTGCTTGGATCGGTTCCATCAAACTTTCAAATCAATGCTAATAAAATACTGTATAACTGGTCCCTATATAGTTGCTAATAAACTACCTCCCCTCAACTATATAGTCCATACTCCTGATCGCAGAAAAGATTCACAACTTGTTCACATTAATCTCATGAAACTTTACCATTCCAGGCAGTCAGAGGAAGACATCCCAGAGGCTATAAGCCTACCTGTATTGCATACGGCTTTGTCAGGGCCGGAGCCGGAGACAGATGACATGGACCTATTGGAGAATTTAGACTTCCTTCTAACCTAAAGAAAACCCTGCTAACAGTCACATACTCAACAACTTGGATGAGTATTTTTCTGTTCTGAATCCATCTCAAGGAAAAGATCTCACTAAGTTATTATCAACATTTCCTAAAGTCACGTCAGACCTCCCAGGGTTTTGCAATATACTTAAACATGATATTAATCTAATCTCAGATGATGTACAACCCATTAGGCAATCAGCATATCGACTAAATCCACAAAAAAGAGAGATTATGAAAAAGGAGGTAGATTTTTTGTTAAAACATAACTTAGCTGAGCCTAGTACCTCCCCCTGGGCTTCACCTTGCCTACTCATTCCAAAACCCGATAGCAGTTTTCGTTTCTGTACCGATTATCGTAAAGTGAACCAGGTCACTGTCTCAGACTCCTACCCTTTACCTTTGATTGAAGATATAATAGACAGCATAGGCTGTGCAAAATTTATTACTACCGTGGACTTGTTGAAAGGATATTATCAAGTGGGACTCACGGATAGGGCAAAAATAATCTCAGCATTTATAACTTTGGTCTTTTTCAATATTTGGTTATGGCGTTTGGCTTTTCTAATGCTCCGGCCACATTCCAGAGGGCAATCAATTACCTGATTCAGGACTTAGGTGGGACGTTCGCCTACCTGGATGACCTGATGGTGGTGTCGGATGGCTGGGACGAACATCTGGTGCGTTTGGAGATACTGTTCGCACGACTGCAGAGACTGGATTCACCATAAACCTGGCTAAATCTGCTTTTGGCCGGGCCTCAGTGACTTACCCGGGACATATCGTTGGGCATGGTATGGTGAGACCCAAGGACGCAAAAGTTAAAGCCATCTTATCCTTCCCCACTCCAAAGACGAAGAAGGAACTCATGCGCTTCCTGGGGATGTGCGGCTACTACCGCCGGTTCTGCAGTAACTTCTCCAGAGTGGCCGGACCCCTCACAGACCTTACCAGTTCTGCGGTCCCTTACATCTGGAACCAGAGGTGCGACCAGTCTTTCCACCGCCTCAAAGCCTTCCTTGCCTCCAAGCCTGTAGTCCACCCCCCTGACTACACCTTGGCCTTCCATCTACAAATCGACGCTAGCGGTGTCGGAGTTGGGGCTGTGCTCCTGCAACCCAACCCAACCACTGATGTCCTTCACACTGTGGCCTACTACTCCGCCAAGTTGAAAAAACATCAGACCAACTACTCGACCATAGAGAAGGAGGCCCTGGCTCTGGTGTTGGCAATAAAGAAGTTTGAATGTTACCTCCAATCTCGCCCTCAAACCACCCTAGTCTTCACCGACCATAACCCGCTCACGTTCATCCAAACCAACAAGACCTCCACCAGCGAATCCTCCGCTGGGCTCTCCTCACCCAGCCCTATAATCTACAAGTCCGGCACATAAGGAGGATGGACAACCTGATTGCGGATTCCTTATCCCGAGCTCCAGTGGAAATGCAGCAGCTACTCTCCAGACGCACCAGGTGATCACCTCCTTCGCGCCCGCGCTACGGGGGTCTTTGATTTGATTTTGCCGCTTGCAGCGGCTACTTTATTGTAAACCCCACAATCATCCTGTGAGGGGTAGCGCAAAAGGATTACAGAGTAGGGTTTACACAGGGTCATAATAATTATCCCCGGTTGTCAGGATATTATGGCACTGAGAGTTACACAGTATTTCATTTACATTATTTGTTTAGTTCTATACATAAAGGGTAACTTATTCACAAATGCGTGAGAACAGGCGTGTGAGGCAGTATGTCTGGCCTCACACTTTGTTATTCACATTTACGTGGGAGGTATTCAAGCACATTGCGTATTTGGTTCTGTACATGAGAACTGATATAGTTACTAAGTGCAAAAAAGTGGATACAATCTTAATATGTCGGCTATCTTGCCATTAGAGACGAAGTGTTGTGCCATTTTATACACAGTGTGCTTGGACCTGTCCCTAAAGGGTTCTATCTTCACACAGTCGAGGACGTAGTGTTCAAGTGTGTGGCCATATGTATGGCCACACACTTTACATTTAGTTTTGTTTACATCTGCTTGAGGAACATACTGCCAAAGGTACTTATATCCTAACCTTAATCTAGCGGTTACAACATCTTGTAATCTAGTGATCTTGTTACTTGCTCCATATACATGTTTCACTTGATACATCTCATTATGGTAAACTATGGATCGACTAGTGCCTGTTTGCACTTGTCTACTTGCGTCAAACTCATCAATAAGTTCTTTCCTAATTACAGTTTTAAGGGTTCTTTTTGACAGACCCAAATTGAATTCAACGGTGTCTTTGTTAGACGCGAGTTTGGCGAGGGCATCAACTCTGTCATGTTTTATGAGGCCTATGTGAGAGGGGATCCACAACAGTTTGACCCTGACACCCCGGTCAACAAGGCACGCATATTTGTGTCTGGCTTCAGAGACAAGATCGTGACAACCTGAGTCGAGGGTACCAAGGGCAAGTAGTGAGGATAGAGAGTCAGTGATGATGAGACTGTCAGTAACAGTGGTTTCAATGAATTTAATAGCTGTGAGTATGGCAACTAATTCAGTTTGTAGAGTGGATGCCCAGTTGTTAATTCTAACTCCTTTCTCAATTATATTACCGTCAGGTTGAGTCACAACAATAGCACTTCTAGCCCTCCCACAGGCGGTGTTTAGAGATCCATCAGTGTAGATGGTCTGTGTGATATTATCATCAGTCTGTAGAGTGTGTATGTGTTCAAGAGCTCTCAATTTGGCAGTGTGTTGGAGATAAATGCTTTGTATAATTAATTTTTTAGGCGGATACGTCGGTATTGTGATATCGAAGGGAACTGTCCGCCAGGGTGGCAGGAAGCGCTGTTGTGTCTCAACTTTGTACAGGTGGTCTAGTCCAAATATCTTCATATGTGTAGCTGTAGTTTGGATCCATTTAGACTCAGTAGTCCCATGGTTCATACATTCTAGCAATTTTAAGGAAACAATGTTATGAGGATCACGACGCAGAAGCCTCAGGGCTATCATGAGGTTGACTTCAATTATTCTATCTTTAACACTGGGTATACCTAGTTCTTTCCTCATATTAAGTACTTTAGTGCTCATGGGACATCCTAGGATAATTCAGTGGGCCTTATTTTGCATTTTCTCGAGCTTGTCAACGCCTTTCCCGTCACGAATGACCAGGGCTGGTGCGTGGTAATCTATCAGAGATCTTATATAGCCTAGGTACATTGTTTTAACAATTCTAATATTAGCACCGTAGTGCGGGCTGTACCCCGCTACACTTCTAAGAGGTCTCAGTCTGTCAGTACATTGGCGGGTTAGCTGTTGTATGGCAGGTAGGGTACAAGGGACGGAAACACCAAGATATTTAAAAGAAGAAACATAGTCAATAGTGTTGTTACCTATCTTGAACTTGGCGGGGCCGCGTTTGCGGTTCCCAGCTTGTTTGTTGAACACCTTAGTTTTGTCAGTGGAGATAACAAGACCGAGGTGTTCACAGGCTGCGTATACATGGTTCAGGGTGGTTTGCATTTCACGATGAGTTTTAGTATGTATAAGAATATCATCAGCATAGCTGATTGAGATATTGCTGGGGTTGTCTGGTATTAAATTTAATAATGCATTCATAAGAACATTGAACAAAGTGGGGCTAAGTACTCCACCTTGAGGGGTACCAAGTTGCATATCTTTAACTTCACTTTTGTAACCCTGAAACAGTGCAGCAGCCCTTCTGTTGGTTAGGTAACCACTTATCCAGTGTAACAGCCTACCTCCTATATCCATTTTGGCTAGTTCGTACAATATCAGTTGCCTATTGGCAATATCAAATGCAGCTTTTAGGTCAAGAAATGTGGTGTATCTGTGCCTTTCATCACCATGCACAGTTAGGAATATGGTGATGCAATTATGTACACCTTTACCATGGGTGAAGCCATTTATGTTAGGAGACAAGTGTTCTCTGATTCTACGTATATAAGAGTCTGCCATCCTCTCAGGCAGCTGGTTAGTGATATGGGACGAAAGGCATCAGGCTGTCCTGGTTTCGGTATTGGTACAACAATACTGCTGGTCCATGATGTGGGTAGTTGGCCCTCGGCATGACTCATATTGTACAATACCAACAATGGATTGCCTGGCACGCGCCTTAGTAGTCTAATGATGTTGTAGGTGACTCCGTCCTCTCCAGGGGGAGTAGACCTACCCCTGGCGAGGGCGGCGTCAAGCTCCCACTCAGTATATGGAACATCACACTCATCGTGCTGTTTGCCCAGCATAAAGCTAATAAGATTACTTCCCTCTACAGACTTCGCATCAAGGAGTCCCCGAGTCCTAGCTGGTAACATGTCATAGCTCGACACATGAGCCCACTTTGTTATTAGCTCATTCGACTTTTGCAGACGGTTTGGATGGGAGACGTATCTTCTGTTTTTACCTCTGATTATGTTTGTCTTTCCAGGCTTTGCTGAGGGATGTGTGTTGGTTCAGGTTGTTGACATATGTCTCCCATGCATTTTGTCTGAGTTCGTTTACACGTTCCCTGACAGCAAGGGAAGCTTGATACAATTGTAACATTTGAGGTGTTTTAAATTGTCTGTAACCCTTACCCACCCTCCTGACCCTAGCCCTGAGTTTTTTCAGCTCAGGGTCATTATAGCACTGCTGTTGCCTGTTCCCATTATGCTGACCACGTTTTCTCCTTTTTTTGGTGGAGGCATTGTTGTTGAAGTATACATAAGTCCTATCTATCAGATCGTCATGGAAACTTTGGTAATTGTCAGGCTTGTAGTCCTTGTACCAGTCATGGATGAAGTCTATGAACTGGCTTTCATGTTCTTGTTTGACTGTGATTCTACGTCTGTTGAGTTTACCACCAGTGGGGGTGTCATTGGCTACATGTATACTAGCTTGGATTGGGCTGTGGTCAGACATAAGATCAGTGACAACATCAGAGCTATGAGTTGTGTATGGTAGATTAAAGCCAATACATTTGTCTAGACCCCCGCCATAGATGTGTGTTGGTTCATTATTACCTATAATTTGAACATCTTCATATGCGCTGAGAAGTGAGATAAGTCTCCTACCATTGGTGTTAGTGGTGGAGTCACCTAATTTCTTGTGTCTAGTATTCAGGTCACCCATTAGGACAGTGGGCTCAGTGTGTAAAAAGTCTGGGAGATCTGTGTACTGAAGCTGATCTGAGGGAGCATAGGCGTTTAGCACGTTGAGTGTGGAGTTGCCCAGGTGGATAGTGATCCCATGGTACTGAAGGTTGGTAGTCTTTTTGGATACAAGAGGTACATGCGGGAGTGACTTCTTAACATACATCAAACATGTGTGAGTAGAACTAGGATCATAATACACATAATTGGGCAGACTGGGTGGGGGCTTACCATTAGGTGTGAGACACTCCTGCAGACACACAATATCGATGTCCTCAGTCACAACTTTGTGGTGTAGGTCAGGGTATCGTTTTCTAAGGGATGAGATGTTCCAACTCATCACCTTCGCCGCTCTGTATCTTTGCCTGGTATTAACACTGGCCATTATGAAGTGTATTTGGAATTTTGTCTGGTATTAACACTGGCCATTATGAAATGTATTTGGAAAGAAGCAAAAGGCACTGTATGATACTGTTCTTTTCTGCGCTGCCTGTCCCTTCGGCAGGCAGTAGGCCAGTTAACCTTTTGGAAACATTTCTGGAGCACGTACGGCTCAACAATTGTTGTATTTCAGTGGCAGACAACAACTCACTTTGGTTACACTCGACATCACCACCATTTTCTGTTTGTGCTTGTTCATCTTCACTGACCATGTCCACAGAGGCATCAGTAGAACTGTTACCAGTATCACTATTTTCCTCTGCGTGGACACTAGTTCCTGGTGGGTCTTGAGTTTCCACATCTGGTACTGACATCTGAATGTCTTCAGTTTGACTGTAATTTTTCTGTGTTGGTGGTGTTTTTTTCCTTTAGTGTATCACAGAGGCTCCTAAACATTTCAGTTTGAGCTTGAGCTTGAGCTGTAAACTGAGCTTTGAGTTCTTTAATTTCATTTTTCAAATCATTGATCTCTTCACATTGTGCGTGTTCATGGAGTGTGTTGGCAGCTACCTGTTGTGTCGGTACGTCTGTGTTGCCCCATGCTGATCTTTCGATGACTGCTGGTGATGAGCCTGGAGCTTTGGTGGGGAGGGCAGGCCAGGGGTTGGCCGTAGGGAGTACCCTAGCAGCATTAGTGTTTCTTGAGACCTGCCTGGGTGGCGGGTCTGGGCGCTGAAGGGGTGTAGGAGCTCTAGAACAGTTAGGGTGCCATACAGGAACTCCAACTGTTTTGCAGTTAATACACTTCTGTTGGATGACACCCCCTTGAGCAACTGTATCTCTGCAAACCTGTGTTGCATGTTGCCTTGAGCAGAGACCACACCACGGCTTAGTCGAGGGGCATAACCGGGCCACATGGCCCCAGTGCTGACAGTTGTAACACCTCCGGTTAGGGGGCTGATAGAGTTACCTTCAGAGTCCGATAGGCACCACGGACTCGAATGGTCTTGGGTGGGTCTTCCGAGCCAACCCAGTCTGCAATGACTGCATTCTTGCCCCTGAGTCGCTTCGTCCTTCTGATGTAGGGATGGGCTTCTAGTAGTGTAGGGGTCTGGTGCTGGTCGAGCCCTATGATTATTATGGTCTTCTTGCTCCATGGTTGGGATGATTGTTCCATGGTTATTCCCCTTATGCTATTGGTGAGGAGATCCTGTATGACTGCTGGGTCGTTTCTAATCAGAACATGATCTTGTGTACCGACTCTGAACTGAAACTCAGCCTCAGGATATTTGTCTTCCGCATCGTTCAGCCAGAGATACTTGTCTTCAGGTGATGTACCTTCAGGGAAGTATAATCTTACTCTCATGGGGGGTTGTGGTTGTAGTTGATTGTCTCTAAGTCTTTCTGCCTTTTCGGCCTTCCGCTTGTTCCTGGACTGAACTAGTTGAAAGCCATCTTCTCCGTTGGTGTCAAGGTCAACACCACAGTCGCCTGGCTCACTCAGTGCATCAGGAGAGTTAAAGCGAGCAGCTGGGTCTCCAGTCAACTCAGACATGGTGGAGTTACAGGGCTCGACTTATATGCCTACGTCAGAGGGCCGAGGACTGCTTGGCACTCCTAGGAAGTCAGCGGTGGTTGGGAGGCGTAACCCTCTTAGAGGACAAAGGAGATTGGCATCTACTGTACAGCATATTAGCTGTGTGAGGGGAGGCCATGAGCGGGCCTCCGGCGGAGGGAGTGTGGTGTCGGGGGGACTAAGGTAATAGGAGTTTTCTCAGTTTATAAACACTTTTATTACACTACACTTGTTCTTAATAGCATGTCTGTTTTTCTGGTAGATACAGTATCAAAGTCAATTTTAGTTTCAAAAGAACTAACCAGCTTGGCACACTATGAGGACGGGGGTTTGTGTAAACAAACCCTCACCACATGGCCGAGCGTGACCACAAGGGTATAGGCCTTGCCTCGCGGGCACCTACACCTACACACGACACAGTGCTCAATACACGGTAGTTCACTTGTTATACAGGCAACATATTTGCAGTTGTTGACCTATCCCCACCCTACTGGGTGGTGTTGTGTTATTTCGAAGTCAAGTGTGAAGCCGACCCACTGTTGTTCTCAGAGTGGACTGATTAGCACCTCCTTGTCAAGAGATGGCGGTCAGTTCCCAGCGGTGCTTATCTCACTGGCGGGTCACGGCTCTCACTGGTACTGACTAGTACTGAATTCACTGGCTTAAACACTGTTCTTAACTGTTCAACACTGGTTCCACTTCTTTCCGAAACGAAATGTCACTTTTGATTATGTTGATATCCCGGTGGTGAGGATGGGTCGGGGAGAGGAACTTGGGGAATGGGCCGAACATTGGCCAAGGGTGAGAGCTGCTCAGCAGGAGTAGCGCCTAAATAGGTCTTGACCCTACGGTGGTCAGGTCATCACTGGAGGTCTTTGGAGGGGGGGGGGTGTGTTACGAACCACGCCATCTATTGTGTCATGATCTACCTACCCAGCACCACGAGCAACGCCATCTAGGGACGCGACCCGAGTGTGACTAATCTTAGTCACCACTCCTGGTTTCCCTTCTCCATATCCTGGTTGTTGCGTCACCTCCTCCAACTCTTCCTCATCAGCTCCGGATCGAGGAGAATTCAGTTCACTCTGGGAAGTGACCACACTAGGATCACCTATCCTGGAAACCTACAGCACAGTGACTACCTACCATCTTCTTCAATACCCAGCCTTACTCGTCAGACATTTCAGCACGGCACTTGAGTATTTGTAACCCTATATTACCTCCCACCTCCACTTGCTTCAGATTGTTGTATGTTGTATAAATATGTATATAATGTTAAGCCTATGTTGCGTATGTTTAAGTTAAGTATGGTTAAGGGTAATTTATAGGAAGCTGGATATTTTGTTAAGTGTAATGAGACAAAATCTCACATGAAGAGGTAAGCTAGGAGTTTATAGTAGTAGAGTATTATAGCGAGAGGAAATGGTAGCGTGTCTCGAGAGTGTGATGTTAACACTGGATATTAACACAGGCACAGTACAAGTGTAGTATATAGAAGACCAATGCGTGTTACAGCTTTATTCTACTCGTTCAATAGGGGGGATTAATGGGAGGAGTTCGTACACAATTTATGATAGACTATGGTATTCTCGTATAACCTAACCTCACAATTAGAATGGGCACTTCAATAAGTCGATCGTTGGGGAGGTTCGGGATCACCGCACTTCTACCGTCTACACAGCCAGTACTTACTGTTACACGTTGAGTTGACAGCACTCTGTCGATGGACCCGGCTGAGACTTCGTTACACTTAGTGGCGGGCTTCTCTCAAGCGGGACTGGGGACGTAGTATCTGGCCCTTCCTGGTTACAAGACACACTCTCATGAGGGAGGACTAGGACGTCCTATATATTGGAAGACCAGCCGTCAGGTTGAGGTGATCGGGGGGGGGGGGGGGCGGCGAAGGGTCTCCTTACATTTGCCCTTGCTAATCTAGGGTCAAGTCTGGACTTTTTCTGAGACTATAAGTTGTTGTATATACTGGAGAAATCTTCAGATGAATGCTTGCCTGTTAACATCGTTGGTGGGTCCTTGTGACATGAGAGGCTCTGGTTGATTTGTGGCCCCTTGACTTGGGCTCGAGGGTTACATTTTACCTGATTAATGTGAGGATAGGTCTGGGCCTTGTCTGGGATGTACTGTAGGTTCCTTGTGTAAATTGGGGAAGGGCCGCAGGTGGCTCCTTTGCTCACTGTGTGTCTTACATATTTGTTGGGGCTGTGTGACATGTGGAGGGGAGCCTGGTTGATTTGTAGCCCTTGGGTAGCCGCGAGGGTTACCCTTACACTTGACCCCCCTAATGTCGGGTCAAGTCTGGACTGTTTCTGAGATGTAAGCTGTGGTCTGACACCCCATCACTACACCTCCCGCCAAGACCAAAGTTTTCATGCCATACACAATCGATGTTCACAGTGGATGACAATAGCGAGTGCCAAACCTGAGAAACATAGCTCCTGAGGTGTAAAGTATGCACCTACCATAGTCTGGTAATATTTATAGTATCTAAGCGGCTATCTAAGGATACGGAAACGGAAAGGTGAATGTAGATATGAAGGAGAGAGAGAGCGCCTCAGCAGGAGCTTGTCGGAGAGCGTCACTTTAGGAAGTTAGATGAGGGTACACAGTCGGAGGTTTGAAAGGTTATGCAATAGTGTTGCTTGCCCTGGCTTATTTCTGCTTAGGTTCCCTAGTGTTAGTATCTTCAAGCCTGGAATAGATTTACATACTTGTTGCTTCAACTGTTAAACTCTTGCGCAGGGCAGCACATACAACATATATAATAATAAGATACATAGCCGCTTAAAAAAAAAGGGGGGGGGGAAGTTGAGGAAAAATACAACTTGTGAACAAAAAGAAACATTTGTACATACTAAAAAGGCAGCAGAAATTATTAACAAGATACAATGGAAAAAACAAAAACTCGTCAGCATTCGTCAAGATCCCGGGTGGCGCGTGGTCCATCACCACCTCCACCAATCGGTGCCCGGCATCAGGGTGGACGACGCAGTAGATACAGTGGTTGGCTTTTCCTGTCCCGTCCGGCGGTCTGCCACGGTGTGTCGCGTGCCTCACTTCCTCCATTTGAACTTCTGTGTAGAGCAGCAGTTCCTGACGTATTCCAGATGAATTTTTCTAGTCCCATCTGAGTTTCCTCTGTAGAGTCTCATTTTCCGTCGTGGTCCAGATGGATTTTTCTAGTCCCATCTGAGTTTCCGCCCTTCCCGGCCGGGATCAAAGCCGGTCCACTGCTTGGGGTGTCATCGCTTTGGATGGCGTGTAGGGCAGGGTCCACGGACAAGAGTTCGCCCTCCGTACGTGAGTGTCAGCGAGACCCCTGACCGTCCTGTCCCACACCCTCACAGTGGTGAATCCCTCCCTGGGTGGGCCCCCCAGGGTTTGCTTGTTTTCTTCCTCTACTTGTAGTCAGGTCACTTCTGTTTCGTCCCCGATGGTGTGGTAAACACCTGCAAGGCAGATCCCGGGTGGGCCGAGGTCAGCCATTACTTGTCTGGTACCTGGTGATTCCATTCCCGGAGTGAAAGTGCGTGGGACCAATTGACAGGTCCTGGAACGTAGGGAGCTGTTGTCTACATCGCCACTGGGACCTCTAGTTGTTTGTTGCCTGTTGCTTGCTGCTACTGAAGTTGCAGGTCGTGGTTTTGGGATTTTCTCCTGGGTTCCAAGGGGATGACCTGATTCCCTGCCTGGAGCTAGGTGCTGCGCTGGTCCTGCATGGCGTAGCTTCCTCAGGCTGATGGTACCCATAGATGTTGTCTGTTAGTATTGTGGGCTGTGAGACCGTAGCCTCGGTGCGTGTCTCGTCGTTACGCAGGCGAGCGACGAGACGCAGCCCAGTGTCTTCAACCAGATCGAGGGCCAGCATTATGCAAGCCCGTTTCTGAAGCTTGGGGCTTGCAGTGTCGACGTGAAGGCGTCACCCATATTCGCCACGGGGTTGCCCGCTGCGTGTCCCGCTCGTGTCGTGCATCCATTATGAGTCAGGATGCGTTGGTCTCAGCTCATCTGTTAGGGGGTCAGCTGCAGTTGTGGTGGTGTCATCTCCGACTTTTGTGTGGGTTCAAGGAGACCTCGCCCAGGCCCGTGAAGAGCAAGGGCAGTGCTGACTCTGTAGCTTGGCAGAAGGACAAGATCCCTTTGTGGAGAATCAACAATTAGAAGTGCCCCTAGACTCATTACTTTAATCTATGTTCTGTGACCTGGTGTTATATCTATGAACCCTAATCTGATTAGGTATTACTGGTACAAGTGGGGCAGTAGCTTGGGGAGTTCTCTGATTATTACTTGGGGTGTGAGGCACCTGATTGTTCTGAGGGGGTGGTCAGCTGCTGGTGGAGGGATAGGGTGTTGGGAAGGGAATGTTACTCCTAGAGGGGGCTGGTTGGTGAGGCCTGATTTGTTCAAGACGTCATCGTCGACAGTTGTCAGCTTTAATCTATTCACATGCACAGTTTCCTGACGTCCCCCCTGGCAAAGCGGGGAAATAGTGAAGTTTATTTTGCTGGGTTGGGCGGTTACTCTATATGGGCCCTTCCATCTCTGTTGCAACTTAGAGGGGGTATCGGGGGAGGATGATTCGTTAGTTAGGAAGACCAGGGTACCTACGGTAATAATGGAAGGGGTGACCCTGAGGTTATAGTAGGTGGCGTTGTGTAAGTGACATTTCTTGTTTACTTCCTGCACCCGAGTAAAGACCGTTTGTAACCTGTTTTGCAAGACAGAAGGGTAGTCCTCGCCATAGGATAGGGGTGGGGGGTTGATTACACCAGCAGGAAGGTTTGGATCCCTACCAAAGTGAAGGAAGTAAGGAGTGTTATGCAGGGTGGTATTAATTGCGGTGTTCATGGCCAGTTGTGCAAGAGGTAGCTGATCGTCCCAACCGCCGTACTGATTATTAACCAAAAACGACAAGTGATCTTTCAACGTGCGGTGGGAACGCTCAACCATGGTATTAGCCTGTGGGTGGTAACTAGTGGTCAGATTTGACTTAGCCCGCAGCAAGTCGCACGCCTTCTGAAAGATGCCAGAGGAAAACTCTGTCCCTTGATCACTGACAATGACCCGAGGACATCCATGAGTACCAACGTATTGTAACAGGGCTTCACAAACTGTGTCTGCGCGTTTATCGGGGATGGGTATATAGGTCGCAAAACGTGAATAGTGATCGACGATGGTATGAATCGGCTGCTTGTCCAATTAACCAGTCCGTTCACACATATTTATATTTGGGTTTTAAGTAACGAAACCCAAACGGTAGTTCCTTTGTTTTATTATAAAAGGTTGTAGATATAATTCCTGAGTGTATATCAACCGTAAGTCTCACTGTCTAGGAGTGAGTGAGAAAGGGACGGCGTTTATGTATGATAAACGTTAGGTCACGTCCTTACGATATGAGTTGAGGTGAGCTACTGAAGCTTGGGGGCATCGCAGTGCGTGCTTACAGAAATGCTGAGCTATGGGTCTCGCCCTTTGGGGTAAGTTGCCCGCTCACGTGTCCATCTCATGTCTTACTCATAGACAGTGGAAAGTTACAGGGTGGTGAATCTGAATATAATATCAGATGTATTGACCCATTTATATAATACGTTCTGTTGATGAGACAGGGGCCTATTACATCGCTCCGTCACCTACCAGCCGAGCTCCGTGAGGCCTAAATAGCTCACAGAGTACAGTACATCCTAGACAACCCTAACCATGTTATAAACAGATATGTAGACACTAAGCTGGGGAAATTACTGTAGGGGTATTCTCTACTACAGGGGACCTAGACTTTTGTGTCGTACGGGTTAGTATGTTATGAACAATGTTGAATTTGGATGATACTGCCCGGTAATAACAGAACAGGAACATTATTGCCAGAATTAACAGAATAGAGGGAATCGTAAGACTTGGTAGTGCAAATTCCCGTGACATGTAAAATGGCAAGTTATTATTCAAATCAGCAAAATGTGTCTCGTTCAAGAAAGCTAAAACTTTTAATTTCTCTGATACTATTTGAATATCCTTGATAGTGAAATTCATTATAGGAAGTGGAATTAAAGGAGACTTGAGTTTTCGATTTAACGCAAAATGCTGATGAGTAGGCAAGGTCCGTAATGTACTACAAGTGATTTCACAGTAATCAGGAGCCTTGTAATGCCCTTTCACAACTAGCTGCTTAACACCATTTTGGCATTTTAAAATTACAGTAGTGAGATTTGGAAAGAACAAATACTGCACATTGTGAAGGTGAGCGTGGAACACAGTCTTTAGACTAACTGGCCTATAACTGCATTGCGCTAACGCTGTGCGTACATTTGGTTGTATGACTGCCAACTCGCATATTCCATCTGCAGCAGGAATAAATGCAAACAATGTAGGCTGGACATACGTGTAGGTGTAGATAAGACGACTTACACCGTGACAGTACCTCAGAATCCTCTATTGATAACAATGAATATTCTTCATCTACTAAGAAAAGTTCTTTAGGCCTATCTAGGGTATACAGTGTGTCGTTCATAAGCCAGGGGAAGGGTTCTAAATGCCATGCATTAAACTCATGTTGCCCTCGCATAGGAATGTGGATCAGAATTGCATTGTGCGTGAGGGTTGACTCCAACAGTGGGTAAATGATATTGATCCTCATTGTCATTGAAAATCGGAGTTAAATGATACTGCAACTTGGCTATTTTTAAAGCTTCAAGAAGCGTCTGCACAGGCACAAGCTTCGCGTCCACACGTCCTATCCCGGCATCTACAATGCTGTCTATTAGTTCATTTTTAGAGGTTACAATTTTATGAACTGAAATTTCAGCAGCATGCAAATATTCTGTGAAGTAAAGGAGCCATTCTAACGTCGGGATTGCTTTCTGTAACCTAGTAACAATCCTCGAAACTTGGTTAGACTCCATTATGATTGCATTAACCTTTGATTCTTGAGCAGTAATCGCGTGAAAGGTTTGAGAAACAACACGATTCTGTTGAGATACAGCTTGAACGACAATGTTCGTGAAACTATTGTCGAATTCATCGAAGCTGTGCTGAGACCATGAAGAATGTCCAATGCTGATTGTAGTTGGCCGTCGACGTTTTCCATCTGACGCGAAAGTACGAGTTAACTTCTACTCGCAGAATGTAGTTTTATACAATAGTCATTTGGGACATTTTGCTTCTGAACCGTCTGTAAGGATGTATCAATCACATTATCATCAACTTGAGGTAAGACATTTATCTGGGTCTTCTTCAGACGATCCGCGTGCACGACATCTGCGATCTGTGCATTAGGCTTCCATATTTTGAATTTGTTGCCTGCTTCTTTTGAGATTATGCGGAATGGACCAGAAAATTTCGCCGAAAGTTTGGAGTTCCTTTCAGGTACCTGTAACATAACAGCGTCCCCAACGTTCAGTGCGATATGTTTAGCATGTTTATGCTGTTTGATGATCATTTCGGCGCGTGACGCCGCTAGCTGTGATCGTACTTGGTTATGAATTTCTGTAAAGACATGAATTTGTTTTGCCGCAAAATCATCCGTATTATATACCGGGTATGGCGCCTCTGTAAGGATGTCGTAAGGCAGACGTTCATCTGCACCATAGACAATATAGTAGGGTGTTTTGCCCGTAGAGCTATTAACTGACCCATTAATCGACGCTGCAACCTGCGGTAACCAATCCTCCAATGCGTATTGAAAACCACTAACAATTGGACGCAGTATTTCTAGGATTTTACGATTGGTTCTTTCAACAAGGCCATTAGCCTGTGGATGATAAGCTGTCACAAAAGTTTGTTTAATTCCATATTGTGCACATATATGCTCTATTAGCTCATTCTTGAACTCTGTTCCATTATCAGAGAGTAGAACTTTAGGCGTAGTATATGGACATATGAGATTCATCACTAATGCATAGGCTACTGCTTCGGCCGTTTTGCTTTTTAGTGGGACCAAGACCACGAACCTGGAAAAATGATCCACACACACTAAGACGTATCCTGATCCCTGATGACTCATTGGGAGTTGTAACACATCAACAGCGACTGTGTCAAATGGACGGTCTGGTGAAGGATATTGTAGAATCGGGGCAGGTGATCCTGTCGATCTTTTATGTTGAGCACATGCCAAACAATTAGCTATGTGTAATTCTATGTCTTTCTTCATAGTGTTCCAGAAATACTTCTTTCGTAAATCCGCTAAGCATTTATCACGACCTTGGTGACCTGCTTGTGGGACATCGTGGAACAATGTCATTACTGCTTTGCGCGACGTATCAGGTACGACTATTTGAGACACATTACCCTCAGGAGATTTTCTCGTCCTATTGAGTATGTTATGTCGTAATTCAAACTGACTTAAGGGAAAAAATAACTTGGGGAGTTTAACATCCTCGCCCGATTCGAGAGCAAAAATAACAGCTGACCAATATGGGTCGCGTCGTTGCTCATCTTCCAGCTGCGAAAGAGTGAATGTTGATACAGGCATTACTGGTGCTATATTTCTTGACAGAGCGTCGGCGACAACATTCGCCCTCCCAGGTAAATACCTAAATTCGGGGTCAAACTCTTGAATTGTCAGATACCAGCGTGCTAATCTGCCTGATAAGTTTCTGCCATGGAACAGTTCGGTGACTGCCGCATGATCAGTAAAAACAGTTATCTTGTAGCCAAAGATAATGTCCTTGAACTTCTTAAGTGCCCACACAACGGCTAACGTTTCTAAATGCGTCACCGAATAACGTGTTTCAGCATCGATTAGTTTGCGACTTGCAAATGCTATCACTCTAAACTTCCCACGCGTGTCCTCTTGCATGAGCACTGCTCCGACTCCAATTCCGGGAGCGTCAGTACAGAGAGTGAAAGGTTGAGTGTAGTCTGGGAATGCTAGAACCGGGGCATTGGTTAGCGCTGTCTTCAATGCCGTAAAACTTTCCTCGTGTTCAGCATCCTATATAAACACTGCATCTTTTTTGAGCAACCTCGTTCGGGGCGATGCTAATGTTGCATAGTCCTTGATAAAGGAACGATTATAACCAGATAATCCGAGAAGGCTACGCACATGATCATTTGAGGTAGGACACGGGAACTGAGATACAGCTTTGACTTTATCATTAACTGTGTGTATGCCCTCACCGTCGACTACATGACCAAGGAAATGGATTCTGGATTTTATAAACTCGCACTTTGAGAGTCTTATTTTGAGTCCTGCTGTGGAAAGTTTGGCCAAAACTTCACGCAGTTTGATCAGATGGGAATCGACGTCCTTACTGACTACTATTAGATCATCCAAATAAGCGCAGACTGTGTTACCAATTAGTTCGGCAAACAGGGTGTTGATCATTCTTTGAAATGTTAGTGGGGCATTTCTGAGACCAAATGGCATTCGTAGAAACTCAAAGTGGCCTAGAGGCGTGCTAAATGCCGTGATTTCTCGTGATTTTTCATCGAGTGGTATTTGCCAATACCCACTAAGCAAATCTAAGTTGCTAAATACCGCATTATCCTTGCCTAAGGATTGCAATATGTCACTCAAGATAGGCATTGGGTACCTATCAGGGATTGTTTGATCATTTACGCGCCTGAAATCTATGACAGGGCGCCATCCACCATCCTTTTTCGGGACGAGGAATAATGGGCTATTAAAGGGGGATTTTGAGTGTCTAATGACATTCTCATCTAACATACCCCGTACCATATCTTGCACTACAGCGCGCTGGCTATGCGGTAGTCTATAAGCTGGTACGTAAATAGGGTTGGTTCCTTCCTTTAACCCTATATGATGGGATGTTAAATCTGTCTGACCTAGCGTTTCCCCTGGCAAGGCTACTATATTTCTGTAGTCAGCAAGTAGCTCTAACAGGCGTGTCTTGCCCTGTGGATGATCGACCACCTTAACATGTGGCGCTATTTGATCTATCCTGGCCAGTCGAGTCTGTTGGCAATTCGCAACAATACCTCGAATTGGGAATTTATTTGGTTGCACTTCGACATTGTTGTGATATACTAGAAAATCACACAAATAACATCCTTTCTTTAAGATTCGTTGAACGCCTGTTCGATTTAGAATCAGTACGTCGGTCAAACCACCAGGGCGCATTGTGCTCAGGGTAGATTCACATGACAGCCCTTTTACCTTGCATGTTTCCGGGAGACACACTACATCTGTGCCCGTGTACACGTTGGGTAGTTCGACAGTTGCTTTGGTGATTTCCTCATTTTGGTAATGGAGAGTACTCTTCAACACTACTGGTACAATCGTCCAACTCTTGCTGCTGTAATCACGCTGGGAAGGTGTGTGGTTGAGGTCGAGAGATATCTCTGATGCATGATCCGCCTTCCTCTTAATAGGATTGGTAGACAACACTTTCGTCCTAGCGGTGAGCATAGGTTCAGAATGACTCATTGCTGTGTAGGAAACACCTTTAAACGTAACACTATTATTACGTGGATGAACATCTATCATGTTCTTTCGAAGAGTTGGTAGACCAAGTAACCCGTCAGCTGGCAAATTGAACTGCTGAACTATATAAAAGTCCGCGTAGAAGGGAGAACCACGTCTTGAGAATCTGAGTGGTAACGTCACCATTCCTTTGATGCTCAGCTGAGTACCTGAAACTCCTTCGAGCTCAGCGTTACTAGGCCTCCATTTGAATTTGTGGTGAGGGAATTTACGTTGTAACTCGTGATATGATGTCAAGGCCAATACATTAGCGCAAGCACCTGTGTCTATATCAAGAGCCAATCTGGTATTATCCACTCTCACCGGCACTGACAACACTTCCACTTTGCTAAGCGCCGCTACTAATGAGGCCGCTATAGAAGTGCTGTGAGGAGGGGTGGGAATTACCCTATCTATCCCTCTCCTTGCTGTGGTGTGCGCTGGTATTCCCCCGATGACTTGTCCTGGGGACGTTTCTGCTTGCGCCTATACGACACCTCCGTTTCACTTAGGTCCACTCCCCTAGCCTTAATTAGTATATCGCACTCATGTGAACTATGAGATGTCGATTTGTGAAGAGCGCACCATTTGCGCGCTGTCTGGGTAGGAGGAGGTGCTGCTTTTGCTACCGGGTGTGGCCTTAAAATTAGCACTATTACCTCGGAGCTGAAAACAATCTTCCATTACGTGGCCATGTTTATTACAATGTGCGCATCGTAACGATGTTTTCTGTTTATATGTTAGGCGGGGAGGAGCGATCGGAGCTAAGTGTGTCGCATAAGGAGTCTGGAGGTGAGGCATCTGTGGCATCTGTAACGGCTTGGGTTGTGGTGACGTCACTAAGGGTTGCGTCAGTAAGGGGCCCGTAGCCTGGGGACAGAGCTTGTTTGCGTATTCCACCATATCCAAGGGTGGTTCATACTGTACTTCCTGTGCCCGGCTATATAAGGGAACACGGACGGAAAGAAGAAAACTTATTAGTTCTATCAATGTTTCCACATTGTCCTGTGGCATATCACCCCGTGAGTTGTACCAGCCTGATGACCGGAAGGTCGCTTGCATGTCCTGGCGAACCTGGCCCGCTATGTCAACAGCGTCAACGGGTGTTTCGTTTCGTATACCTGGAATACAGCGATCCAACCAACTGAAGATCCATTGCAGTTGGCCCAGCTGTGACCTACCCCCAAAAATCCCAATTAGCGTTCGTTTGAACTTTTCATAGTCAGGGCTTTGTAAACCAAACGCATTTAAACGACTGCCTGCATAGGAACCCTGCGTTATATGGGAACGTACATATGCTTTCTTTTCTTCGTCAGTCGTTATGTAACTATTGCGCATGCTATCTTCACATGCACGAATAAAATGTGCGACCCTATAATCGTCTTGTCCCGTGAAATTTCGAACATAATCACCGCGCTGCATTATATTAATAACATTATCAGCTTTAGGTGTGGTAGTAGTACTGGTGTGAGATTCAGACGAAGCCATTTTAGTGTTAGTATTAAGCAAGTTAGTATTCTTACTCTTATCAGAAGGCTGGGTTAATAAGGTTGTTACCGATTTAGCAACAGACACACTATCACCTGTAACAGGGGTAACTGCTTTAGTATACTTAGGTGAGGTACTATAGTGATTACCAGACCGTAGGGTACGACGGTTTAAGTCGTCAAATGATTCGTTTATAACTTTCTCACTACTTCCTACCGACTCATTTAACTGTGTTCCATACTCAAAATCTATGTCAGTCTGGGCTTGATCATTGATGAGTTGGTTATCAGCAAACAATTGCGCTAGGCGTTCGATTTCATCTACATTAGACATGGGAAACTTAGAAATTATCTATTAGCCCCCTTGGGTCAATGAATACTTAACAGTAAGTAGATCACTTGCCTCTCATTTACAAGACAAATGAATATGAATTGTAGTTAATTATTAAACTATCAATAAGTAGACAGACACTTACAAACTACTGTAAATTATAGGATTTCAATACATTAATCTTACATTCGACACTTTATCATTGAAATAATCCTATCCGACGAACCTATAGGTGTGAAGATATCTCTCGAACGTGTTCATGTGTGTAGAACTATGTAATTTAAATACCTATTTATACAGAGTAGTACGTCTGTATAGAAAATGTGATCCTTCAAGAGTTCTGGGTGGAGTGTGGGCGGGGCCTCTTCCTAGGATGCGTGCGCTGCTGCTGGTTTCCTTGGCAACGAGATGACGCTTCTGCTTTGGTGAGAGACGAGTCCACTTGATTTTGGTGAGTTCCTCCTCCGGCGATCAGAAAACTATGATTGGTTATCACACTGGTGGTTGCTGGTTCGCTGGCGAAAACTACCGTGTGCCCAGTCTTCACAGTCCACGTATATATGGAGATCTGTATGATGACACCAAGCTGAAAAATGGAGAAAAAATTGCCCCCAAGTGTGCCAACTGCGGGGGCAAACACCACGCCTGGAATCCTGGATGCTCCGAGAGAACAAGGAGGGTTCAGGCAAACCGACCAGCAGCAAGACCGGCACCCACCGCCTACACACCAGCCCCACCAAGTACCTTCGTGTGGGGAACCAAGAGGCCAAAACAACCAAGACAACCTCCTCAGCCAGTCAACACCCAAATTGCAGCCCAGTTTCCTGGCCTCACCACGGCCACATCTCAGCCACCCAAGCAGCAGACAACCACGAGACAGACAAAAGAAGCACACACCAAGGCACCAGAAGAAATGATACACGTATCAGACCTAGCCAAGGTACTGACAACCTTCGCGGAGGGCCTAGCCGGACTACTGGGCCACAAGATCCAACCCACACAGCTCCAAATACTCGTGGGGAGCGTCCTCGGGCAAGTCGCCACAGCTCCAGCCACCTCAGTGGAGGAAGCCCCGCCGGTCCCCACACGAGTGACAGCCGAGATACACTCCACACCGAAGAAGGCCACCAGAGAACCCAAGATACCGAAAGCTCCCAGAAAGAAAATGGACGTCTCAACTCCCCTGAACCGAGCCACGGCCCAGAAGGCAAAAACCACAGAACAAGAAGATATGGACCTAATCCAGCTGGAATCGAACTTGGACATCTCCATCGAGGACCACCAGAAATCCCCGATGAAACAGTGGTGGAAACCACCAGCACCCTGAACATCCTAACATGGAATGCTCAGGGCATCAAAAACAAGAAACACCTCCTACAAGAAGCAGCAGCCAAGGACAAGCTTGACATCATACTGCTACAAGAAACACTACTACAAGAACACCACTGTTTCAAATTCAGCGGTTACAAGACATACAGGAGGCATTTCACGCAGGCGTCTACAAGAGGATGCATGATCTTGGTCAAGTCAAGCATACCCTCCGCCGATGTCACGCAGCAATTTCCATGTGGGGAAAACATCGAGACACAGGCCATCAAAGTAACCCTCCAAGAACGGGAATTAACTGTTCACAACATTTACAAGAACCCAAGGGGCTCACTGGAGGTTACTCAACTATTTGCTTCGGCCGCTGACCACGCCACACTCATAGGAGGGGATTTCAATGCACATCATCCCTTCCTAAGCTCGGCAAGCCCCACAAATGAAGACGGCCTACACCTATACACCACCTTTCAAGAAACACCCGAGATCTGCCTCCTGAACACCGGTGAGCCCACCCACACTAGGGGAGGAAGGCTAGATCTAACCTTCGTCTCCAGTGCACTACAGCCTTCGGCCTCCTGGCAGATACACCCCACGCTGACCAGCGACCACTTCGCCACCCTAACAACGTTGAAGGTGAACAAACTCCCCACTCCACCCCCCCCCCCCCCCCCCCCGAGATGGAGATACAATACCCAAAAGGCAGATTGGGGACTCTTCAAGAAACACCTGGCTAAGTGGCGCGAAAAATCACAGCCGTCCGGCGCTGCACCCGTGGATGAGACAACCCTCCACCACCAATTGGTCGAGGCGTTTCACCAAGCGGCAGAAGAGGCCATCCCCAAAACAAAACCCACATCAAGACAGTACAATGACTACTGGTACTACTGTCCCAGGGTGAAAGAACTCAACCACAGAGTGAACATGGCCCGAAGAAACTATAGGAGACATCCCACGGCAACAAACAGACATCTCCTGCAAGTCATAGTTAAGGATACCAGGGAAGAGAAGGAAGAAATAAAAAACGTAAGCTGGCTCAAGTGGTGCTCCGAACTCAACGAGCACACCTCCCTTGGCAAGATGTGGGCCCAGATCCGAAGGGCATCTGGGAAGGCAACACCACCACCACCAACCCATCCCAACCCAGAAGAGGAAGCCGAGAGACTTGCAAAACTGTTCTCTGACCGAGCAGCAACGAAAAACCTCCCGAGACAGGCGGAGGAGACACAACGGCGTCTGCGACAGGTCAGACTCCAGACGATCGAAGAGGCCTGCAACAGTGAAGATGACACTGACAGACCATTCAACCAGCAAGAACTCCAAAAGTCGCTAAAACGAAGCAAGGACACAGCTCCAGGGGCAGACAGGATAACCTACTCCATGCTCTTTCATGCCGGTACAGCCGGACACGAGGCTCTGCTGCAAGCCATCAATGCTTCGTGGACAGCACAAAGACTCCAACCGGAATGGAAGAAGGCAGATATACAGCCCATTCCGAAGCCCAGAGAACCAGACAAGCCGAGGCCCATCTCCCTTCTCAGCTGCATAGCCAAGACGGGAGAAAGAATGGCTCTCAACCGACTCAAGTGGAAAGTAGGCAGCCCACACCCTCACATCTTTGCTTACACCGAGAACACCGGCACAGGCAACAACATCGCCGAGATACTCAGCACAGTGGACAACAAACCAGCTCTGGTGGTCTTCCTCGACCTGGAGAAAGCCTTCGAACTAGCCAATCCACTGGCCATTACAACTACGCTCGCTAAAAAAGGCGTCAAAGGAAGGTTGCTGGGGTGGATCCAGAACTACCTCACACAGAGAGAAGCACGAGTACGCTTTCAGGGAACAACCTCAAGCTACAGGGTCCACGAAAACGGAACCCCACAAGGAGGCATCCTCAGTCCAATGCTGTTCAATGTCCTGATGGAAAATCTAGTCAAGCTTCCTTTCAGACAAACAGCCAAGCTCCTATGCTATGCAGACGACTTACAGCTCATAGTAAGAGGATCGAACAGACTAGCCAACACGCAACACGCACTCCAACTTATAGAAGAGGAGTGCAACAGACTTGGACTCAAGATAAATCCAGCCAAGTCGAAAGCGATGGCCATCTGCACAGACACACCAGACAAGATGCTCTCCATACAAAACAAGCCGGTAGTCTGGACCAACGCCCACCAGTGTCTTGGAATCTGGTTTGACCAGAAACTCACCTTCAAGCCGCAACTCGAGTATCTCAGGCACAGGACGAAGAGCAGACACAATATAATGAGGTCGCTCACCAGCAAATCAGCAGGAGCAAACCTCCCTGTGCTCAAAGCCTACTACACGGCCGCCATCAGATCGCTGGTAGATTACAGTGCTCCAGCACTCATTGGACTGAGAGAAGACCAAATAGCTAAGCTAGAAGTCATTCAAAACAATGCTCTCAGGACCATGCTCGGAGCACCCATGTGGACCAGAATTTGCAATCTGCAAATGGAAACCGAGCTACCACCCCTGGCAGTACGAGTCAAGCAGGTGACAGCCGGTCTCCTCGCCAAAATCTGTAGAGCAGACAAGCCCACAGTTGCCAAGATTCGAATCAGTGCCTCCCTCCACCTCGACCACACAGTGCGAGGGGCCACCTGGTCGCACGAGGCAAGCGAGGTCATCCGACACCTGCAAGCAGAAACACTCGTCAAGAACAACCAAGACACACGAGACAATGGTTACGCTGTTCCTCCACCATGGAGCCCTCCACCAGCCACACTCAAATTTACCGACCTAGGCGATAGTAAAGCCAACCTCCAGAAGGAGGACCTCAAAAAAATAACTCTCAGAGCCATAGCCACCGAGACACCGGCTGATGCAGCATCATACTTCACAGACGGCTCGGTGGACCCAAAACATCATAGATCCGGAGCGGCCTTCTACACCCAAGGTCAGACCCTCAAATGGAGACTTTCCAATGACTGCTCCACCCTACAAACAGAACTGGTAGCAATCTTAAAGGCCCTACAACACGCTGCAACACAACACAACAAGCCCACCATAATTCACACGGACTCGAAATCGGCCATGCAGGCGCTGCAACACACTCAACCAAGAGACAACGTCCACATCATCACCTCGATCCTCGCACAGCTACAGGAATTCCAAAGCCAAAACCGACCAGTCGTCTTACACTGGATTCCCAGTCATGTAGGGATCGGAGGAAACGACGTGGCAGACGAAGCAGCCAAGGCAGCTACACGTTCTAGTAGCGTACACATCCAAGTTCCAGCAAGTGTGCAACAGATCAAGAATCACCTCAGAAAGACCAGCAAGCTCCACATCAAAAAGAGCTTCCTTCATGCACTCAACGCCGGGTCCCAATCAGCCAAATGGTATCTGGCGGCCACAAAAGGGGAACCACCGTTCGCTGACAAGAAAACTCCAAGACAAACCCAAGTCAGCCTTCATCGACTACGACTAGGGTACAAGTGCTCCTGGCAGATGATCGGTAATGACGTCATGGATTGCACCTACTGTCAGGAGCCTGCAGCCAACCCACTTGAACACTATCTCCTCGACTGTGAGGTCACACAAAGCCTCCGAAACAGAACTCAAATCTCCCAAGAAACACACACAACACCAGCGGCCACTCTAACCCGAAAGGCCCATACAGACCACATTCACCACCTACTCCGGGTCATCACACGATACCCACCACCCAGATAGCTTAGAAAGCATCCTCTCCCAGCAAGTGCGGACCCCAGTTCGGGGGGCGCGCCACTCCGAAACTGACCACGTCCAAGAGTGGGGGTTGGTGGTAAGTGTCCACTGATCGGGGGTCCGCTCACACTTGCAACCTGCAGTATCCTTCCAATCTGCAGGTGGGACCACCTCCATTCCCAATCCGGTCTGGCTGCTCCTGGAGCTCCAGCCGGAACCACCAAACGGGCCGCCTATAGGCAAAGGCCCGTGTCGGACTACGGTCCGACAATCTAAACAACAACAACAACAATGACACCGGAACTCGTAATTCGCGCTGACGACACAACAATACTGCTCAGCTGCTAGTGAAATACCAATTGAATTCCAGGCTACGAAACTGTTTTTCAACACTGCAACACTGTAATGTCTAGGGAATGCTGAGTGGAGTCTATCTCAACCGGCTCAATCTGGATATGTACCAACAGGCTGTAATATATGTATATTACGAATTCTGCACGTATTTGTATGTGACAGAGATAAGGAGCGCTCACTACATATCGTCTCAATACGGGATATAGTTTTAAACACTCGGATTATGTAACGCGTCACTGCTGTGTGGTTTCTTGTTTTTCACAAAACACAGACGGATGATACGACTACCAGTTTGAAGAATCCGTACACACCGCTTGCCACCTATATGAATCGGCTGCTTGTCCAATTAACCAGTCCGTTCACACATATATATATTTGGGTTTTAAGTAACGAAACCCAAACGGTAGTTCCTTTGTTTTATTATAAAAAGGTTGTAGATATAATTCCTGAGTGTATATCAACCGTAAGTCTCACTGTCTAGGAGTGAATGAGAAAGGGACGGCGTTTATGTATGATAAACGTTAGGTCACGTCCTTACGATATGAGTTGAGGTGAGCTACTGAAGCTTGGGGGCATCGCAGTGCGTGCTTACAGAAATGCTGAGCTATGGGTCTCGCCCTCTTGGGTAAGTTGCCCGCTCACGTGTCCATCTCATGTCTTACTCATAGACAGTGGAAAGTTACAGGGTGGTGAATCTGAATATAATATCAGATGTATTGACCCATTTATATAATACGTTCTGTTGATGAGACAGGGGCCTATTACAATGGAAACAACGTATCTGTTTCCCCGATGTGAACGTATTGTCATGTCAGTTAGATCGATCGATACCCGTTCCAAGGGCTGAAAGGCTGGTGGGAACTCCTGCAGCTCTCCCTGTCTCTTTGGGGTACCCTTCCATAACTGACATGGCAGACATCCTTTGACAAATGCCCCAACCTTCCGCGCTAGATTGGGCATGAAAAACATAGAGCGTGCACGTGCATATGTGCGACATTCACCCGGGTGGGCTGCGAATTGGGAAGAGTGAGCTACTTCTAGGGCAGAGTTTTCCAAGGATGCGGGGACCACTACGAGTTCTGTGGGTTGTTCATCATCCTGCTTCATAGTAACAAGATACAGGACTCCGCTTAAAAGACTGAAATCACAAAGTGAGGCTTTGTTGACCTTCTTGGGGAGCAGACCCCCCTCAAGGAGCTCAATGACAGGACCCCACTGTGGGTGTTGGCGTTGGCGCACCTCGTTCGATGATAGGTCCCCAAAAATGGGCTGATTCATGCTGCTAGGATTCCCGACATTATTTATAGGTAATACATTACGGCTCAGTGCGTCTGGTACGACGTGGTTCTTGCCTGGCTTATGCATAATGGAGAAGTTATACGCATTTAGAAAGACTGCCCAGCGTGCTACCCGTGCATTAGGAGTTTTACCTTGGAAGATATATATTAAAGGACGGTGATCAGTGATTACATAAAAGTGTCTACCAAATAGGTAAGCATCAAAGGAAGTTACGGCCTTGACAATAGCCAAGGCTTCTTTCTCAGTTGTGGAGTAGCGGAGGGCAGCTCCGCTCAATTTCTGGGAAAAATAAGCAATAGGGATGGGGTTATCTTCACCACCTTGCATGAGACAGGCTCCCAGTGCTTCGTCGGAAGCGTCAGTGTGCACGTAAAACGGCTGCGTGAAGTCCGGCAGTGCTAACATTGTTGCCGACTTCAGTAAGTCCTTAAGATGGTTAAAAGCTTTATCTGCCTCCCCCGACCACCGAAACTGAACCGACTTCTTTGTAAGTTTCGTAAGGGGGAGGGCCGCCTCTGAAAAGTGAGGGACGTGACGTCTGAAGAAATTGGCGGTGCCGAGGAACTGTTTCACACCCCTGGCTGTGGTGGGGGGTGGCATCTCTGCTATCGTTTTCAGGGCCGTATTGATAGTCATTACGACGATAATGACGATCACGATCATCATCTCGATGATCGTGTGTCGGGATACAACCACCCAACGCTGAGTGCCAGATTCCTAGGCACTTACACGAGCGTGTAAATACGGCAGCTCGTGTCGGATAGCAAAATTTTTTTTGGCCATGCGCGTGTGCCAAATGTATTATTTCACATAATTAGAAAGACGATTTAGAGAGATATTTAGTTGTTATTTTATACCTGCACAATTATATATTGTAAAATATATTTTTTTATAAAATTGAACTTTATTATCTGTTCGAAACAAAATAGATAATTTTTCCATCTGAGTACTTGGCAAAAATGTTTGCGCTCGTGTTATCGAACATGGAGGTAGTAAGAGAACGTTCTGCAGCTCTGTCTGAAACCCAACGCATGGCACTTTAGCGCCATATTGAGCAAAGGCCAATCATTGAGGACAGGTCTACAAGCAACACCATAAATGATAGGAAAAGAAAGGCCTGAAAATATCAATTGTAAAAATATCAATTAGAAAATGAAATCTAATGCTTACTTATGTCGTCATATTTCTGCCTGACACACACAAGACATTGTAGATCGTAAACCTTACCTTATATCTTGTTGAAAATAAATATTAACGTTTATACTAAACTATATTACTGGACCAAAAACTGTGATATTTTCCTTGCTAACTCAAGATAGAGTGAGCTCACTTGGCTTTTTTTTTTTAAGGGGATTAGTCCACCCGGGCACAGGTCAATGACCCACATCGGGGCCTGGGGGGCGAAAATTTAATAATAATAATAGTAATTCATAGTAAATAAAATTTATAATTAAAAGTAAAATAAAATAATAATAACAATAATAATAATAATAACAACACTGTAATAATGATAATAAAGAAAAAATAATAATAGTCAATAGTTAGAAACGCTATATGTACAGTATGTTGTCTTGTCAATAGTAAGAGAAACAATTAAGACCTGCAATTGTGTGTAAGTGAGGCAGAAAGTCAGATCACCAACCTGGGACTTGGTCACATATGGCAGCAGGGTCGACCATTAGACAACACATTATGCTTCCAATATCTTCCCAGGCGGTAGTACCTACTTGCCTCATTCCGGAAAACATAAGTGAATTTCGTGGTTCAGATGGTTGAAATTTTATTACTACTACGACAAAAATATTGTATGAATGAATAAAGATAAGAAACATACCTTAAATGATAACAGAAGTAATTGTTAATTGAAGATCAGGCTCACAGCACAGACAGCAGTCGTCATCGAAGTCGAAGCTGTGATGTCAACATTCCAATAATGTTTCAAGTTCATAACAGTGTTGTGAAAGTTCATTTATCCGTATTAACACTTCTTTTAATAGTTCTTATTAAAAAAAGTAATATAATTCGACATAGACATATGTAATATAAAGTACTGGAAGAACTTTCATAAGATATAATGATGATTATTATTTGTCGTAAGGCAGCTATCGGGTGGGGGGTAGCCACTGGATGTTGTTTCCAACATTTCAGGGATATGCGTATGGTTTCCTTCCGATACCTCGTTTATGGGGATGACTATTAATAGACCAGCACGAACACTATCAATTGGCATTGTGCTTCGTAATGTCTATCAATCCGGCCCTAAATCTTAGCACACCTTTCGCATCACCGCCCAATCGCATGAGTGCCGTCCTAAGGCGGCATTCCTCATATTCCTGAAGGGTTTCCGGGAACGCATTTTCAATGTCTCCTAACCACTGTTCCAGCCTATAGGCTGATGTCGCAGGGTCACGGCCATCGCCCTTAAACATGGGTATCTGACTGACCAATTGTGCTGCACTACTAGCTGAAACGGTCGTAAGGAAGGGGTCTGGCATGCTGGAGGGGTTGGGAGGCGCTAAGGTGTACGTGAGCGTGGGGAGGGGAGTGGCGAGAGAGGGTGCAGGGCGGTTAAGGGGTAGGGGGAGAGTAGATACTAGTGGATTGTTCAGGGAACGGGAATAAAACAGAAGTCGCTGGTGTAGTGTTAACAGAAGTCACATTAGCTTGAGAGGAGGGCTGGGAAGTACTGATCTTGGAAGTCGAAATTGTCGATGTTGATGATGACACTTGCCCTGGTTGAGTTCTCGGCCATTGTTCCCCGTTACCTAACAATATGTGAACTAGGGAGGGGGAGTGGGTAACTGTTACCACTTGTACCACACTGAAGGACAGGAATTATATTACGAATGCTGCCACCCTTGTACTGCCTGCTTCGTCAAGATAGTTACGAGTTTACTTCAAAAGATTCAAACCATCACTGTACTGAACACTAAGGGGAAGAGGCGTGAGTTTTATGTTAAGTGTGCTGCCACCATTATAATGAGACAAAATCTCACATGAAGAGGTAAGTCAGGAGTTTATAGTAGTAGAGTATTATAGCGAGAGGATATGATAGCCTGTCTCGAGGATGTGATGTTAACACTGTATATTAACACAGGCACAGTACAAGTGTAGTATATAAAACACCAATGAGTATTACAGCTTTATTTTACTAGTTCAATAGGGGGGATTAATAGGAGGGGTTCATACACAATTTATGATAGACTATGGTATTCTCGAATTACCTAACCTCACAATTAGAATGGGCACTTCACTTAGTCGATTGTTGGGGAGGTTCGGGATCACCTCACTCCTACCGTCTACACAGCCAGCACTTACTGTTACACGTTGAGTTGACAGCACTCTGTCGACGGACCCGGCAGAGACTTCGTTACTAGGACGTCCTGTATATTGGAAGACCAGCAGTCAGGTTGAGCTGATCCGGGGGGGGGGGGGGAGGGGGGGGACGGCGAAGGGTCTCCTTACATTTGCCCTCGCTAATGTAGGGTCAGGTTTGGACTTTTTCAGAGACTATAAGTTGTTGTATATTCTGGAGAAATCTTCAGATGAATGCTTGCCTGCTAACATCGTTGGTGGGGCCGTTTAACATGAGAGGTTCTGGTTGATTTGTGGCCCCTTGACTTGGGCTCAAGGGTTACATTTTTCCTGATTAATGTGAGGATAGGTCTGGGCCTTGTCTGGGATGTACTGTAGGTTCCTTGTGTAAATTGGGGAAGGGCCGCAGGTGGCTCCTTTGCTCACTGTGTGTCTTACATATTTGTTGGGGCCGTGTGACATGTGGAGGGGAGCCTGGTTGATTTGTAACCCTTGAGCAGCCGCGAGGGTTACCCTTACACTTGACCCCCCTAATGTCGGGTCAAGTCTGGACTGTTTCTGAGATGTAAGGTGTGAGAAAACCTTAATGGCAGACTAGTGCCTGCACTTCGGGAACTCAGCTACCCTGAGAGATTGGAGCGCCTGAAATTGTCTAGTTTATACTACAGACAGGCAAGGGGGGACCTAATTGAGATGTATAAACTTCTCAAAGGGCACAAATCAGTTGAGTGGCCTTACCTGGAACTGGCGGACGCTCGCCCCACAAGGGGTCACAGGGCTAACGAGCCGATGAGTGGTGACGACGATAAAAGTAAAAAGTAAAGTAAAGGAATTTATTTAAGACGTGAACAGTACAGTACCTCACCAACTACAATAAAATATGGATTCATAAATGATCCTAACTTTGTACAACTTACCTGAAATATTACAAACAGTAATAATTCGGCCATTTAATTTAGATGCAAATCATTTACCTAACTGCCCCAGTGAAAATACAACTCTTGGTTAATATTTATATTTGTACTGTAATAAGTTCTTAAGTGTTAAGCACTTCTCTGATAATGATATGACCATTAAATATATGAAGAAATCCAATAAAAGTGGGTATTTGCCAAACTTTTTGATAAAACAAACGAAAGATGTATTGTAAAAAGCCATTTTGTAAAACTTGTGAATGTTGCATTGAGATCCTCACTACTACCATACTGCGGCAGACATACTCAGAAGGGAAATAAATATAGATATAAGAATGATAAGATACATAGAAAATGACACGAATAACTATTACATTATTAGTAAAGAGAAAACAATAGTTATGCAGAGAACCACGACAGTGGGAAGGTAAGATATAACTCATCTCCTCGCCCCGGTGTTTCGTTTGTGTTTCCGCTGCGACAAAACTTTATGCTCAGCTGTTTCTGTTCCTAAAAAGAGGTTGGTATTCGATAAGTTTTATTTTCATTACTTCTCCTTGCGTCTGTTATAGTTTTATACATCGATATATCTCTGTATCTCCTTATTGACACAATACACATTACTTTTATCCATTTTTATCTATTAAATACCGAATAACTGACTTATCTGTAATGCGTACGGAGACTAACAGCATTCGAGTTTTTACGTAGATGTCTAAAAGGATTTGGACGCGTATGGTTGGGAGGGGCATATAAGATGTGTTTGTGTGTAATTCTATCAGTGGACGACACACACACAGTCTGTAAAAAAGAGCAGATATAAAGACAAATATTTCGTTGTCCTGTTGTCTTGTTATTTTAAGCGAGGGGTATTTTTTCTTCTGTGTTGACGTGGTCCTCTTGCTTGTGTAAGGGTGATGACGAGGCATTTCTGTGGATGAAGGAAATATATGTGAAGTTTATTATATATTCAAGAGGAAAGTTTAGACACACACACACACACACACACACACACACGGAGGATCATTCATGTACACAAGTTGACCTGTAGGATCAGGTAACAAAACTCTATGGACGATGGAGGTGTTATGGAGTGATAAGAGTATATGATATGATGACAAAGATATTTATTTATGATGATGATGATGATGATGACACAGCTGTACAATACGTATACCTCTTGCGGGAAAGTGAAGACGTCTCCTCAAGGGCAACGACGGTGTCAAGTAGTGCCGTGTTCGTCGTTTCGGGCATCGTAAAGGTAACCCCAGCAGCTAACAGCCCCGTCACTCCACACACCACCGATGGCGCTGACACCCATACAGTACGCTGGCCATCCACCCCATCATAATAAATAACTATATTAATACACTGACAGGATAGTACTACGTAACAGAAGTACATGATATTGATACCAATACTTGAATTAGACTAAAATAATGGATCAAGAATGTAAACAGTGCGGGTGAAGGGGTGGTGGATTTAATGGTGTTTTGAAGTCACTACGAATACTTGGATCATTTAGAAGCAATATTGACAATTAATAGACAAAAGACAGTAGCCGAACTTAAGAAGCATTTTATGATTTTAGGTCCAAGTCGATATCCTGATAAACCTTGTAGAAAAACATATCTACGACTAGAAATATTAACCAAATATAGTGATAGAATGAGTGTTTAAAGATGTGTTTTAAAGTTTAATTCATAATTTAACATCTAGGAGAATGGCTTAATGATAGAACCCGTATCTAGTCATTTAACTTAACCCAAACCAATTTAAATTTAACCTAATCTAACGCAACTCAATCTAGTCCGACCCAGTTTAAACCCAACCCAACCCAACCCAACCCAACTTCTCTACTCAGGCCACAGACTCACCAAAGTGTCCATCAAATAAGGAGCAAGAGTTGAACCCAATTTAGCCACCATTGCGGAGGTTCCTAAGCCTCTGTCGCACTGATGGCCATCTTGCCTATCTTGGCTAGAGTCATCACTAGCCAGCCTATATCTGAAATGATGATAGTCTATTTGATATTTTTATAGGTAAATATATATATTTTTTGAGCATCTGAATTGAAAAGTTGTTTTAAAGTATAATATTGTCGATAGGTTTTGATAAATGTTTCCTCACTATACTGGATGTAGTGTGGATAGTGTAGCGGATGTAGTGTGGATGTCCCTCAAATTAGTACCCACTACAATGACCTCACCTCAGTCTGGGAAATATTCACTAATAAATAAAACTGTCGCTATGATATATACAATTAACTCACTTAATGGGACGATGGCAAGAGCGAGAAGAGAGATGCCAGTCATGAGAAGACAGATGATGTTGGATAACCTTCGTCCTAGGTACTGAATCATAGGGACGGTGACAGTGGCTCCGGGTATCTCCATTAAGCCACTCAGAGCCATGTAAATAAACGGGTTAGAGCCGAAACCTTCACCTCCCAAAGACAGGCCCAGAAAAACCAGTCCAGAGGTTAAATAAATAAAGTATATAGCCAGTGTTCTAGCTCGCATCTTTCTCGTTCTGTTGAGGGAAGTAGAAATTTGTGGTTAAAAGTTTTTGTGAAAGATAAAACCAAAAATTATATTCACTCATTGACTTTATTTTTATTAAGGTAAATGTTTTTCAGTTACTGCACTACGTTACTGATAATAATTTCATTTTTGTAGGTCTTTAAAATATATTATTTCTTTAACTGACTAAGAAAACATTGGTTGAGTTTTAATAAGTTTTCATATGAACTGTCAACTTCCAGTATATAGTGAAGATGAGTTGCTGATGAGGACGACAACGCTCAATGATAAATGATTTAACTTTCGGTGTTACTGCTGCCTTAAACTAAGCAGGTCAATAAGAACAGCTTCAACATCTGTAACACTTTCTCCAAAATTAATAAAAGTATTAGAAACTTATATGGTCAGTTGAGTGATAAGACGTTAAAGAAATTACCTTGTAGTTCTTGGGCTCTAAACTCCTTGAAATTATTAGTAAACAAAGAGAAACAGATCACCAGTTCCTGTATTATCGTCTAAGATGTCTGGACACTAAGGTCCAACTCACCGGAGCAGTACCGTAAACTCCCCGACAAAGGTACGCAGAAAGGAGACAAAACCTTCACTCTTCATGCCGCTGGAGACCTTTGAGTTCTGCACGTGAGGAAATTGAATAGATTTATCAGATATTTTTATATTCAGTAGTTTGCGTCATGATTCAGTATTTTTTACTTATAGTGTTTGGGGAGACAGACCGCATTACCTCACTGGCAATGTTTTGCATCATGGTAAGCAGTTGGTCCCGGGGAGGTAATGTGGCCTTGTTCCAGCGGGCGGCCTTTTCCAGCACCTTCATGGCCCGATCATGTTGCCCCTGGACGATAAGCCACCGTGGCGACTCGTCCATAAACCTGAAATTGCAATTGTCATCAGAATTAAATCCCTTAATAAGTATATGTTGGGACGATTGATTTTAAGCTGAGGTGGGGATTCTTCTTATTGACATTAGTAAAAATAAACCCTTACCACAGCGTAGGGAGGAAGAGGAGTGAAGGGACTGTGGAAACAGGCATGAGCCATCGCCAGTCTCTGAAGAGGTAACCCATAGCACTCCAGATCATCACAGAGATGGCCCACGGCAGGAATATCATAATGCCCATGACTGACCTAAGGCGTGGCTCAGTCGTCTCTATAACTGTTGGATCCAAAGTGATTATCATGATTAGACAATGTTGTATAATCTTCTATGGGGTAATTGTTATGATTAGCCAATATTCTATAATCTTCTATGGGAGTAATATATAGCGCAGTTGTAGACGGAATTCCCTGGATACTTGGTAGTATCAGGTATATTACAGTAATTACTTGAGGATCATTAAGTGAGAGGATTGGAATTTTAACATATTTTCTCAGATTTTAACACATTTTTTCCAGATTTTAACATATCTTCTCAGATTTTAACACATTTCTCAGATTTCAATAGATTTTCTCGGATTTCAACACATTTTCTCAGATTTTAACAAAATTTCTCAGTTTTAATTTTTTTTCTTAGATTTTACTTTGTATTAAGGAGTGTTTTTTTTTGTTTTTATTATGTTGGTTCCGACATAAGAGTCACCCCTAGAATTAGATGCCATATATTACCAAGTTAAGTTAGGTTAAGTTAGGTTAGGTTAGATTAGGTTCAAAATAGGACAAAAAAAAGATGTATATCAAGCAATATTTACCGATGGTGTAAGCTGTCTGCACGGACATTGGGTGCATGAGACCTACGATGAAACGAAACACCAATATAGAGGACATGTTAGGTAACCAGCTTAAACAGTTACCCACAACAGCATAGGTAATAGCGCCAATTGCCATCATCCTCTTGCGTCCATACCTGTAAGCTGACACCTGAGTCTGAGTAAATTAACAGCTCATAAGGTATTAATCAAGTTTTACAGGGTACCACTTAAGCTTCATAAGATACTCCCTAAGCGTCACAAGATACTCCTTAAGCTTCACAAGGTATTGCTACTTATGCTTCACAAGGTACCACTTAAGCTTCACAAGATACTCCTTAAGCAACACAAGATACTCCTTAAGCTTCACAAGGTATTGCTACTTATGCTTCACAAGGTACCACTTAAGCTTCACATGGTTCTCCTTAAACTTCACAAGATACTCCTTAAACTTCACAAGGTATTGCTACTTATGTTTCACAAGGTACCACTTAAGCGTCACAAGATACTCCTTAAACCTCACAAGATACTTCTTAAGCTTCACAAGGTACAAAAAAACAGCAGCGAGGGAAGATAGTTACTTGTCAGAGAGCCAGCCACTGATAGAGGAGGAGAGACAAGCACCTATAAAATATATGCCGGTGTAGGTTGGCCTCAGGGACTTATAATCACATACCAACTCGAACTGCAATGAATAAACACACAGATTTATAACAAAGAAGAAAAAAACAAATCATATTATTATTCTCCGAATCTACGATGCTGAAGTTTGTATTAGTTAATAGTATGATATTGTATTTAGTGAGGGTTTGGGGGTGGGAGGGGGGTTATTCATAAGTAAAATACGTTTTGATGATAATATATTTGTTCTAACGATGAGGTCTTTAATACAGTCGTTCTGTGTATTGGTGACTGGGATAAATACATCCCTGTTTCTGTGTTAAAAACTATCAAGAAGACATTTATTAGATATGAAGACTCGATACATTAGTAGGGGTAATTATAACCTCTGATGTAAGGGTGCTGTAGAAGGTGGAGTTATCGAAGATCCAACGAGTACAAGGTCGTATCTCCTCATTATCGTCTTCACCCATCATCAGGTATTCACACGACGAGCTGATAAAGACGAAATATAAAGTAGCAATGGTCAAAACTTATGCCTGTGGTGAATTAGCGTAAGACTACATGCCTAATTGTTTTTCTCTGGTATTAAGAATTCTTATGTTTATTTTCCAGTTGGCAGGGTGGCAGGGGGGCAATATGAAGCATTAAACTGAACTGATATATAAAAGGTTGGAGTGGGTGAATGGATAAATTACTCATATCCTGCTTTATGAGTCTGCCCACCCTCCCGCTGGTTGTCCCCAGGGCCCTCCCAGTCAGCTTTAGAATTAGAGAGTGAAGGCAGGTGAGTGTACTGCTTGGCCATATTACCTTATACTGTACCTTGGTTATGGGTCAATCAACTGGTGAGGACGATATTTTAGTGAAATCATGGTTAAGCACACACACACACACACACACACACATACACACACACACACACACAGAGAGAAGAGGTGATGACTTACACTCGAGTGGTGTTGGAGTGATTGGTTAGGAGTGGGATGGCACCTTCAGGGAGGAGACAGGAGTGGTCCACTTGTGGTGCGAGGAAGGAGCCTCCCAGGGATATACAAGGTATCTGCAGCATCCCTGTCATAATAACAGAAAGATGGTGAACAGACCAGCACCCAACAGAAAGACGCAGTTTCAGTTTGGAGGGAAAATTACTCACGAACCATTGAGAATTCGTTCCAATGATAATATATAAAGATTAAAATTAGTCATTGAATGTTTCTAAGCCAATCAGGACTTTATTTATTTTGTATACTATTTATTTATTTAATAGAAAATAAAGACAGTGACCCACAGTACAATGCCTTTAGTTAGGGAGGCTGATGCCAGGCGGCTTTATTGTAAATTCTCGTCTAAAGTAAATAAGAATAACAGAAACAGTCTTAACCTCCCGACAGAGAGACATGGAATCACTCTTTATTCTACAGGTTCTTTCATCTTAAGAATGAATTGGAACAAAGCACTGAGGAACTGGGATCTGGCAAAAGTGAACTTGATATTATGATTGAGTCCGTGAGTTCGTAATATTTCATGACTACACAGAGAGGGGGATAAAATAGAACACTGAGATGCGACCTTACAATACATGATGCTAACGATAAACAGCAGGTTCCACTTGCCGGTGCTCAGCTGCGTGAGGGTGTCGTCAAACTGGTTACTGGATCCCATCTTCACACGATCTGATCAAAAAATTTAGTGCTTTTATTAAGAATTTCTTGTTGTTATATTAGTCTGCTTAGTTAATTACGAATCCTCATTTAATATCTATGTGGATTCTTGTAAGAAATGTCTGTATATAATTCCATACAATTTTAGAAATTTTTAAACATTTGCCATACACAGATAGCATAAGATAACCACAGATAAATGACTGTTCCTTAGTCATATATGTAGGTTATGTATCTATGCTACTGTGCCGAGTAGCAACCTTGTAAATAAGCTACTGTGCCGAGTAGCATTTATATATGTAATTACGTGGCAAGACTGCACGTATTATGTGGCAACGTTGCCCCGAGGCTGCCATATGATAAGGCAGTCTCAGTCTGACTCTGTGGGCCGTGCGTGGCACACACTGGTCACCACTTGTATTTCACCTATCCGTTAATAAATGGACTTCAGTGTTACCCGGTGTTTCCCTACCCATCACTGCCTTCTTCAGGGAACACTTGGAACCTTCATGGCGCAGTGAGTAGGATCTGTGGACTTACAAGTGTTGTGAACAATGCCGAGACCGTTACGACTGCCGGCGATGTGCGCGTCGACTAGTGTGTTGTGTTGTGTTGTGTTGTGTTTCGCCGCGAGGTGCGGTGTTGCGCCGTCACAGTGCATTTTAGTGACGGTGGCAGTGTTAGTGTCAGTGTATTAGTGTGTCTAGAGCTGAGAGTTGAGCATTGGCCTCTTTTTTGTGGTACCCACGGAGCACGCAGGCATACACCCTTCTCGTGTGACATCCAGGGAGACACTAACGTTCTCGCCTCCGCAGCGGCTCCAGCCACCTGCAATAAAGCCACCACGAATCTGGTCTCTCAGACACACACACACACACACACACGCACGCACGCACTCACGGACAGAACAGTGGACTCTATGCGTTATTTCTGCGCTGTTTACGTCATATATATGTGGTTCGAGCTGATGAGACTCCACTTTATATATTAAACAGCGCAATTCAACCATACTAAGATGGGCGGTAAGAAGGGACAACGTCAAGTTGGGAGACATGACTCCCCACCACCTCCCTCTCTACTGGGCACAGATGGAGCTTCTGCACCCACCACCTCTCATCCTTCCCCTCCAGCGACGGACATTGCCACAATTCTGAGGTGGATGGACGACAGGGACGAGAGATGCAGAGAGATGGAACTTCAGAGGGAGGAGATATGAAGAGAGGAGGAAAAGGCGCGCTTTGATGCAATATTGGCGACCCTGGCGCTAACCCACCCTCCTTCACTCGCACGTATCGCGCACCAAGGTGCCAATACCCTCCCTCCTCCACAACACCAGCGTCCTCGAGGCACTCTTGCTACTCCAACAGCTCCCAAGGCATCTGTTCAACCCCAACCCGCCCTCTCACCAGACGTCATGTTTCAGCTTTTTCGTGAGTGGAGGCGGCGGTGAACAGATTACTCCACGATGGTGGACCTTGACAGCATACCTCCAAACAAACAGCTCATCCAACTGCGGATGTGTTTGTCGCTGGAGACCCAGAGAGTTTTGGAGCACACGTTGCAAGTGCCTCCCAATTCTACGTCTTCAGTGACGGATGTGCTCGACCTTTTACAGGAGCATGTTAAGAGTCGGAATAACGAGGCTTTGCGTCTCCGCGCCTTCACCAGCTGCAAGCAGGCGGAGAATGAATCCTTTGACGACTTTTTTGTACGTTTGAAGAGTTTGTCGGAGGAGGTCGACGTCTGCAAGGCGCACAACCGGGAATGTGAGGAAGCCTGGATCAAGCACGGGATCTTGACAGGTGCCAGGCAAGAAGAGTTGGTGCAGCAACTCATCCCCCTGGATGCTTCCTCCACACTCCAGGTGGTAGTGACTGAATGTCGGTCATACGAGGCCACCAAGTCCGCCACCTCTGCCTTACGGGCCCCACCTGCTGTGAGAGCTATCTCACAGTACAAGAAGGGTAAGAAGGCTGTAAACAACGCGAAGGCTGCCGCAGTTCTTCCTGTGGCAGCTGTGGAAAGCAGCATGCCCCCAAAACATGCCCGGCCGCCGACGCACTGTATCGTGGATGTGACCGTCAGGGCCACTGATCTAACACAGACAGGTGCCCTGCACGAGGCCACAAGTGTCAGGCCTGCGGTCGCTATGGACACTACAACAAGTGCTGCCGCCAACCCAAGCCCAAAAGCCCGAGACGAGGAAAAAGCAGCGCGCTTCCCTCGGGGTGGTTCACATGCAGCCCCCTTCAGATGGCCCATGCAGCCCCAAGCAGCAGCGGAGTCACATCAGGAGGGTGCAATCAACCGCACGCCCCAGGGCTACCCCTTCCCCTACCATCCACGTCGCCGTCACACACGGTGATGTGTCGGGTCACATCGAGGTGATACCGGACACCGGCGCTGATACTACGGTGATAGGCCTGAAGCACCTCCAGAAACTGGGCCTCACCAAACGCGACCTGGGACCACCGCCGCAGCTGCTGTACTACAATGCGGACGGTTCCCAGACGCCGGACGCTGTGGGCTCCTTTCAAGTGGAGATCACCTGCTGCGATAGGTCGTGTCATGGATGGATGGACGTGCAGCCTACTTTCGCTACACCCTTGTTGTCGTGGGAGCACTGCAAGGAGTTAGGCGTAGTGCCCAGAGACTTTCCCGAGCAGAACCCAGCTGCTCGGTACACCGCCAGCAGGGTGCGTGAATCAATGAGAGATGTGTCTGGCGCTGCCGCACAGAGCTGCCCAGAACCCGCGTCCACTCCCACTCACACAGGACGCTCCCCTGCCCAGATCCTGTACGGTCACCCTCTCCGCTCTTGCGTTCCTACACACGCCAAGGCCTTCGCGAAGGAGTGGCAGACCAGAGCTGATAGCTGCGACCGCCGCGCCGCTACACGTGCCCAGGACGCCAAGGCTCGGTATGACGACCGTGCCCGCCCTATTCAGCCACTGGAGATTGGTGCCCTTGTCTGCGTCCAGGACCCGACGACGACACGTTGGGACACGTTGGGCGTCGGCCGGTCGCGGGACTACAAGGTCAGGATGCCGAGCGGCCGTGTCTGGTGGAGGAACCGCCGCTTCCTCCGGCCAGTCCCACCCCCTGCTGCTGGCCCCCTGACCAAGGACGTAGTCCCCTACACCTCATGAGGATCCGCCCCACAGAGCACCTCGACGCTCGGAGCGACTTATGACTAAGAAGTCCGCTCAAGACAAAGACTATGAGCGTGAGGGGGGAAGGGAGATGTAGGTTATGTATCTAAGCTACTGTGCCGAGTAGCATTTATATATGTAATTACGTGGCACACTGCACGTGTTATGTGGCACCGTTGCCCCGAGGCTGCCATATGGCAAGGCAGTCTCAGTCTGACTCTGTGGGCCGTGCATGGCACACGCTAGTCACCACTTATATTTCTCCTATCCGTTAATAAATGGACTTCAGTGTTACCCGGTGTTTCCCTACCCATCACTGCCTTCTTCAGGGAACACTTGGAGCCTTCAAAAATAAGGAGAATAAGGATGCAAGGACGAGTCAAAATCTGATATTAGGTAATCAAAATCCGTGCGTTATAAAGTGCATGTTTATGAGTAATTGTGTGTATAATTGGCGAGTTAAATACACTTAAGCTATAATTTCTCTGGTGTACAAACGTGAATACTTTCTGATATTAATACCATCTTCTTTCGTTACCCAACCCCGTGCACCTTCCTCCGTCGTCCACTGCCTAAACTGGGGCTTCCTTAAACTCTATCCTCGCGTTACCTGTCACCTGGGGGGAGTCATTTAGTAACTTAGAAATACTGTGTCACAACCGAGGGAATATTTTTATCTCTTCTGAAGTTGGTAGAACAAACTAATCCTGTGATGCATAACCTTACCTAACCTAACCTAACCTAACCTAACCTAACCTAACCTAACCTAACACAACCTAACATAACCTAAATGTGGCCAATCAGGAAATTCAGATTATCCAAACGTCATATCGACATAAAATTACCCCAAATTTATTAAGGTCCCAAGTCCTTCAATGTGTGTGTTAGGAGTAAAGTGAAAGCTAAGGATACAGTAGGTTCTATGAGGGGAAAAACACAAAGTAGGAATGGAGGGATGGGAGGCAGCTGTGTGTGGGGGAGGAGGGATCGAAGGCAGCTGTGTTTGGGGGAGGAGGGATGGGAGGCAGCTGTGTGTGGGGGACGTGGGATGGGAGGCAGCTGTGTGTGGGGGAGGAGGGATGGGAGGCAGCTGTGTGTGGGGGAGGAGGGATGGGAGGCAGCTGTGTGTTGGGGATGGAGGGAGGGGAGGCAGGTGTGTGTGGGGTAGGAGGGATGGGAGGCAGCTGTTTGTGAGGGAGGAGGGATGGGAGGCAGCTGTGTGTTGGGGAGGAGGGCTAGGAGGCAGCTGTGTGTGGGGGAGGAGGGATGGGAGGCAAGTGTGTGTGGGGGAGGAGGGGTGGAAGGCAGCTGTGTGTGGGGGAGGAGGAATGGGAGGCAGCTGTGTGTGGGGGACGAGGGATGGGAGGCAGCTGTGTGTGGGGGAGGAGGGATGGGAGGCAGCTGTATGCAGGGGAGGAGGGATGGGAGGCAGCCGTGTGTGGGGGAGGATGGATGGGAGGCAGCTGTGTGTGGGGGAGGAAGGATGGGAGGCAGGTGAGTATGAGGGAGGAGGGATAGGTTGCAGCTCTGTGTGAGGGAGGAGGGATAGGTTGCAGCTGTGTTGTGAGGGAGGAGGGATGGGTGGCAGCTGTGTGTGGGGGAGGAGGGATAGGTTCCAGCTGTGTGTGAAGGAGGAGGGATAGGTTGCAGCTGTGTTGTGAGGGAGGGATGGGATGGGAGGCAGATGTATGTGAGAGAGGACGGATGGGAGGCAGCTGTATGTGAGAGAGGAGGGATGGGACGCAGCTGTGTGTGGGGGAGGAGGGATGGGTGCCAGCTGTGTGTGAGGGAGGGATGGGATGGGAGGCAGCAGTATGTGAGAGAGGAGGGATGGGAGGCAGCTGTATGTGAGAGAGGAGGGAAGGGAGGGAGCTGTGTGTGAGAGAGGAGGGATGGGATGGGAGGCAGCTGTATGTGAGGGAGGAGGGATGGGAGGCAGGTGTGTGTGGGGGAGGAGGGATGGGAGGCAGGTGTGTGTGTGAGGGAGGAGGGATGGGAGGCAGCTGTATGTGAGGGAGGAGGGATGGGAGGCAGCTGTGTGTGAGGGAGGAGGGATGGGAGGCACCTGTGTGTGAGGGAGGAGGGATGGGAGGCAGCAGGGTGTAGGGTAGGGATGAGAGGCAGCTGTATGTGAGAGAGGGGGGATGGGAGGCAGCTGTATGTGAGAGAGGAGGGATGGGAGGCAGCTGTATGTGAGAGAGGAGGGATGGGAGGCAGATGTGTGTGGGGGAGGAGGGATGGGAGGCAGATATGTGTGGTTGAGGAGGGATGGGAGGCAGCTGTGTGTTAGGGAGGAGGGATGGGAGGCAGCTGTGTGTGAGGGAGGAGGGATGGGAGGCAGTTGTATGTGAGAGAGGAGGGATGCGTGGCAGGTGTGTGTTAGGGAGGAGGTATGGGAGGCAGCTGTATGTGAGGGAGGAGGGATTGGAGGCAATCACAGAACAAATTCTTTTTTATGAAATGTGGCTGATCAGTGCTTAGGTTTATTCATTTTTGACATTATAACCATCAGTTAATGATCCACATAAAATAGCTTTTCGTCACAATTTTTTTTTAATATACAAGAGCAAATGACAAACTGTAATGGGTGTTCCTTTCTCCAATTATAATTGTTTATTAAACTCCTGTATGAAAGCTGGTCATCATTGTTGGTGTTTCAACAAAATAAGAATTTTGCGCCACATTATATGGGTGCAGTAATATGTATTTGAATTAAATCACTTGTTAATATAGAGATGTACAGTAAATCAGACCCATTCAGGCAGGACTACGGTATTACATGAACACACATTATTAATCGTTCCCAATATGTCATTCCCACTCGTATTCAGCAAGTTTTAATTCTAATATGTAAAAAAATAAATGTCTAATGCATAACTCAGTGAGATTATGTTTACGTGATTAATCAGAAGTAAAATTGTGCAAAAATTCCATTAGGAATATGATAGTCTAGAAAGACATTATTACTGCACGACATCAGTATGTTAGCGAGGCGATGACTGTCTTGTACTGTGACACTCTACCATTTTTACGAGAGAGAGCGAGAGAGAGAGAGAGAGAGAGATTACTTAAGAACCAAAATAGAAAAAGGCCATCTGGTCGAGTACCACTTCCTTAGTACAATTACAGTACTACACCTCGACGGCGGAGGACTTCTACCAAGAGACCCATTGTTTTATTTGACCCCTGAGTGTTAAGTACAGTACCAGGATCATTTACACTGTTTCGCTCCCCCCAAAAAGTAAGTCCAAAATATCTCAATAGAGTTAACCCGAAGAAAAACAAATAAACAAATACATAAGAAACGAGAAGTCACATTACATAAATTCAGTATTGTAATGCATTTTGAACATCCTGGAAAAAAATAATCCCCAAATACTCTATAAAACTCCCTAAAACCAACGAGGATAGATTGTATTAGTTAATTTATGAAATAAAAACCCAAAGTATTATGGTTTTAACTATTTCCGGGTAACAATGACGGACAGAAGAAAAGCAGAACCCTTGAAATGTTGAGGCAGGAACTAACATAGGCAAAGAGACGGCCGTTATGTAAATTATTTCCGGTTTTTCATGGACGATTATGTCATTAAATCATGTTTTATGTGAACTGTACTAAAGCTGCATTTTAAAACAGGTCGTCAACGGCAACTTTTATATGGTGTGGTAATTCATGTGTTTCAAGGTCAGGTTAGGTTAGGTAAAGTAAGGGGTGAGGTGAGGTCAGGTTAGGTTAGCTATAATCAGACTATGTTGACTAAGGTAAGGTTAGCTGTGGTTAACTATAAAACTAGTTTGGGTCGAATCACCTGCTTCAGACTACTCCACTCCCAAAACAACAGAGCATATGTACAGTCGTTATCATATATTCATTGATACATATTTTTCCTACACATGTTAAACACCATTCATGATATTCATAAATGTAATTCACATTTCTCACACTGGACCGTTTGATTATACACTCACATTATTCATATTTCTATTCCAACTGTGATAGATTAGCATAAGTTATATTTTATATTCTGTAACGATGTACTTAGTGTTATCTTTCGTAGCTGACACCAAGAGGAATGTTTGCTAAGTACTGTAACGTGAAATATCCTAAGTACCGTACGTGAAATATTCTAAGTACCGTACGTGGAATATCCTAAGTACCGTACGTGGATTATCCAGGTAATATGTAAACACAGATCATTAAGTAACTATGAAAGAGCAATTAAGGTGAGACAGAGTACTGTATATGAAGAATGGTAAAAAAAAAAAAAATTAAAAATAAAAATAAAAATCTCACATATTTCAAAATTTCAAGGGATAGCGTTATGGCAAATACAATACATAGGCTATGTGATCGATGGCGTTGCATGGTTCAAAATGAGGCCATATATATGTAAATTGTGATAATAAATACACGTTAATATATTTCGTCGGTATGACAACAAAAATAAGTACAAAATTTAGTATGTGATTATATGGTGTTTGGTTGTTTGGTCATTAGAGACGAACAACTACCTCGTCCCATCGTGAGACTTTCAGGACCCAGAGATAATTAGATTCCTCTTGATCTCGAGAAAAGATTTTAATTAATTTTAGTGGAATCCAATGCCTAGAAAGAGGAGCACCAAATTCAGCAACCTCAATAACTTACTAAATGTTATAGATTATTATTAAATATTCCTTATTAATTTGTAAGGAAAGGTTTTTTTCACGTGCTGTGTAAAACTCAATTCCAAAATCACGGTTATAAAAAATGTCTTATTTTTTTTAGTGATACTGTGAGGATAACTTCACTATAAAGATTCTGTACATTAATCTTCATCCTCTAACATCTTGTACTACTGTACCACACATCTTGTACTGCTGTACCACACATCTTGTACTACTGTACCACACATCTTGTACTACTGTACCACACATCTTGTACTACTGTACCACACATCTTGTACTGCTGTACCACACATCTTGTACTACTGTACCACACATCTTGTACTGCTGTACCACACATCTTGTACTGCTGTACCACACATCTTGTACTACTGTACCACACATCTTGTACTACTGTACCACACATCTTGTACTGCTGTACCACACATCTTGTACTACTGTACCACACATCTTGTACTACTGTACCACACATCTTGTACTGCTGTACCACACATCTTGTACTACTGCACCACACATCTTGTACTGCTGTACCACACATCTTGTACTACTGTACCACACATCTTGTACTACTGTACCACACATCTTGTACTACTGTACCACACATCTTGTACTGCTGTACCACACATCTTGTACTACTGTACCACACATCTTGTACTGCTGTACCACACATCTTGTACTACTGTACCACACATCTTGTACTGCTGTACCACACATCTTGTACTGCTGTACCACACATCTTGTACTACTGTACCACACATCTTGTACTGCTGTACCACACATCTTGTACTGCTGTACCACACATCTTGCACTACTGTACCACACATCTTGTACTGCTGTACCACACATCTTGTACTGCTGTACCACACATCTTGTACTGCTGTACCACACATCTTGTACTGCTGTACCACACATCTTGTACTGCTGTACCACACATCTTGTACTACTGTACCACACATCTTGTACTACTGTACCACACATCTTGTACTGCTGTACCACACATCTTGTACTACTGCACCACACATCTTGTACTGCTGTACCACACATCTTGTACTGCTGTACCACACATCTTGTACTGCTGTACAACACATCTTGTACTACTGTACCACACATCTTGTACCGCTGTACCACACATCTTGTACTACTGTACCACACATCTTGTACTACTGTACCACACATCTTGTACTACTGTACCACACATCTTGTACTGCTGTACCACACATCTTGCACTGCTGTTCCACACATCTTGTACTGCTGTACCACACATCTTGTACTGCTGTACCACACATCTCGTACAGCTGTACCACACATCTCGTACTGCTGTACCACACATCTTGTACTACTGTACCACACATCTTGTACTGCTGTACCACACATCTTGTACTGCTGTACCACACATCTTGTACTGCTGTACCACACATCTTGTACTACTGTACCACACATCTTGTACTGCTGTACCACACATCTTGTACTGCTGTACCACACATCTTGTACTGCTGTACCACACATCTTGTACTGCTGTACCACACATCTTGTACTGCTGTACCACACATCTTGTACTGCTGTACCACACATCTTGTACTACTGTACCACACATCTTGTACTGCTGTACCACACATCTTGTACTACTGTACCACACATCTTGTACTACTGTACCACACATCTTGTACTGCTGTACCACACATCTTGTACTGCTGTACCACACATCTTGTACTACTGTACCACACATCTTGTACTGCTGTACCACACATCTTGTACTACTGTACCACACATCTTGTACTGCTGTACCACACATCTTGTACTGCTGTACCACACATCTTGTACTACTGTACCACACATCTTGTACTACTGTACCACACATCTTGTACTGCTGTACCACACATCTTGTACTACTGTACCACACATCTTGTACTACTGTACCACACATCTTGTACTGCTGTACCACACATCTTGTACTACTGCACCACACATCTTGTACTGCTGTACCACACATCTTGTACTACTGTACCACACATCTTGTACTACTGTACCACACATCTTGTACTACTGTACCACACATCTTGTACTGCTGTACCACACATCTTGTACTACTGTACCACACATCTTGTACTGCTGTACCACACATCTTGTACTACTGTACCACACATCTTGTACTGCTGTACCACACATCTTGTACTGCTGTACCACACATCTTGCACTACTGTACCACACATCTTGTACTGCTGTACCACACATCTTGTACTGCTGTACCACACATCTTGCACTACTGTACCACACATCTTGTACTGCTGTACCACACATCTTGTACTGCTGTACCACACATCTTGTACTGCTGTACCACACATCTTGTACTGCTGTACCACACATCTTGTACTGCTGTACCACACATCTTGTACTACTGTACCACACATCTTGTACTACTGTACCACACATCTTGTACTGCTGTACCACACATCTTGTACTACTGCACCACACATCTTGTACTGCTGTACCACACATCTTGTACTGCTGTACCACACATCTTGTACTGCTGTACAACACATCTTGTACTACTGTACCACACATCTTGTACCGCTGTACCACACATCTTGTACTACTGTACCACACATCTTGTACTACTGTACCACACATCTTGTACTACTGTACCACACATCTTGTACTGCTGTACCACACATCTTGCACTGCTGTTCCACACATCTTGTACTGCTGTACCACACATCTTGTACTGCTGTACCACACATCTCGTACCGCTGTACCACACATCTCGTACTGCTGTACCACACATCTTGTACTACTGTACCACACATCTTGTACTGCTGTACCACACATCTTGTACTGCTGTACCACACATCTTGTACTGCTGTACCACACATCTTGTACTACTGTACCACACATCTTGTACTACTGTACCACACATCTTGTACTGCTGTACCACACATCTTGTACTGCTGTACCACACATCTTGTACTGCTGTACCACACATCTTGTACTGCTGTACCACACATCTTGCACTGCTGTACCACACATCTTGTACTACTGCACCACACATCTTGTACTGCTGTACCACACATCTTGTACTACTGTACCACACATCTTGTACTACTGTACCACACATCTTGTACTGCTGTACCACACATCTTGTACTACTGTACCACACATCTTGTACTGCTGTACCACACATCTTGTACTGCTGTACCACACATCTTGTACTACTGTACCACACATCTTGTACTACTGTACCACACACCTTGTACTACTGTACCACACATCTTGTACTGCTGCACCACACATCTTGTACTGCTGTACCACACATCTTGTACTGCTGTACCACACATCTTGTACTACTGTACCACACATCTTGTACTGCTGTACCACACACCTTGTACTGCTGTACCACACATCTTGTACTGCTGTACCACACATCTTGTACTACTGTACCACACATCTTGTACTGCTGTACCACACATCTTGTACTACTGTACCACACATCTTGTACTACTGTACCACACATCTTGTACTGCTGTACCACACATCTTGTACTGCTGTACCACACATCTTGTACTACTGTACCACACATCTTGTACTACTGTACCACACATCTTGTACTACTGTACCACACATCTTGTACTGCTGTACCACACATCTTGTACTGCTGTACCACACATCTTGTACTGCTGTACCACACATCTTGTACTGCTGTACCACACATCTTGTACTACTGTACCACACATCTTGTACTACTGTACCACACATCTTGTACTACTGTACCACACATCTTGTACTACTGTACCACACATCTTGTACTGCTGTACCACACATCTTGTACTGCTGTACCACACATCTTGTACTGCTGTACCACACATCTTGTACTGCTGTACCACACATCTTGTACTACTGTACCACACATCTTGTACTACTGTACCACACATCTTGTACTGCTGTACCACACATCTTGTACTACTGTACCACACATCTTGTACTGCTGTACCACACATCTTGTACTGCTGTACCACACATCTTGTACTGCTGTACCACACATCTTGTACTGCTGTACCACACATCTTGTACTACTGTACCACACATCTTGTACTACTGTACCACACATCTTGTACTGCTGTACCACACATCTTGTACTGCTGTACCACACATCTTGTACTACTGTACCACACATCTTGTACTGCTGTACCACACATCTTGTACTACTGTACCACACATCTTGTACTGCTGTACCACACATCTTGTACTACTGTACCACACATCTTGTACTACTGTACCACACATCTTGTACTACTGTACCACACATCTTGTACTGCTGTACCACACATCTTGTACTACTGTACCACACATCTTGTACTGCTGTACCACACATCTCGTACTGCTGTACCACACATCTTGTACTACTGTACCACACATCTTGTACTGCTGTACCACACATCTTGTACTGCTGTACCACACATCTTGTACTGCTGTACCACACATCTTGTACTACTGTACCACACATCTTGTACTACTGTACCACACATCTTGTACTGCTGTACCACACATCTTGTACTGCTGTACCACACATCTTGTACTGCTGTACCACACATCTTGTACTGCTGTACCACACATCTTGCACTGCTGTACCACACATCTTGTACTACTGCACCACACATCTTGTACTGCTGTACCACACATCTTGTACTACTGTACCACACATCTTGTACTACTGTACCACACATCTTGTACTGCTGTACCACACATCTTGTACTACTGTACCACACATCTTGTACTGCTGTACCACACATCTTGTACTGCTGTACCACACATCTTGTACTACTGTACCACACATCTTGTACTACTGTACCACACACCTTGTACTACTGTACCACACATCTTGTACTGCTGCACCACACATCTTGTACTGCTGTACCACACATCTTGTACTGCTGTACCACACATCTTGTACTACTGTACCACACATCTTGTACTGCTGTACCACACACCTTGTACTGCTGTACCACACATCTTGTACTGCTGTACCACACATCTTGTACTACTGTACCACACATCTTGTACTGCTGTACCACACATCTTGTACTACTGTACCACACATCTTGTACTAGTGTACCACACATCTTGTACTGCTGTACCACACATCTTGTACTGCTGTACCACACATCTTGTACTACTGTACCACACATCTTGTACTACTGTACCACACATCTTGTACTACTGTACCACACATCTTGTACTACTGTACCACACATCTTGTACTGCTGTACCACACATCTTGTACTGCTGTACCACACATCTTGTACTGCTGTACCACACATCTTGTACTACTGTACCACACATCTTGTACTACTGTACCACACATCTTGTACTACTGTACCACACATCTTGTACTACTGTACCACACATCTTGTACTGCTGTACCACACATCTTGTACTGCTGTACCACACATCTTGTACTGCTGTACCACACATCTTGTACTGCTGTACCACACATCTTGTACTACTGTACCACACATCTTGTACTACTGTACCACACATCTTGTACTGCTGTACCACACATCTTGTACTACTGTACCACACATCTTGTACTGCTGTACCACACATCTTGTACTACTGTACCACACATCTTGTACTGCTGTACCACACATCTTGTACTGCTGTACCACACATCTTGTACTACTGTACCACACATCTTGTACTACTGTACCACACATCTTGTACTGCTGTACCACACATCTTGTACTGCTGTACCACACATCTTGTACTACTGTACCACACATCTTGTACTGCTGTACCACACATCTTGTACTACTGTACCACACATCTTGTACTACTGTACCACACATCTTGTACTGCTGTACCACACATCTTGTACTACTGTACCACACATCTTCCACTGCTGCACCACACATCTTGTACTGCTGTACCACACATCTTGTACTGCTGTACCACACATCTTGTACTACTGTACCACACATCTTGTACTACTGTACCACACATCTTGTACTGCTGTACCACACATCTTGTACTACTGTACCACACATCTTGTACTACTGTACCACACATCTTCCACTGCTGCACCACACATCTTGTACTGCTGTACCACACATCTTGTACTACTGTACCACACATCTTGTACTGCTGTACCACACATCTTGTACTACTGTACCACACATCTTCCACTGCTGCACCACACATCTTGTACTACTGTACCACACATCTTGTACTGCTGTTGTCGCGATCCCACTACCCTTTATACCTGGGGAGTGAATCCTACCTCAAGTTATTAACAAATAAAGGAACAAATAGGGAACACGGCAATAATTATCCTCACCAAAAACCTACTCAACTAAATGTACTTGAATAAGTAAGAACAGTTGAAATAAGTGAATCACAAAAGGGAAGATAATTAATTAATTCAATTTATGTTCTCAAGGGAGTACTGACTAGCAAATAAGAATCTAAGGGAATAAGTAATTGTATATTAAAATAAGAGTGATGCCGGAAGGGTGAAAATATACCGTAAGGAGTTAGACCAAACGATATTACTTCACATAATTATATTACACAGACATACAAAATATATACATACAACAATCCCTACAAAATAGTTATTTCCTACCGAACAGGAGATTCCTTACCACCAGGATCCCTTCCTAGGCCTAACTAAACGTGTCACTAATACCTGATACCCCTAGGGCATTGCAGAAGACTGGACAAGGCACTAGACAAGGGTCAAGGCTAGAGAACGAATGGACACGTCTACCCTATGCCACGGTTTTTCGCTACTGGGGATGCGTGGGGCACGCCGAGGAGCGCATCTCATATCACGTGATCCAGGACATTTGCTAGATAATTTATATAATTAATTAATACTACTCTTGATTTGACTTAACAGAGTAAGACAATGATGCATATTAATAACATACATAAATATACAATTAACCTAAGTAACTAAGAACAATAATAATATAATAAGTACAATTAACAAGTTAATAGCTTGTGTGAAATGTAGGCGTGACATATGCCTCACGCTATGCGAGTTCCCGAGCGCTCAGGCACATGACACCTCCCCCAAAAAAGTGAGCTTACAACTAACTGGAAGCGAAAATGGATATACAGCTACACAGTGAAAGTAATAACTAACACAATTGGTTTAAATCAATATGAAGCAAAATAATTCATAATATAAACACAAGGTACTCAATGACAATAAAACAAAAAATAATTTGCATATAGACAGTTTCTAAATAATCAGACTCGAGAAAGTGCATCAGCCAACAAGTTCTCTTTTCCACGGATATGGGAAATGTTCAAGTTATAGGGCTGAAGTGATAGAGCCCACCTCAAAAGTCTTTGGTTGGTATGTTTCATCTTGTCAACAAAAGTAAGTGGGTTATGATCAGTGAACACTTGAACGGGATAAGCAGTGCTGCCAATATATACTTTGAAGTTTTCTAGTGCCATGATCAGTGATAAAGCCTCCTTTTCAATGGTGGCATAGTTTCTTTGATATTTGTTAAATTTTTCTAGAAAAATAGCACAGCGGATGAAGCACTTGATCACTCTCACCCTCTTGCAGAAGCACAGCACCGGCGCCAATTTCGCTGGCGTCGACATGGAGAGTGAACTGTTTCTGGAGGTCAGGTGCAAGTAGTACAGGAGCATTTGCCAGCAGGGATTTAAGATTCTCAAAAGATTCCTGGCAAGCCGTAGTCCACTTGAAGGTTTTCTTGCCACTCAGCAGGTCAGTCATGGAGGAGAAGTTTGGACAAAAACGGCGGTAGTACCCCGCCATACCCAGCAACCTCATCACACTCTTCCTATCGCCTGGCACTGGATACTGTTGAATTGCCTCAATTTTGGCTGCTATAGGCTGGACTTCCCCTTGTCCGACCACATGCCCCAAGAAAGTGACGTGGGCATGGCCGAACTCAGTTTTGACAAGGTTCACCGTCAGCTTGCTTGCAGCCAGTACGGAGAAGAGGGCTTGTAGACGACTCATGTGATCTTCCCAGGAACTGCTGAAGACGATAAGGTCGTCTAGGTAACAGCGGACACCTTCCAGACCAGACGTGATGAAATTCATGGGGCGTTGAAAGGTTGCAGGGGCGTTCCGCATACCAAACAGAAGGACTGTGAATTGGTACAACCCCTCAGGAGTGACAAAAGCAAAGATGGCCCTGGAGCGTTCAGTCAGTCTTATCTGGTAGTAGCCCTGGAGGAGATCCAACTTGGTCACGTACCTTGCCTGTCCAAGATCGTCGATCACGTCGTCGATGCGTGGCAAGGGATAACCATCGGGTTCAGTGACAGCATTCACCTTGCGATAATCCACACAGCCGCATTGACCCATTCGGCTTTGGAACTAGAACAACAGGGGATGCCCATGGACTGATGTTGGGTTTGACGAGGCCTAGCTCTTGAAGACGCTGTACCTCGGCTCGCACACACTCCCGCTTGAAGGTATTAAGACGGTAGGGACGCTGTCGGATTGGCTTGGCTCCCCTGGTCTCAACGTCATGCTCCAGCACTGAACAGGAGAGTGGGTAATCACCAACTATAATAAGATACTCCTGTAATAGAGACTTTATATTATTGGCTTGGTCACTAGAGAGATGGCACAACTTAGCACTGGGGTCCTCCAAGATACAGTATTACCCCGCCTAACGCGGTTTCACTTAACACGTTTTACTATATACGCGGTGCCTCGCCAGAGCTGAACTTTCACTTAACACGGATTTTTTCCACATATACGCGGTGAGTGTCCGGCTCGAGACGCTATTTTTAGATTTGCCCCACCCGCCACCCTGCCTGACTGCCTGTTTTAGCTCATAAAATTCATACAAATTACCCGGCCAGAATATAATTTACATTGCTGGAATTCTTATAATTTGGTGATCATTTTGAATATAAACATCATATATTTTGCATTAGACATACAAATTTTAGATAAAATGTTTTCTCTAAGTATACATATGTTATCTTTTGTGCAAAATATATGACATTTATATTCAAAATATTTCTGGTCTTACAAGGAATCCAGCAATGTCAATTGTATTATCCTAACTTTAGTCTGAGGTATTATTTATTAAAATTTAGTGGTTTTCCCCCAAAAATTTCTCAGAGAGGGAAGAGCCAGCAGTGTAGTGTGAGAAGAGGGGGAGGGAGTTGAGTCCATTATTTGAATGGACATTAACTTGGCGACTGTATTTCTCTATTTCTCTAAAGTATTAATTGTGTGCATGTACCATCATAAAATTAAGATGTTACTTTTACTACAACATAGTTATGTGTCTTCAAAAAGTGGAGTTTGGGGGTCGGGCCGGTTTCTATTGGAATTAATCCCATATGTTCTGTTGTTCACTTAACGCAGATTTCACTTAACAGGGGACCCTCTGGGTTCTATTGACCGCGTTAAGTGGGGTACAACTGTATATATATATAGATATATATATATATATATATATATATATATATATATATATATATATATATATATATATATATATATATATATATATATATATATATATAAGTTCGTCCCCGAGTTACGTACAAACGGCCGATACGTACATCGTTTCTGAAGTCTTTAATTGCAAAAATATTGTCTTAAAAGGGCGAGCAATTTTTAAATTTGGCGGGCGAGCGTATAGTTTGCGTGCCAGCCGCACCGCGCCGCCACTATCACTGACCATGCAGACGACACGCTAGACGCACCAAAGCAACACGTGTGGTCATTGTGCATACTTCTCCTGTGAATTTCTGCCCTATTTTGTACACTTTACTCTGTGTGCAATGACTGGTGTAAAGCATAAGAGTGGTGAAGCCAGTGGGAGTGCTACGAAACGTCAAGCAATATGTTTGCATTTGATAAGTTGTATTAATTACCACCAGATAACATTATAGGGTTGGGGGATTTTCGAGTTACGTACATTTCGAGTTACGTACAACCTTTTGGTCCCCATTATGTACGTAACTTGGGGACTTACTGTATATATATATATATATATATATATGTATATATATATATATATATATATATATATATATATATATATATATATATATATATATATATTTCATTAGCCCAATAAAGCACGCGGACTTCTACATACAATCAACACCTCAACCCGCCAGGATTCGAACCCACGGCCCACAAGCCTATGACTGTGACCGGGGAACGCTAACCGCTAGACCACCAGGATGCTAAAAGCAGTCCTAGACTTTGTTATATTTCACACAAAGCCTGTTCAACGAGCTTATAGCGCCGTGAACCTCTAATGGGGACCACCCACACCACTTAGGTGGTCAGAGTAACGTTTTACCAAATCCGGCTTCGAAACACGAGGATCCATATATATTTCATTAGCCCAATAAAGCACGCGGACTTCTACATACAATCAACACCTCAACCCGCCAGGATTCGAACCCACGGCCCACAAGCCTATGACTGTGACCGGGGAACGCTAACCGCTAGACCACCAGGATGCTAAAAGCAGTCCTAGACTTTGTTATATTTCACACAAAGCCTGTTCAACGAGCTTATAGCGCCGTGAACCTCTAATGGGGTGTTGATTGTATGTAGAAGTCCGCGTGCTTTATTGGGCTAATGAAATATATATGGATCCTCGTGTTTCGAAGCCGGATTTGGTAAAACGTTACTCTGACCACCTAAGTGGTGTGGGTGGTCCCCATTAGAGGTTCACGGCGCTATAAGCTCGTTGAACAGGCTTTGTGTGAAATATAACAAAGTCTAGGACTGCTTTTAGCATCCTGGTGGTCTAGCGGTTAGCGTTCCCCGGTCACAGTCATAGGCTTGTGGGCCGTGGGTTCGAATCCTGGCGGGTTGAGGTGTTGATTGTATGTAGAAGTCCGCGTGCTTTATTGGGCTAATGAAATATATATGGATCCTCGTGTTTCGAAGCCGGATTTGGTAAAACGTTACTCTGACCACCTAAGTGGTGTGGGTGGTCCCCATTAGAGGTTCACGGCACTATAAGCTCGTTGAACAGGCTTTGTGTGAAATATAACAAAGTCTAGGACTGCTTTTAGCATCCTGGTGGTCTAGCGGTTAGCGTTCCCCGGTCACAGTCATAGGCTTGTGGGCCGTGGGTTCGAATCCTGGCGGGTTGAGGTGTTGATTGTATGTAGAAGTCCGCGTGCTTTATTGGGCTAATGAAATATATATGGATCCTCGTGTTTCGAAGCCGGATTTGGTAAAACGTTACTCTGACCACCTAAGTGGTGTGGGTGGTCCCCATTAGAGGTTCACGGCGCTATAAGCTCGTTGAACAGGCTTTGTGTGAAATATAACAAAGTCTAGGACTGCTTTTAGCATCCTGGTGGTCTAGCGGTTAACGTTCCCCGGTCACAGTCATAGGCTTGTGGGCCGTGGGTTCGAATCCTGGCGGGTTGAGGTGTTGATTGTATGTAGAAGTCCGCGTGCTTTATTGGGCTAATGAAATATATATGGATCCTCGTGTTTCGAAGCCGGATTTGGTAAAACGTTACTCTGACCACCTAAGTGGTGTGGGTGGTCCCCATTAGAGGTTCACGGCGCTATAAGCTCGTTGAACAGGCTTTGTGTGAAATATAACAAAGTCTAGGACTGCTTTTAGCATCCTGGTGGTCTAGCGGTTAGCGTTCCCCGGTCACAGTCATAGGCTTGTGGGCCGTGGGTTCGAATCCTGGCGGGTTGAGGTGTTGGTTATATATATATATATATATATATATATATATATATATATGCTGATAACCACCAGGAAAGAAGAAAACACGAAGTTCCCAAGCGCTTTCGTGTAATTCACATCTTCAGGGGTGAGTACTCACCCCTGAAGATGTGAATTACACGAAAGCGCTTGGGAACTTCGTGTTTTCTTCTTTCCTGGTGGTTATCAGCATATACCTAGATCACGCGCACCTACAGTGATTTACTTGCATATATATATATATATATATATATATATATATATATATATATATATATATATATAGATTGATAAAATCACACGGGAGAGAAAAAGAGAGAAGTGGAGAAGACGGGAATGCTGCGTTTAGCAAAAGGGGTAAGATGCAGTTTCTTAGAACAAATTGTTAGGGGGCTCTTATGTATGTTTTCTCAGCACATGAGGACAGTGCTGTCTTTTTTTAGGGGGGTCGATTGTAATATTCAGAAACTTCAGAGTAATTTCAAATGCCCCGCCATTAGCGATACTGAGCGTTCAAGGTCGTCTGAGGGAAGAGAGCGCTTCCCGCACATAGTGAGAGGTTGTGGAACTAGGCCTATATGATATTAAATGTAATTTGCCGAATTAATAATGATGCGATTCATGAAGTTAAGGGACTATTATTGAATTTGAAATTATTATAGATCGTTTATCAGTCTGAATAATGTTACGGGTGTCCCAAGGAGTTATTAGTTAGGCGGAAAATATGTCACGTAGGCCTAAGTTGACACCTTGAGAGGACACGAGGCGGGCTCTCTCTCAGTCACGGGGAAGCATTCAGACATACAAGACGTCCCTGCGCGTCCGTCACAGAAATAGTCACTTGGCCTAGTCACCTGTGTTGCACTATTGCAGTTTAACAGGTAAGTCTCATTCGATCTCAGACAGGGTTAGATAGGGCAGTGGTAAAGTTAACAAGAACATAAGAACATAAGAACATAAGAATGGAGGAAACTGCAGCAGGCCTATTGGCCCATACTGGGCAGTCCCGTTTACACCCAACCCCTATTGCTCATATGAGCATCCAACCTATGTTTGAAGCAATTCAGCGTATTCGAGTTAATGATGATATTTGGTAACTTGTTCCATTCATCCACTACTCTGTTTCCAAACCAGTGTTTACCTATTTCACGCCTAAATCTAAATTTGTCCAATTTAAAACCATTGTTACGAGTTCGCTCCTGGTTGGATAATTTGAGTACCTTTGTAATGTCCCCTTTGTTTAGCCCTGCCTTCCATTTATACACCTCTATCAGGTCGCCCCTCGTTCTACGTCTCTCAAGGGAGTGCAAATTAAGATGCTTTAACCTGTCTCTATACTCAAGGTTCCTGATACCCGGGATTAGTCTTGTCATTCTCCTCTGAATTCTTTCCAAGGATTCTATATCCATTCTGTAATACGGTGACCAGAACTGGACTGCGTAATCCAGGTGAGGTCTCACAAGAGCAAGATACAGTTTTAGGATGACCTCGCTAGTCTTGTAACTAACACTCCTTTGTATGAACCCAAGTACTTTATTAGCCTTGTTTCGAGCAAAAACACATTGTTTACTTGGCTTAAGGTTCCTACTTATCATTACTCCTAAATCTCTCTCGCAGTCGGATTTCTCTATGGCATCGTTGTTCATCTGGTATCTGGTTTCCCTGTTTACATTTCCTATACTGAGTACTTTACATTTGTCAATGTTGAATTTCATCTGCCATTTTTCAGACCATTCGAAAAATTTGTTTAGATCCTCCTGTAGTTTTGCCGAGTCCTCGTCAGATTTGATAACACGTCCTATTTTAGTATCATCAGCAAATTTACTTATGTTGCTGTCTATGCCGATATCTATGTCGTTTATGTATATAATAAACAATAATGGTCCAAGTACTGAGCCTTGGGGAACTCCACTTGTGACGTTGCTCCAATGGGACTTAGTGCCGTTAATGCTCACTCGCTGTTTCCTGTCCTGTAACCACGCCCTAATCCATTTAAGGATGTCACCTTTGATGCCATGAGCTTCTACCTTTCTAATTAGTCTTTCGTGGGGTACTCTGTCGAAGGCTTTGCTAAAGTCGAGATATACCACATCATAATTGTGCCCCTCGTCCACTGATTCGAAAACTGATGAAAAGAATGTTAATAGATTAGTTAGGCAAGAACGTCCGCTTGTGAAGCCATGCTGGGAATCATTGATCAATCTGTGCTTCTCCAGGTGATTTCGAATAGAGTTTGAAATGATTGCTTCCAGTAATTTGCCTACTATTGATGTTAGACTGATTGGGCGGTAGTTAGAGGATAGTGATCTATCCCCCTTCTTGAAGATCGGTATTACATTCGCTATCCTCCAGGATTCTGGTACTACACCTGTTTTTAAGGACATGTTAAACAACTTTGCTAAGGGCATACTAAGCTCTTCCTTACATTCCTTTAATACTCTGGCAAATATCTCATCGGGACCAGGTGACTTATTAGGCTTTAGTTTGTCTATTTGCTTACTAACATCGTTACTAGTCACTACTATCTCACTTAATTTGTTTTCTTCACTATCTCTGAATAGAGTCGGTGCCTCGGGTATCATGTTTAAATTTTCGCTGGTGAAAACTGTTGAAAAATATTTATTCAAATTATTGCTCATTTCTCCGTCGTTATCAGTGAGCTCGCCGGAGTCTGACCGTATTGGTCCAATCTTTTCTCGTGTTTTAGTTTGGTACATTTGGTAGAATCCTTTGGGGTTTGTCTTTGCCTCCCTTGCTATCCTTACCTCATTATTCCTCTTTGCTTTCCTTATCTCGGTTTTAACCCTACTCGCCAATACCCTATAATAGTCCCGGAGGTGAATTTCGCCACGATTTATCCTTCTACCTATAGCCTTCCTTTGGCCAATGATGTTCTTTAAATAATTATTTATCCATTTAGGGTCATTGTTGTTTGATCTGAGTTTTTTGTATGGTATGTTCTGCCTTTGTGCATTAAGTAACTCACTATTTAAATTGTCGTGGAACTCGGCAATCTCAGATCTCGTTATCAGGTCGGTGTCATCTGTCAGGTTCACGGCCAAGCGCGACACCCCCTCTCTCAGCTGCCTCTTTAAACTGTCAAAGTTTGCCCTTCTGAAATCTGGTACTTTAGTGGAATTTTCCTTACGTCTGCCCTGAAAATCTAACTGGAATCGAATTTCTTTGTGATCGCTGTTTGCAAGTTCGTTCCCTACCTCGACATTGCTAATGAGGTTTTCTCTGTTTGACAAAACTAAATCCAATATATTATTACCCCGTGTGGGTTCGGTTATATGTTGACTTAGGAAACAGTCCTGGATCGTCTCGAGAAAATCCTCTGATTCTGAGTTTCCCGTAAGGTCGGTCCAATCTATTTGGCCAAGGTTAAAGTCGCCTACTATACAGACTTTGTTGTGTATGGAAGCCCTGCGCATTTCATCCCAGATAAGTCGCTCATTGACTCTGTCAAGATTGGGGGGTCTATATATTACTCCTGTGATTAATTTTTCCCGACCGTCGCTTAATTCTATCCAAATTGTTTCTGTATTCCTCTCAGTTTTTATTTCCTTATTTATTTCACACTTCAGGTTATCCCTAACATAGATTGCTACTCCGCCTCCTTTCCTGGTCTGCCTATCGGTATGGAACAGTTTGTAACCCGCAATTTGGTATTCGACTGGTAATTCACGTGTGTCTAGGTTGATCCATGTTTCAGTGAATGCAATTATATCGATTTCTTCGGTACATACCAAGGCCCTAATATCATCCATTTTGTTTCTCATACTTCTACTGTTCGCGTAATATACATTTAAGTTAGTCGTGTTCTGAGTCCTTCCCTTACCGCGTTTAGTTTTAAACTCCCTGTCTAATTTAGTTATGTCATCATTCCTAACACTATTTCCCTGTAATCTTTCGCCTTGTTTACCCGCTCCCACTGCAGTCTCCTCCACCCCCGTGCCCCTATGTTCTCTTAGCAGTTTAAAGACTTCGATATCTTTTGAACTGCCCCCTCTAGAGCCCCAGCCAGGGTTGCTACTCCATCCCTAGACAGGTGCACCCCATCCCTAGCATAAAGGTCCCTTCTGCCATAGAAGTTGTCCCAGTTGTCAATGAATGGGACTGATATTGACTTGCAATATCTGTCAAGACGGTCGTTAACACCAACTGCCCTTGACAACCATTCACTGCCAACTCTCCTTCTAGGCAGGACACCGCATATGATAGGGATCCCTCCCTTAGTCCTAATACGATCTATGGCTGCCTTGAACTTATCAAGAAGCTCCTCGCTCCTACACCGGCCAATATCATTGCCTCCTGCACTGAGGCAGATAATGGGTTTGTTCCCATTACCAGACAAGATATTGTCCATCCTGTCAATTATATCCCCCACCCCAGCTCCTGGCAAACACACCCTCATCCTATTTTTGTTTTTACCACAAAAGGCCCTGTCCATGTACCTTACCTGTGAGTCACCAACAATTAAAGTTTTTATACCTTCCTTGTCATCCCTTTCCCTGACTGTACTAACGTCCAATTCGTCTATCAAGGGACTGAACGGGTTGGTACACTTAGCTGTTGTTGTCGTTGTTGTCGTATCCTTGGTGTGCTTCTTCACCAAAAGCTTTGTCTTCCCACTACTCACAATTTTCCACTCGCTTGATTTTTCGTCAGCCACTGGCTTTACTCGTCCAGCCTCTCCTTTTAACATCGCCATCTCTTCCCTTAATTTCAAGTTCTCCAACGTGGCCCTCTCAATTTCTAACTTGGCCTTCGCCAATTCTTCAGTGGACCACTCCAGTTTGGTCAACAAACTCTCATACCCAAGACCGCACCTTGCTCTGGCCATATCTGATAATTATCCCTCCGGAGCTAACCCTGCCGTGACCTTTCCCCTAGTGAGGTCAGAACACAGCGAGTTCATTTCAGGGTTTCCGTCAGAACCCACTTGACCGGAGTTGACCGGAGTGACCGGAGTTGACCAGAGTGACCGGAGTTTGACTGCGAGAGATTGACTGCCGTTTGAGACTGCCGTTAATGATTGAGGGTGGCGATTGTCGCCATTGGACCGATCAGTGTAGGCCTGTCACTGTTTAGCGGGGTATCAAAGGATCTCTTGAGGGAATCTAGCCGTCTGGGTGCCCAGCTGACGACGGGACGATCGTTGGGGGTCATCAGCCTCCTTTACCTCGGCTCACAACACCACATGTCTCGAGCAGCTTAGTGAAACCCTCTTGCTAACGGGAAGCTAAAGCTTCTCTCAACTGTACAAGGTCTGATTTGCTCACTCCCTTCCGTTTCATGGATGTACTGGGGGTAAAGTGAGGCCAGCTGAGTGATACCGGGTCGCACACTGAGACCATGAGTCTAGGAGATACCTAGAGGAACATTCTATCTCCCTTATTACGGGTGTATGTTGAGTTGGGTGGAGCATGGTTCACGAGTATTGGTGGACCCAGTAACAAATCAATAATAGTGACTATATTTGTGTGTAGTTAATACCATTTCTCAGTTACTGTGCACTGCGCACATCATTGTCATCCCTAAAAATCCCATCTAATTCATATTACGCTACATAACATTCAAATGCACCGCGCTTGTAGAACCTCAGAAAATGGGAAACATTGAGAAAGGACAACTCACCTACTCAAGGTTCCTAGACCATGTGTTGTATTGTACCCAGGTATAGTAATATCATATCAAGTGTATGTATTCATAGCATTAAGGATCACTCAGGGTAGGCATAAGATGAATGTTAAAGTCCAGTTGAGCCGGACTAGTGTACTGTAAGACTAAGTGTGGATCAGGGTTTGAAGGTCCTACTATTTACGTCTGTGGGCGTGTAGCGAACATGACTCCAACAGATATCATATGAAAATACATGAGAACAGTGATCTGGAAAAAGGATAAATGTATCAGAACTATGTGAGGTGTTGACAGTGATCTAGAAACTATACTGGAAAGGAAATATCGTGTATGCGTCGGTATGAATTTAATACACCTCGTAACCTCACGTGACATATACCCACGACAGGTACAGTGATCAGAGAACCTTATGTCTGTGTTCAAATAGTGCAATGTGTGAGAGGAGGATCCCTCATTACAGTTTTTAAGTGACGTTGATACACCCCTGCCATGATCATTCGGCTTTTGTTTCAAGGCGCGTCATGTACCCGCCTCAGATGCCCCGTTAATATTATAATCTCAGGCATTTACCCAAGCACTAGCAAACCAAGACCTTACCTTAGTGTGTAATTTAGGATTAATATATATGTTTATAAGAAATGAGTGACAATATACCGTAAAGTGTTCAGGTGAGAACCATAAGAAACAAAAGTGTAAATTGAGGATTGGAAACTGTAGGCCTATGTGACGAGAAGCGGCGGGAAGCCGGCCTTAGTCTTTCCCGTTCTGCCGTCACCACAGGTCAGTGTCCTAGCGGGCTATATCCCGCCCTACAATTAAGGTTGATAAATAGCAGTTACTACACTTTAAAGCTTTGCCGGATATATAAGTATGATAGGGATGTGTTAAGGGGTGGAATAACCGCCCGTCAGGCATTATTACTTAGTCTTTCCCGTTCTGCCGTCACCACAGGCGCCATGTGGCCGGAGTATCTTGCCGCCCGGCCGCCATTGTCCACGTGAGCGTCACACCGGGTGGAAATTACTCCCCCGCTATACCAGTCTCCTGTGAACTGGTGGATTCCCAGCGCACCACTCCACATGAATAGTCACAACTAAGGAGACCGTGAGAAACTGCGGTCGCCACTTGGGGCGACCTATGATACCAGGCGTAGAAATAGTGCTGGTATGTCTCTAGGTGAAGCCCTCGTCTCTACCCACCGAGGGCGGTGTGCGAACGAGGTGCCCGTTGTGTATACCTAAAAGTCACCAGGAGGCACATACGTGCAGGTATGGAGTGTAACAGGTGTGTTGAGATGGTGCTACTACAGTATGTATGATAACCGACGGTGCTACAATCCACCCAAGTGGAGCAGTCTGTGTGTTAAGGGATAGTGTAAGAAGGAACGACCGAGATATGGCGTTCCCCGATTGTTATGCAATAAGTGGGTGGATGACCCGCCAGTAATGTAAGAGTCTGGGGCCCAGCTGGGTAACCCAAAATTCTGTTGTTCTTCTGAGGAAGACCAATTCATGTATATGTTTTTTTACCAGCATGTTTTATAAGGAATAAATCAATTAAGACATGTTATGGTTTTTCCCTTCTTTACCCTCATCGATCTGGTCAATGGAAAACCTAACCCAATGCCTAGTCCACACTGCCCGCTACCTAACGAGCTACATGCTGTCCAGAGGGGGTCTGGTGGCAGCGACCCTTAGAAATTAAGATTAGAGTTAAGTTATCCCCTTAAATTTAGTGACCCCAGATCTGGCAGTATAACTGATGTTTTCTTGACATGTGTGGTTTAATATTTCTTAAATAATTTTGATAGTATTGTTGTTTGAATGTTTGTGTCACTAAGTGGAACCAGAGTGGTACTGTGATTTGATTCTTTTAATGCATCTAATTTTTCTTCATAATCCCGACCTCAGGTATAACCTTTGTTCCCCAGAGAAGTGTTTAAGTTAGGTTAGGAATTGTGCATCTGTTGGGGTAATATAATTATATTGAGTGCCCTTAATGCCTATTCATTGTAGAGTATTTAATTTCTTATTTTTTGATACCATTTCCTCAGTGACTGATATTATTTTGTCGAAAACCCTTAAGGCCTGCATCTGTTGGTGTAACATAATTATATTGAGTGCCCTTTAGGCCTATTCATGGTGGAATTATTAATTTCTTATTTTTGAATACCATTTTCTCAGTGCTGGATATTATTTTGTTGAAAGCCCTTAAGGCCTGTTTCATGTGTGCAAGCAACATTTCTTAATACTTCAAATTTATTGTTGCCTGAGTTTCTAATAATTTCTATATCATGTATAACTTTTATTCCCCAGAGTAGTGTTTTAAGTTCAAGTTAAGAGGTGCGCATATTGGTGTACCATTATTTGATTGTGTTTGTAGAGTTGGAGGGAATATAAGTGTCTAAATTTTACAGTGTGTCTCATTCATCCCAGTCACAGACGCTATCCTTCCACGGGTCACGGACAATTCATTTTGTTTAGTAGATTTAAGTGTTCTTGTGCTGGTTCAGGATTTTTCTCAAAGGGGCGCTTCCGCTGCCATTACCATCTAATAATCTTTAATAAACCCCAAGTCAAGTGAGAAATTAAAGTCCAGTAAATTCCAACCGGTTATAAATAAATATATACAGGTAGTCGTCGACTTACGACCTATGCGACTTACGTCTGTTCGACTTTACGACCGGCGGTACGACAGTTTTGGCCCCAGCCTCCTGGCGCTGCCGGGAGCTGGAGCCGCGCGCATCCCCGCGCTCAATTACAAACACGCTCGCTGGTACAGCACACTTCCCTCCGTGTCTGTTTGCCTTGTGCCTTTCTTTTGTCTTGGAAATTTTTCTTGAACCACCACCCCCCCAAGATGTCTACCAAGAGGAAACTTAAAGATGATTATATTATCATTACACATTATAATATACGTAAGGCAATTAAATTGTACTGTAGTATGCAGTGATTTACTTAAACCTGACGGCCGTAACAATAATGAACAAAGAAAATGTTGATAAAATATGACTTAAAGATGATTATATTATCATTACACATTATAATATATGTAAGGCAATTAAATTGTACTGTAGTATGCAGTGATTTACTTAAACCTGATGACCGTAACAATAATGAACAAAGAAAATGTTGATAAAATATGACTTAAAGATGATTATATTATCATTACACATTATAATATACGTAAGGTAATTATAACATAGGCCGACTTACGACCAGATCAACTTACGACCGGGCGGCCGTAACCAATCTAGGTCGTAAGTCGACGACTACCTGTATATATATATATATATATATATATATGTATATATATATATATATATATATATATATATATATATATATATATATATATACTGTATATATATATATATATATATATATATATATATATATATAATCAACACCTCAACCCGCCAGGATTCGAACCCACGGCCCACAAGCCTATGACTGGACGGAACGCTAACCGCTGGACCACCAGGAGGCTAAAAGCAGTCCTAGACTTTGTTATATTTCACACAAAGCCTGTTCAACGAGCTTATGGCGCCGTGAACCTCTAATGGGGACCACCCGCACCACTTAGGTGGTCAGAGTAACGTTTTACCAAATCCGGCTTCGAAACACGAGGATCCATATATATTTCATTAGCCCAATAAAGCACACGGACTTCTACATACAATCAACACCTCAACCCGCCAGGATTCGAACCCACGGCCCACAAGCCTATGACTGTGACCGGGGAACGCTAACCGCTGGACCACCAGGATGCTAAAAGCAGTCCTAGACTTTGTTATATTTCACACAAAGCCTGTTCAACGAGCTTATGGCGCCGTGAACCTCTAATGGGGACCACCCGCACCACTTAGGTGGTCAGAGTAACGTTTTACCAAATCCGACTTCGAAACACGAGGATCCATATATATTTCATTAGCCCAATAAAGCACGCGGACTTCTACATACAATCAACACCTCAACCCGCCAGGATTCGAACCCACGGCCCACAAGCCTATGACTGTGACCGGGGAACGCTAACCGCTGGACCACCAGGATGCTAAAAGCAGTCCTAGACTTTGTTATATTTCACACAAAGCCTGTTCAACGAGCTTATGGCGCCGTGAACCTCTAATGGGGACCACCCGCACCACTTAAGTGGTCAGAGTAACGTTTTACCAAATCCGGCTTCGAAACACGAGGATCCATATATATTTCATTAGCCCAATAAAGCACGCGGACTTCTACATACAATCAACACCTCAACCCGCCAGGATTCGAACCCACGGCCCACAAGCCTATGACTGTGACCGGGGAACGCTAACCGCTGGACCACCAGGATGCTAAAAGCAGTCCTAGACTTTGTTATATTTCACACAAAGCCTGTTCAACGAGCTTATGGCGCCGTGAACCTCTAATGGGGACCACCCGCACCACTTAGGTGGTCAGAGTAACGTTTTACCAAATCCGGCTTCGAAACACGAGGATCCATATATATTTCATTAGCCCAATAAAGCACGCGGACTTCTACATACAATCAACACCTCAACCCGCCAGGATTCGAACCCACGGCCCACAAGCCTATGACTGTGACCATAAGAATATCTTAATATTACCATTTCACAAAAATTTCTCACACATTCCGGCACAGCTAAAATCTTGGAACGTCAATGTGGCATTTAAAAACTCATGCACTGTTAAACAAATGTTAATCAAGAACTCCCCCAACAACACAATTGGTTGCATTTATAAAGTTCCTTGCAAGGAATGTAATATGTTTTACTTAGGCCAGACAGGTAAAGATCTTGTAACTAGAATTAAACAACACAAATACAGTGTTAGGACAGGCCAGGAATCCAATGCTCTGTTTGTTCATTTGAGAGATAACAAGCATTGCATTGACTGGGATAATGCCTCCTCAATATTACCTTGTAATTCAATTGATAGTAGGAACATCATAGAATCTAGTCTTATTAAACATACCGAAGCATTCAACATGAATTTGAGTAACGGCATGTACAAGCTGGACAACTTTGTTATTAAGAAGATTTGTGATCAGGTGAGAGGGCGGGTCACTGTCCCATCTGACCCAACCACCAACCGTTGTGTGCCATTTAAAGATTAGTAGGGTCATTACCTGACCATTGTGGACCTGGTCTCACCCTCCTCTGTATATATTCATCTTGTTTTGCATTACTCTATCTAGTCTGTACTCACCCCTGAAGATGTGAATTACACGAAAGCGCTTGGGAACTTCGTGTTTTCTTCTTTCCTGGTGGTTATCAGCATATACCTAGATCACGCGCACCTACAGTGATTTACTTGCATATATATATATATATATATACTGTATATATATAGTATATATAGAATATATAAACACTTTAATTAATAAAATATATAATAAAAATATATAAAAGAAATTGACTGAAAAATAGCTAAAAATACAAAAAATAGCTAAAAATATGAAAAAATTGCATTTTTTTTTATGAAAAAATGGCTAAAAATAGCAACATTTTAGCCCAAAATGGCCAAAAAATTGCCCTTTTTTTACCCTTAAGTGTGTTTGGAGTTAGCCATTGCCAGGACCAATGTTGAAAAATTTGGTAAAGGATAATCAGAAGAGTCTCCGGAGGAAAGTCTTCAAGTTATCATTCACCAATAATATAAAAAATACAAGCATAGCGGACTACTTGGACATGGGGAGAGTAACTCAGTAGGGGCCCAGTGAGTTACTCTCCCCCCGACCGTTATGCCTTATAATACACAAATGCCAAGCTGGAGCTCTTAAGAATGGTACAAATGATTTACCTCTAAAACCACACAAAAATTTATTATTACAGTACCGGTACTCAAAATTTGTCCAGGAATAATTTTGGCCATTTTTGGACTTAGAATATTTTTAAACGATGAATTTTTGGACTTATAAATATTACTTTTAAGCACATCTAGACCTTAATAGATAAATACAAAAATATTTGGCATAATCGGATTTAATACATCAAAATAATTTAGACATCTTGTTGCTACTATAATATGCAGTCGACTGGGGTATTTACACTGTACCCTCGTTAAATAGGATCACTGTAATTCGGATTTCGGTTTAATTTGTACGTTTCTCAAAAAATTAATTAAAGGAATTTGAATTTGGAATGCATATGAAATAACTGAGTGGTTCAAAAAGTTGCCTTGGCTGTCATATACAATATTATATTTATAATTATTGTGCAAATATAAATAGTTTTAAAATGTACATACAATAATAAAGTAAATAATAGAGTAATAAATAATGTGAGGTGAGATCGTGGATGATATTCCATAACTGTAACGGCCACACTGGTAAATGAAGTAAAAACCCTCATTGGAGAAATAAAAGATGAAATTTTGGAGCTGGTTTGACTATAGTGCATTTTTTATCTGCTGAGATGAGATGCCCCGCCCCCTCCTCAAGAGTTACACCTGATTGGCTGTTTCAAATCTGTCCGATTTCGTCCTGAATAATGTATTTCTAAATGAGTTTATTCATAATGACCATTTCTGACGAGAAAGATATTTAGCTAAATTATATAAATATACATACATAAATTATTTCAAACTTAAACACGTAGAAAGTTTATCAGAAATATTATACAAGAATTAACTGTTAAACTCTGGTGGCAAATTGACGCTTTCGGAGGACGCATTTAATATATGGTATAGTCTGCATTTACGCGGTTTTTGTTTACGCATTTGGTCATTTACGCGGTGCCTTGCCAGAATGAAAATGCTTTAATTACGCGGTAAATTTGGTCATATACGCGGCGAGCGGCTGGAGAGGTCCAGACCTCCGCGCCATTTTTTACCCACGCGATTCATCATTGACCATACGCGGGAAGCGGCGCGGTGAGTGGTGCGCATTAGGCAGCTCTTACATTATCTCTGACGTCATATGACGTATCGGACTGCGATTGGGCCACACATCCTTACCACCCACGCATTCCCTCCGTCGCTAGCTGTGATTGGTCTAATGTAACATGACGTGCCCTGCCACCAGAGGGTAGAAGTCGCTGACCTAGCCGGGTCTGTCTCATTGTTCTCAGTCCGCGTATACAGTTCTCTCTTGTGCCCGCTATTCCCCTCACAACTCACAATGGCTTCCGCGGGACCCCCACCACCAGAGAAAAACATTGAATTACCTGGACCACGCCATGATAATGTGAAAGAAATCATAGAGTTGGGGGAGAAAATTAAGCTCATAATTGACAACGACCCAGACAAGCATCGGTATGAAGCGTCTAATAACCATCTGACGAAAGTTATGGAGCCGTATATCCAGATCTAACTCGACAACATCAATGCTAGTCAACGTAGTATTGAGGACTTCCTCGCCCACAACCCACCACAACCACAGCCAGCCCAGGTTAGTGATAGTGACAGTGAGAATATGGACTTTGAGGGGTTTGTCTGGGAGGCCCTGCAAACCTCTGCGAGTAGTGAAAGTGAAAGTAATTCACCGGAGGGTAACTAATCTGCCCTCTGCCTCAGAACCAGCCTCCATCCAAGTGTGCCGACCCAGCTTTTCTACTAACGCAAGTGTTAAATAACCTAATATTATTGATATTTCTCTTAATTATTAATTGTGTGTGCATACCATCATAAAACTAAGATGTTATATTTACTACAACGTACGTATTGTGTCGAAAAAAGTGGAGTTTGGGGGTCGGCCCAGTCTCTATTTCAATTAATCCCATATGTTCTGTTATTTCATTTACGCGTTTCTCGTTTTACGCGGGCCTCCACGGGTTCAATTGACCGCGTAAATGCAGACTATACTGTATACTTATTTTTACCCACAATAAGACACAAATTACCTATCTCTTCTCAGCTGGGAAAAAACACACTATAGGTCCCTCTTCTGCCAACTAACACAACAAAACAAGGGAGAAACACATAGAACATAGGAACAGTCTCCTGAGTTAGGTTGGTTGGGGATTAATCTTCTTGATGACAGCAGTGGACCCCAGGCCTGATCCTGAATACTATTACACTTTCTAAGTATCATTAGCATATTATCAGTTCACCTCACAGTAAGTCTTACATTTATTTATTACTGTACTTGTATTATTAACTTTATTATTACTGTTTGTACACTTAAAAAATATTTGTTTGTACAGTAATTATAAATAGAGTATTTTATGTGGCAATCAAGGCTTGGTAACTGAATATGTTTGTTGGTTGGAATAATGAACAATCTGAACAAATTGAACAGAAAACAAATGAATAATTGAACACAAAATGAGGAATTGTCAAATAATGTCAAAATATTCTGAACTCGGTTAGTTTGTATTTTCAGTAATTTGGTGGACCACAAACTACACTATACCCTCATTGAATCAGCAAAAAGAGACTCTGGGTCACCCGAATTACTGAAAGTACGAATTAACCGAGTTCCGAATATTTTGACATGATTTGACAATTTCTCAATTTTTTGTGTTCAATTATTCATTTGTTTTCTGTTCAGTTTGTTCACATTGTTCCAAGCAACAAACATACACAGTTACTATAGCAGCACCAACATTTTATTACAACGTGTCCTCATGTTATTCTTTGCCTAACTCCTGTATCTCTTGACACAGTTAGTTTCCTCCTTTCTCTCCTGAACCATCTTAGTTTAGCCTCCAAGTACTGTACTTCTCTCTGTTTCCAACCATCTTCCACGTCTCACACAATCTTCTTTTCTCTTTTTATCTCTCGCTCTCCACTTCATCATTCCCGCCATCAACCACACTCAACGGAACATCTTTCATTATGGCCCAGCATCTTGGTACACTGCCCATCACTGGCTGTTTCCTCGCCTCTCAAGTCACAAGAAAATGCTTCCTTTACATTCAGTTCCTTCACAATTCCCACACTCTCCTTCTTGGAGCATCCACCTTCTTCCTCTCCCTCCATCTTTAAGTATAAAAAAAAAAAAAAAAAAAAAAACGCCCGCCCGCCCACACACACACACAAGCAACCTGTTCTAATTTCCTGACCAAAATGTAGCCAATCTGGGTTTCTGTGCCACCTGCCTTAGGCCTACATGGTCAGCCTACTTGCCCTATTCTTAAACACATGTTACATACCATCCCCAAACTCAAGTATTCTTTCACCTTCAATATTCCTTATTCCAAAGCCTTTCCAACCACGCACACCTTCATAACCCAGCACGACAAATTTGGACAATAAAAATAGTTTGTTTTAACGGAGATCACTACACAATAAACTGTATCTCCTAAAACAACATTAACTGGCATGACTATAACACAATAATTGCCACTTAAGTCACTCAACAGATTTTACGGCAACATTAAATGACGCCGAACTAATGAGATAGAATTCCTTAACGAACAATAAAATGTATTTATGGTTTAGTTTAACCTAAATGGTAAATATATGTAAAGTACCTGAACGGTTCAACAGTCTCACTAAATCATATTAATTCTAAAGTCCTTAAAAACACAAAAGAATATAATTTTGTTCTTTAATTTGAAATCATATTGTGATGGCATTCTAAGTCCAGGTAAATTTAAAAGATAAATTTAGCCAAATTATACCTGGATAAAAAGTGAGAAATAAAGGTGTTCTGGTTTATAATTAAAATAAGCAAATTGTCAATCTTCCAGAGCCACAGCTAAACACCTCAGTTTAATATTGACCTCCACCTCACACTGGCTCACACTACAACAGAGTAACACCTGTGATGAAACAACATTATCAGGGAAAAGATCAAAATATTTACATACACCAGATCACTTTAGAGATAGATAGATATATAATTATTATGTAAACTTATCATATAAGTTTACAATTGGTTCAACCTGCATATAGACAATGTAGGTATACAGTTCAGCATGTATATAGGCAATACAGGTATACAGTGCACCATGTATATAGACAATGTAGGTATACAGTTCAGCATGTATATAGCCAATACAGGTATACAGTGCACCAAGTATAAACAATACAGGTATACAGTTCAGTATATTGTATTAGCCTCTGTCACATTAATATTATATAAATATGAGCTTAGGACATATATTCATTATATACATTCTATCACCCAGACTATTGAGCATACAGCTACATAAACATGTGTTCTGTCACACCTCCTAGGGTGCACAGCCCATAAACATGTGTTCTGTCACACCTCCTAGGGTGCACAGCCCATAAACATGTGTTCTGTCACACCTCCTAGGGTGTACAGCCCATAAACATGTGTTCTGTCACACCTCCTAGGGTGTACAGCCCATAAACATGTGTTCTGTCACACCTCCTAGGGTGTACAGCCCATAAACATGTGTTCTGTCACACCTCCTAGGGTGTACAGCCCATAAACATGTGTTCTGTCACACCTCATAGGGTGCACAGCCCATAAACATGTGTTCTGTCACACTTCATAGGGTGTACAGCCCATAAACATGTGTTCTGTCACACCTCCTAGGGTGCACAGCCCATAAACATGTGTTCTGTCACACCTCCTAGGGTGCACAGCCCATAAACATGTGTTCTGTCACACCTCCTAGGGTGTACAGCCCATAAACATGTGTTCTGTCACACCTCCTAGGGTGTACAGCCCATAAACATGTGTTCTGTCACACCTCCTAGGGTGTACAGCCCATAAACATGTGTTCTGTCACACCTCCTAGGGTGTACAGCCCATAAACATGTGTTCTGTCACACCTCCTAGGGTGTACAGCCCATAAACATGTGTTCTGTCACACCTCCTAGGGTGTACAGCCCATAAACATGTGTTCTGTCACACCTCCTAGGGTGTACAGCCCATAAACATGTGTTCTGTCACACCTCCTAGGGTGCACAGCCCATAAACATGTGTTCTGTCACACTTCATAGGGTGCACAGCCCATAAACATGTGTTCTGTCACACCTCCTAGGGTGCACAGCCCATAAACATGTGTTCTGTCACACCTCCTAGGGTGCACAGCCCATAAACATGTGTTCTGTCACACCTCCTAGGGTGTACAGCCCATAAACATGTGTTCTGTCACACCTCCTAGGGTGTACAGCCCATAAACATGTGTTCTGTCACACCTCCTAGGGTGTACAGCCCATAAACATGTGTTCTGTCACACCTCCTAGGGTGTACAGCCCATAAACATGTGTTCTGTCACACCTCCTAGGGTGTACAGCCCATAAACATGTGTTCTGTCACACCTCCTAGGGTGTACAGCCCATTAACTACAGACCCAACCCTCAGTGTGTAGTAGGCTGTTTAGTTAATGACCTGTTGAAGTGTGGTTACCCTCCAACCACCAGTCACCAGACTCAAGAGAGTTCAGCCCAGTTCACAGCCCGACACGATGCCCTAAAGTCATGTCGTGGGACCAGCTCTCCAGGCTGTACGTCTCTCTAAATATATCAGCTAATTACAAGCTAATAGCTAATGCTCATTAGTCTGTCAGTACCACATAATTGTACAGACATTACTACCCAATATAACTATTAAATCAGCACGTGTGTTTACATTAAACCAAGGAACAACGAGTGAAGAGAACAATACCTGTGTGTCTTGTTTAACTTACAAGCTAAGATAATTACAAGTACAACCCAGGACAGCTGTGACGATTTAAACTATCTACGACTGTATCAAAGGTGACATGACGTGAGATGACCCTATATCTCACTCAGCTGCATCAAAGGTGACATGACATGAGATTGTACTGCGCAACTCATTGCCATTCCTAAAAGCCCGTTTAATTCATATTACGCTACATAATATTCAAATCCACCGCGCTTGTAGAATCTCAGGAGCGTGTTTATCCTCGCGATCCCTCCCAGTAAGCCCCGCCCTTGTGAAGACAGTTATCAATACGTTGTTTATTCCACTTTCTCCTGGGAAGCTCAATCTTGAATTAGTCTGTGTAAATCAACCCAAGTAATTCGCCAGACCTTTGTCAACTGAGGGTCATCTTTGAATGAGTAACAGTTAGTTTGTTTGTGATTATTGTCATTGCGTGAGTAGCGATCACTGGCAACTCAGGGGTATATAAGCTCGAGCTGGCAAGGAATCAGCGTCCCCTGACGCTGATTCCCGTTTGTCTCCAGGTATGTTTTGTTTCCTAGCCATTCAGTTAATTCAGTCAATTGTAGTGATTATCAGTGTTCACCAGTGATCATGATTTAACAGTTGAATTGTCATTCACCCAGTGTAGAAGTAATATAACGTAAATACGTCTGTCGTCTAGACAAGAGAGTTGGTTGGTGTTGTCATGTCTCTCAGTCCCCTGACGCTGATTCCCGTTTGTCTCCAGATCGAGGGTGGGCTTAATTGAAACCCACCGGTAGCTCGGAGCCAGTGGATACCCAACAGAGGTCAATATAGGAGTGATGGCGCTGATTCGTCATGATTAATCGGCTCTACTCTACCTCGTGGGTCGAGGACCCCAAACCCATCTCGGGTCGGAGTGTAACCGACCACAACAACAGTTGTTAGAGGCGCCAGTGCTATACCCTGGGACAGGCCTTGGAATTATGGTCCACAGTGTGGTTGTATGTGTTTTTTTTACCAGTGTGTTTTATAAGAAATAAATCAATGAAGACATGTTATGGTTTCACCCTTCTTTACCCTTATCGATCTGATCAATGGAAAACCTAACCCAATGCCTAGTCCACTCTGCCCGCTACCTAACGAGCTACATGCTGTCCAGAGGGGGTCTGGTGGCAGCGACCCTTAGGAATTAAGATTAGAGTTAAGTTATCCCCTTAGATTTAGTGACCCCAGATCTGGCAGTATAAGATGACCCTACATCTCACTCAGCTGCATCAAAGGTACCAGCGACTAACCTACACTCGTTCAGGCAAGTGTTAACAAGTGAGATAGTTTGGTATCTTACCACAGCTAAAACAATATACACAACCCAGGTATACAGTTCACCATGTATATAAACAACACAGGTATACAGTTCATCATGTATATACACAACACAGGTATACAGTTCAGCATGTATATACACAACACAGGTATACAGTTCATCATGTATATACACAACACAGGTATACAGTTCACCATGTATATACACAACACAGGTATACAGTTCAGTACATATTATGGAAAATGTATAATTCCATGTAATAATTGTGAATTGTAAATAAAACCTGGTAGCATTCTGCCCCGTGGAGCCTTGAAGCAACTCATTTACTCAGTGGGCATTATAGAGGAACAGTCCTTAGTGTTACCTGCATCTGATAATGGCTGAACCACATCATCAAGGTCAAAAGTGAGTAATAAAATATGGCTTTGTTATAAACCATCAAGTGCCGTTGAGGACGTCTGTGTTGTGACCTTGTGAATACTGCCAAGTTAAACCTTTTAAGGAAGGTCTTCACTCCCTGCAGTAGTTTGTAACAGGTGGGTCAAACCTGCACAGTACCGGACTCACACCACCGACTTAACATCAAAATATTTATCATTGTCACCTCAGAGATCCACTACATCCTCACACAATAATAATTCTTGGCTTTTACACAATAATGGCCAGAGGGAAGATGGAGTGGCAAGAGAAGGCCACCTTATAGTTGATGTGATCAAGACTCATTCATCAGTGGCATAGAAGCTCAATGGCCGAGTCAACATTAAATTATGATTCACCTTTGTATAATTTAACGTAGCGACGTCGTAATTACCAGTAATGAGCCGTTTGGGCAGTTGGTCTGTTAAAACTGTACAGTATGGGAGGAAACTGTAGTATTGTACCTGGATAAAACCTGCCATGTTTGGTAGTGAGGGTAACATCTGTCCCAGGCTGGGGAATGAACCCAGGACACAATGATGCACCACTGATGATATACAACTCCTGATATGTCTGAGAGACAATCACCAGTGTTTTGGTATAAAAACAATAAACAATATTTTCTTGGTTCTTAAGTGGTCGAGTTGCTGAATATATTGAACATTTTCCTGCAAATATCTGTATTCCAGGTATTAATCACATGCATTGTCAACTGTCTATCATGGCTAGTACAGTAGTTCTGTCTACAGTAAATATAAGAGAGATATACTGTAGACAGATGGACAGAAAGATGTAGAGAGATATACCATATTTCCCATCATATAAGACATATTTTTAACATAACAAATGTCTCCATAATTCACCCTACATCATTATATAACTGTATACATATACACCAGGCCAAGCTGTGTTATTGTTATTTTCAACTCGTAGTTTTGGGTAGATATACGTAGTTTTATTCACCTTTTTAGCAGTTACTTGCACACACAAGCTTTCTTAGACTGTCAAAAAATTATTATCAAAAGGTAAAAAAACACAATAAACTTTTATTACGTCGGCAGGAGTCAGCCCACGAGGGGGAGCACACCCGTCTCCCACATCTTTAGTGAAACAGTTGTCAAATGGCATGCAGTATTTTGTCCTTCCTCTTATATATTATTATTATTCTTATTAGTTCCTCACATTTACGGAGGAATATATTAGATCGCAGAGGGATAAAGATGCCACACTTGTCCAAATTCAATGCCGTGGTTGTGTGAAATGGTTTGTAGAGTAAAAACCATGAATATTCGGAATCCCTGGATGGGAAATCCTTGGTTGGCGATGGTCAACTGTTCTGAACAGGTTAAGGAACACATTGCAATTTTTCTCATTTAAATATTTGTTCCATTTATGAAAGTTTAGTTTAGGTGAACCTTCTTGAGACTATAAACCTCTCATGCTATATCTGTGGTTGCCTCTAATAGGGTGAGAAATACAGTACAGTAGTATAGATAGATAGATAAGATAGATAGATAAGATAGATAGATAGATAGATAGATAGATAGATAGATTAGATAGATAGAACAAAATCATCATCACCATCCAAATCATACAGCCATTTTCCACACCATCTCTTGCAGTCTGTCTTGTCAGGTTCTAAAATCATTTCTTACAATCTCTCCTCATGTCATTCTTGGTCACCTACCACTGGCTCTCCTCCTCACCACATTTAGACTCATGCACCACTTAACGCAGCTGGTCTCATCCATTCTCCCCACACTCCCGATCTCGGTCTACTTGAACGTAAATCTTGGCAGATACTCTCAATACCCAGCCGTCCTCTTAGCTCTGAACGGTGATTCTTATCATTCAGCGTCACAGTACACATCCACCTTACCATTCTCATTTCAGCTCACTCAAGACTGCATATGTCATCCTTTTTAACTGCTCATGTTTCACGGATATAGAACACCACACTTCTCACACCAGTTGTATACATTCTTCCTTTCATGTGATGGGAAAGTCCCCATGCTGACAATAAAGACAACAGTTCCCTAAACTTTCTCCAGCCATTTCTGACTCTTGAAAATGAACAGCACCCCGTCCAGCACTGATCATGTCACCCAGGCAGCAAAACTCATCCATGACTCACAACACAACAGCCTTCAGCACCCCGTCCAGCACTGATCATGTCACCCAGGCAGCAAAACTCATCCATGACTCACAACACAACAGCCTTCAGCACCCCCTCCAGCACTGATCATGTCACCCAGGCAGCAAAACTCATCCATGACTCACAACACAACAGCCTTCAGCACCCCCTCCAGCACTGATCATGTCACCCAGGCAGCAAAACTCATCCATGACTCACAACACAGCAGCCTTCAGCACCCCCTCCAGCACTGATCATGTCACCCAGGTAGCAGAACTCATCCATGACTCACAACACAGCAGCCTTCAGCACCCCCTCCAGCACTGATCATGTCACCCAGGCAGCAGAACTCATCCATGACTCACAACACAGCAGCCTTCAGCACCCCCTCCAGCACTGATCATGTCACCCAGGCAGCAGAACTCATCCATGACTCACAACACAGCAGCCTTCAGCACCCCCTCCAGCACTGATCATGTCACCCAGGCAGCAGAACTCATCCATGACTCACAACACAGCAGCCTTCAGCACCCCCTCCAGCACTGATCATGTCACCCAGGCAGCAGAACTCATCCATGACTCACAACACAGCAGCCTTCAGCACCCCCTCCAGCACTGATCATGTCACCCAGGCAGCAGAACTCATCCATGACTCACAACACAGCAGCCTTCAGCACCCCCTCCAGCACTGATCATGTCACCCAGGCAGCAGAACTCGTCCATGACTCACAACACAACAGCCTTCAGCACCCCCTCCAGCACTGATCATGTCACCCAGGTAGCAGAACTCATCCATGACTCACAACACAGCAGCCTTCAGCACCCCCTCCAGCGCTGATCATGTCACCCAGGTAGCAGAACTCATCCATGACTCACAACACAGCAGCCTTCAGCACCCCCTCCAGCACTGATCATGTCACCCAGGCAGCAGAACTCGTCCATGACTCACAACACAACAGCCTTCAGCACCCCCTCCAGCACTGATCATGTCACCCAGGCAGCAGAACTCATCCATGACTCACAACCCAGCAGCCTTCAGCACCCCCTCCAGCACTGATCATGTCACCCAGGCAGCAGAACTCATCCATGACTCACAACACAGCAGCCTTCAGCACCCCATCCAGCACTGATCATGTCACCCAGGCAGCAGAACTCATCCATGACTCACAACACAGCAGCCTTCAGCACCCCATCCAGCACTGATCATGTCACCCAAGCAGCAGAACTCATCCACACAGTCCAGGGATAATCTTCAGTGTTGAGTTTCTTCAGTCTTGCTGTGGACACATATTTACCTGCACATACACAACACTATCAGCAACATCCAGCAGTCAACCATCCACTCCACTGTACCTCTTGTGTACCCACCTTCCTCACTCGCTGTCCCTCTTGTGTACCCACCTTCCTCACTCACTGTACCTCTTGTGTACCCACCTTCCTCACTCGCTGTCCCTCTTGTGTACCCACCTTCCTCACTCACTGTACCTCTTGTGTACCCACCTTCCTCACTCACTGTACCTCTTGTGTACCCACCTTCCTCACTCGCTGTCCCTCTTGTGTACCCACCTTCCTCACTCACTGTCCCTCTTGTGTACCCACCTTCCTCACTCGCTGTCCTTCTTGTGTACCCACCTTCCTCACTCGCTGTCCCTCTTGTGTACCCACCTTCCTCACTCACTGTACCTCTTGTGTACCCACCTTCCACACTCACTGTACCTCTTGTGTACCCACCTTCCTCACTCACTGTACCTCTTGTGTACCACCTTCCACAGATACTTGTATAGATAAAGACAGTCTGACAGATGATATTGATACCAAACAGACAGACTGACTAACATACAGGTATTGAAAGACTGAAAGAAAGATATAGAGAAACAAATACATAAAGACAGACAGTTAAACAGACAGTTAGACAGACATAAAGACATACCTGTAACAGCAGTGTTTCCATGATCCAGTTGTTAATTTCTCAAGGGTTTAGTAATTACTCATCTGTAACAAACAAACAAAAACATTTAATATACACAACAGTTTATGATAAAATTATGTCCATAAATTAATAGTCATTCAGTAGTGAAGATGTTTGCTTTATACAAGTTTGGTTTATGTCAACTTTCTTGGGACTGTAAACCTTCCACGCTTGTCATTTTTGTCTTAATATTCCCAGCAAAATTAGTGGTACATTAATACAGTAGTTTAGACAGAGAGACAGACAGACAGGTAGAATCCCAGTTATCCGCCACCTATGGGGATTCAGAGGCGCCAGATTAACAGGATTTCCCATTAGTTCAAACTCGCTCTTGGGATCCCTCAATAAATCCTACAATGCTCACCTAGCAAATTCATGCCTCGGAAAAAAATTTTTTTTACCACTTATTAAACTCTATATAAATGATGTGGCTTATAAATATATAAAACAACAGAGGGACAACTTTACATGCTGGTTAAGGATCTGTTCACAGTTTAATAATTAAGGTAATTAGTGTTAATTAATGACTTTTGGAATAATTAAAGATATTTAGAATATTTAAAGTCTAATACTCTGTGGCTGTAAGTTTTAAATCACCTTTACAGTGGGGTATGCTATAACGAATCTAATTGGTTCTAGAACCTTGTTCGTTATAGCATTCATTCGTTATAGGATTAATCCGTTCCAGGCCCCCAAATACAACCACTTAACACTGAAAAATATAATATAAAATTGTAAAAATTGTAAAAAAGTGCAAAAATATGCATCTAAACCCCTGAAAAACAATAAATCAGTAAAAAAAACAAAAAAAAATGTTTAAATAATGTTCGTTGTCGGAGTTTCGTTCGTTATAGCATTCTCAATTTTATAGGTAAAACCGTTTGTTATAGGAATATTCGTAGTAGGATCTGTTAGTTATAGCATACCCCACTGTATATACATTCTCTAAATAATAAATAGATACTGACAGATATTGGTAAGCCATAGACATACAGTACCGAATATGTCGGCGTATAAGACGGAATTTGAACCCTAAAAAAATCAGCCCAAAATTAGGGGTCGTCTTAAAAGCCAGGTATGAAGTCCGAACCTCTACATCCTGTGGTTTAGTGTGTCGCCAGTGGTGATGGAAAACATCGTAAAACACTCGCCTTAATCCCACGGTCCTACCGCTAATTATTTTATACTGAAACTTATGTTTGGGAAGCTGGATTAAAAATAAGATTAACGGTACATTAAAATAATAAAAATGTATTATAAACCTGTCTAACATACAGTAAATAGCGTAAAATAACAACGTAATAAATGTAGTTATCATCACGCACCGCCAGCCATTTGCTACTGCCGCTGACGTAAACAAACGGCCAGTCCTACCGATCGTCTCATGAAGCAAGTTATAAATTAAAGAAAATACCTGCAGTGTATTTTATGCCTACATTTATAATATATTACAATATATTATAAATAAATAAATAAACAAATAAATCTGTAAATCCATTTCAAGTAAATGGTAAAATGTTACTAGGCACCGACATTAGTTCCAGTAAAATAACCGACGCCTAAGTGACGTCACTAGTGTTTACACTACACCAGCCGGTGCCATTACTTAAAGTGAAGTGGCCTTATTTTAAATAAAGAAGGATGTGTTGCTTAACAGCATCACTCGGTGGGATGGTTGGTAAAGGACAACTGGGGCAGTAAGCTCCCAGTGTCAGAGTTGTCTTATACAGCGAGTATAAACCTATGTTTTAAATGGGGGTCGTCTTATACACCCCGTGTAGGACGACATATACAGACTGACAAATACTTATTGATAAATAGATTGACAAATAAAACTGACTGAGACAGGTATTGACAGATAGATATTGGTAGATAATAGATATACTGAAAGGCAGAGAAAGACATACATAAGGAGTTAGATCAGTGGTTCCCAACCTCTTCCGTTCTGTGACCCCCAGACAAGATGTGATAACTACTGTTGCCCAAGTCTAAATCTTTCTTCGATGAAACAAACTAAACGTAACATCAGTTGGATGTGATACTTTATTATTATTAGTGGTATATACAGTACCAGTAGCTACATAAAATAGAATTGCCACACAATAAAAGATTCCAAGTCATTGATAGTGTATGTGAACCTCTGTTGTGTCTGCAGTAAATGATGTGTATTATAAACTCACTTAAATAATCTCAATTCCACAACAACTACGGTAATCAAAACTATGGACGCCGTGCACGTGCAAAAAGAACATTAAAAAGTTAATTAGACCTCAGTGGGTTGGATGATATTGTTTTTGTCACCAGTTGTGGCATCAGTGGTTTAGTCAGGGCACAGTGAAGGCCATCTACCACGAGGAGTCAATAGAGCCGTTTATATTTGATGCTCAACGGCGTGACAATAGCCGCTTCACAGAGACAGGTAGACGAGAATGGTAAAAGCACCGGGATAACCAGTTTGTTGATAATAAAGTAGCGGTCCATTGCCACCCAAAACTGTCAGGCATCATTAGCTCAGATGGTTTAAACCAGGGGTCAACAACCTTTATACACTAATCTGCCACATTGTAAACAACAAATAAGCCATCACACAGTGTAGTTATGCAATATGTGGTAAATTTATAAAAAGAAAACTTTAAATTGGGCATTAGGAAATATAGAACTAAACTATATACTGTACCAGTACTGTATTCAGACAAGTACAGTAATGGTACTATATGGAAATTTTGTGTGAGTATCCCAATGGGTAGTAAGAAATACTAATACAACATAAATTATGTTTCACATTGAACAATACAGAGGAAATAGTTACTACAATGTTCATTTAATTAGACAGAATACAATATCCTCTGCAAATTTTGTGAAATCTAGTCCAAATTAAATAAAAGCTGCTACAACAATTGTCTCTTTTATGATTGTTAGTGAGATTTAAGTGGTACAGTACAGTACAGTACAGTACAGTACAGTACTTGCTCTATACACAAGTCTACTGTGTTACCTAAAACAAGTTTATTTTCTCCAAATTCTAACATTAACTCTTGTGGTTTTGTTAATATGTTTCAGGATATTAACCTGCAGGTCCAAGAGCTACAGCTGTGTCTCACCAAGAACACAGTACGTTGGAAACACCGCTTCTTGTCCAAATAGCAAAGTTAGTACTGAGAAGGGTGACTGCCTGGCCACCACATGCTGCTGGCATAAAGACTCTTCTAGCAATATTTACCTCCTGGCTTTGTTTGTCAGCTGTTCTTGGTCAAATTGTCTGAATATTATCTTTAACCACATCAATATATGGCTCACAGTCACTGTCCACGTCTGCTTAAAAAAAAAAAGGATTTAAATTGTAAATCCAGATACTTAATCACCATGTATAGTAGTACAGAACCTTAATATGAATTTCAAACCATTCTTGAGTAAAAGTGCTAAATTTTGTAGTACTTTTTTAAAAAGTAGACACTCCTAAATCTTACTTGAGTACAGTACTCAAGTAAGATTTATTTCATTACTTTACAACTCTGCTAAAAACTACGTCTCTTACAGGAACATAAACAAACCAATTTTAATCTATCGGGAATCACTATTACCATTTCATGTAGTTTTTGTTTAATATAACTTTGTAGTGGATTTCTCCCCTACAAACGCTGTTTGTCGCTGAGTAGCCGACCCCACCAATTCCCCAGTGTATGCCTCATGGTCTAGGTCAACCAGAGCCGCCATACATCACGGAGCGGGGGTCAACTACTAAGCCACGCCTACCCCCCGCTATTTAAGACCTGACCTCGTGGTGACCTGCTCTTTCTACCTACACAAACCAGCCAGCAACACACCTCCTCCTCCACCGCTGCCTGGCAGCCCTCACTCCTCCTCCGCCTGCCTGGCGGTCCTCACTCCCGCCGGCGAGCATGGCGACCCACAAGCTGTCCTCTGAGCATCCTCACCAACCAGCTCTCTCTACATCACGCTTGTAACCATGCTGCCTTCCCAGCACCAAGCTGCATTGTACATCCAATACAACATGTATAAAGAGAGCACATTGTGAGTTTCCTTTCTCCAACCCATCCTGAGTGTGAACCAAACATCTCATACCCCACAACTTTAAAGTCTGTATAATTTTAAACAGTACAAACAAAACACTGTAATCTACTGGCAGGACTAAGGTAACATTTAATTGGTCTAGGAAGATGAAGCCTTGCTATAATGACCTCACATGGTTCAAATGGTCGGGGAACTGTTAAATAAAGTAAAACAAAACAGTTACTTGGCTTAAGAGACACAAATATTTAGGCCACGAGAGCTGCTCCTACCTTGTGAGGCAGCTCTTGTTCCAATCATCTGTTGTAACATCTCAACAAACAAAATATTATAATAAATAACTTGGGTTAAGTTAACACAGTGGCCACTATATAACACAGTGACGAGTTTTAATAATAATTTTATAGGACCACGTTAGTTGTTAACACGGCCATACATACACACATACATATGTTAACTTACCACAAGGGAGGGAGGAAGGTCCACAAATTAACATTCACAAAGAAAATTGACAAAAATAAACAAGACGATCACGTTGGTTGTTGTTGACCTGCTACACCTTGTCCGACTCTCTCTCTTATCTTTCAGTAATTACAAGTTTTCATTATTAATGCTATAATAAAAGTATTTTATTAATAAATATTACATAACATAAATAAATTATACTTTAATTATAATGTTTGATTATTGATTAAATTCCCGCTAATGGTAATATATTAATATTAAACTAAACTTAAGTCAGTGGTTTGAGAACCGAATAGCTGGACAGCCTTTACAATTTCACTAAAATAAATTTAAACAATAAAATTTTTTGTTTAACTATTTTAAGTATATTTAATATTTCATTAATATATAATACTATATCTAAGCTTATAACACCATAATAAACTCGCTATTCTAGCTATTTATAATAATATCATTAACGATAACTATTAGTCTCAAACTACATAATTATTTAGCAATAATTATTAAACAATAATTACGTATAATATAAAAAGTTAATAATGATCAACTACCAATTATATTAATAATAATTAAATCCTTCTTGAATGATGAGTACTTCTCACCATCATGGCCTGCTGGCCTGAGACACACATGAGAAGGGGGGTCCGACTAATTACCCAAATGTAGCCGCAATGAAGTCAAATAATGGTCCTACATGAATAAATCGGACTGCCAATCACTTCTCGACTAGTATTTGGTGTCACGAAATCACAAAAAATTGGTAAACTTAATTTAATCTGAGTTAATAGATCGAGTGCATGTACCTAACCTAACACAACTCAGATTAAATTAAGTTTACCAATTTTTTGTGACTATGACACCAAATAATAATCGAGAAGTGATTCACAGCCCGATTTATTCTTGTAGGACCATCATTTCACTTCATTGCGACTACATTTGGGTACATTTGGGTAATTACTCGCTCTCTAGGTACATGCACGCGATCTATTAACTCGGATTAAAGTAAGTTTTCCATTTTTTTTTACTTTGTGACACCAAAAACTAGTCGAGAAGTGATTGGCAGTCCGATTTATTCATGTAGGACCATTATTTGACTTCATTGCGGCTCAATTTGGGTAATTAGTCGGACCGTGAGAAGGGTGTTTGAGTACTTCTGACTATCATGTCCTGTTGTACACATGTTCTACAATATTGGGGTTGTAATAAAATATTCAGCAATAGTTTAAATGCTTATATCTCATTCTGTAAGTTATTTATGTTTGGGGAACATCATGGCCAAGTGTATACAGTTATACTGCCCTTTAATTGGTCACTTAATACAAGGGTTTACTTCTTAACTTAGGGTCGCTGCCACCAGACCGCAGGGCAGTATGTGTAGTTGTTCTTTGGGGAGCTGGCAAAGAAATCTAGCAGTATGAGTTTAGTCTAGCAGTGTGAGTTTAGTCTAGCAGTGTGAGTTTAGTCTACTGAAGCAGTGTGAGTTTAGTCTACTGAAGCAGTGTGAGTTTAGTCTACTGAAGCAGTGTGAGTTTAGTCTACTGAAGCAGTGTGAGTTTAGTCTAGCAGTGTGAGTTTAGTCTACTGTAGGAGTGTGAGTTTAGTCTAGCAGTGTGAGTTTAGTCTAGCAGTGTGAGTTTGGTCTACTGAAGTAGTGTGAGTTTAGTCTACTGAAGTAGTGTGAGTTTAGTCTAGCAGTGAGTTAAGTCTAGCAGTGTGAGTTTAGTCTACTGAAGTAGTGTGAGTTTAGTCTAGCAGTGTGAGTTAAGTCTAGCAGTGTGAGTTTAGTCTACTGTAGGAGTGTGAGTTTAGTCTAGCAGTGTGAGTTTAGTCTACTATAGGAGTGTGAGTTTAGTCTAGCAGTGTGAGTTTAGTCTACTGAAGTAGTGTGAGTTTAGTCCAGCAGTGTGAGTTTAGTCTACTGTAGGAGTGTGAGTTTAGTCTAGCAGTGTGAGTTTAGTCTACTGAAGTAGTGTGAGTTTAGTCTTGCAGTGTGAGTTTGTGTTTTTCATTAATCAAAGTTGAGGGTGGAAGGAAGGGTGAAACACCAACCAGTAGTTTTTAACTAGTTATTTTAGACATAATAAAAATACTACACTCCGTGACAATACAAAACAAATTGACCTTCCCCAAGCAATTAAGGTCACTGCACCACACAAACATAACTGACCTCCCATAAATTAAGGTCTCTTCTTCTCCATACAAAATAATTGACCTTAATACTATCATTACACACTTAACATTACATACACAGACACTGGTACAATACAACATACAACAGTACCTTGAGTTCTCCCTTAATACTATCATTACACACTTAACATTATATACACAGACACTGGAATAATACAACATACAACAGTACCTTGAGTTCTCCCTTAATACTATCAGTACACACACTTAACATTATATACACAGACACTGGTATAATACAACACACAAATTACCCCTTCAGAGCGTTTACTGTGACACTACCCAATAGAAAACTTAGATACTCCCTTAGTGCGGTGAGTGTGAACGTTATGCAGCTGTAATAAGAGTCACAAGAGATTATAGGGACCTGTACTAATGTATGCAGTACACAGTATTTACATAAAACTCTATATTCATGTCCACAAAATTAATGCCATTCTTGTAGCAATCACTTTTTTCAATACCATTGTTAGATAAACACATGCCAGTATTAGTAGGAAAAGTTGCATATAAGAACAGCAAATATCTAAATACTCTATGATAATTTAACCAAGTCTTCTGCTTAACATGATCAAAAAACAAATTTTAACCCCGAGTTTGGCATTTCAGCATTGGCTACTTTAAGAAAAATGACTGCCCAAGGATGAATTGATATATAACCAAGAAGAGTTACCTAACTAAGGCACAAGATGCTAACTGAATAATACCGGTGTATTAAACATGATATTATATACAGTTAAGAGGTGTTAAAGTTCATTTGCCCCATAACACCAGTTACTATATATGAACCCTAACCATTATTTACTAAACAATGGTACCATATATCTGTAAGTGATGAATGAATATATTTAAAACATGAATCAAAACTACCAACTATTTCAGTCAAGATAAAATATCAAAATATCTCGTCAGAGTTGAGCAAAACTTATCAAATATTTACGTACAATTTCAACAGATTGAAGAGTTTCCGTGAGATAATGACAAGACCTTGACTATAACAAATGGTCTACCACCACTGTACTACTTTACCAAGATGATTTACTACCCGTGTTAATGTACGTACTTGTGATAAAACTTACGTCACGTGTAAATAAAGAAAGAAATACACAGTTGACAACTATTGATGCACAAATTATAGTAAATGAGAGTTCATCTCTGTTCAACACAACTTATCTAGTAAAGGTGAAATTTTAAGCACATAGACGATAAGTTTAACCTTTGTTCACTACTATACTGTAAATAACATAATTAAAAAGGATGATGAAACAAAATGGAGTATTATTATGAGTGGTATTTAACCAATACCAAATGTCTACATTAAGGCCATGGTAGAAGTAATTTACATCTTAAGAGCAGATAACTTGTGTTTAATATCTATAAAAGTGGCATTTGTCACTTGTCTTTATTTCTGCTACATTCATAGAGTTTGTTCAAGTGGTTTTATATAGATGTATATCACTGTATTCAAGTTTGTGTGTCACATTTACCTTCTGTCAAAGTGATTCAAACATTTCTTGAATTCGGTTTTTTTTTCATACACAAGTTTATGATGTTTGAGATGATCCTTGTGGGAGAAACTTTTCCCACATTCAAACTTCTTTATACCATTGTGTACAAGAATATGTCTCTTGAGAGTACTCTTTAGTGTAAAATGTTTCCCACATTCCTCACATTCAAACTTCTTTATACCACTGTGCACAAGAATGTGTGCCTTGAGATGACCCTTCTGGGAGAAACATTTACCACATTCCTCACATTCAAACTCCTTCACACCATTGTGTACAAAAATGTGTGCCTTGAGATGACCCTTCTGGGAGAAACATTTACCACATTCCTCACATTCAAACTCCTTCACACCATTGTGTGCAAGAATGTGTGCCTTAAGATGACCCTTCTGGGAGAAACATTTACCACATTCCTCACATTCAAACTTCTTTATACCATTGTGTACAAGAATGTGTCTCTTGAGAGTACTCTTTAGTGTAAAATGTTTCCCACATTCCTCACATTCAAACTTCTTTATACCATTGTGTACAAGAATGTGTGCCTTGAGATGACCCTTCTCGGAGAAACATTTCCCACATTCCTCACATTCAAACTTCTTTATACCATTGTGTACAAGAATGTGTTTCTTGAGATAACGCTTCTGAGAGAAACATTTACCACATTCCTCACATTCAAACTCCTTCATACCATTGTGTGCAAGAATGTGTCTCTTGAGATAACCCTTACGAGAGAAACATTTACCACATTCCTCACATTCAAACTTCTTTATATCATTGTGCACAAGAATGTGTTTCTTGAGATTACTCTTCTGGGAGAAACATTTCCCACATTCCTCACATTCAAACTCCTTCACACCATTGTGTGCAAGAATGTGTCTCTTGAGATGACCCTTCTGGGAGAAACATTTCCCACATTCCTCACATTCAAACTCCTTCAAATTATTGTGTACAAGAATGTGTGCCTTGAGAAGATCCTTCTGGGAGAAACATTTACCACATTCCTCACATTCAAACTTCTTTATACTATTGTGTACAAGAATGTGTGCCTTGAGATTACTCTTCTGGGAGAAACATTTACCACATTCCTCACATTCAAACTCCTTCACACCATTGTGTGCAAGAATGTGTCTCTTGAGATGACCCTTTTGGGAGAAACATTTACCACATTCCTCACATTCAAACTCCTTCACACCAAAGTGTACCAGTAAATGTTTCTGAAGAGTAGACTTCAAGCCAAACTGTTTGCCACATTCCTCACAGGAGAACTTTTTATCTCTGCTTGACATTGTGAACTTCTACTTGGTTACACTTGGTTTTGAGATGTGACATCACAGTATCTGAAACAAAATATTTTGCCTTAGATGATATTCTTATAAACGTACAATTTATAAATTAAAACTACAAGTGACTAAATCAATTTGTGAAAAATAAGAGTAAAAATAAAATAAAGATATATAATAAAAAAAATTATTTTAATCTACACCCCGAAGATGCCGGAAAACCAGCTTTTTGAAGCGAGACAGATTGTATGAGTATGGAAACACAGAAGAAGGCAGAGCATTGAACAGTGTGAGGAAAGAAGGATGTACTATAATGGGTTATTATAGTGTGACCCACATCCACACAGACACAGTTTGGCTGTGTGAGTAAAGAAGGATGTACTATAATGGGTTATTATAGTGTGACCCACATCCACACAGACACAGTTTGGCTGTGTGAGTAAAGAAGGATGTACTATAATGGGTTATTATAGTGTGACCCACATCCACACAGACACAGTTTGGCTGTGTGAGTAAAGAAGGATGTACTATAACGGGTTATTATAGTGTGACCCACATCCACACAGACACAGTTTGGCTGTGTGAGTAAAGAAGGATGTACTATAATGGGTTATTATAGTGTGACCCACATCCACACAGACACAGTTTGGCTGTGTGAGTAAAGAAGGATGTACTATAGTGGGTTATTATAGTGTGACCCACACAGACACAGTTTGGCTGTGTGAGTAAAGAAGGATGTACTATAACGGGTTATTATAGTATGGCCCACATCCACACTGTGGGCAAGACACCAGCCCACGGTATACAGGCTGCCGCACGTTAAAGTACCTGTAAAAGAGAGAGAGAGTGAAGCAACATTGTGGTGAAGAGAGATTATCAACTAAAGGAGGAGAGTTAATAAGCCTTTGATTCCACCCTATCTAACAGTTAAAGAGCCACCCCAGATATGAGAGCAGTACTCCAAGTTAGGACCAATTAATCCCTTATATACTTGAACCAACAGCTCAGGGGCGGTCCGACTAATTACCCAAATGTAGCCGCAATGAAGTCAAATAATGGTCCTACATGAAGAAATCGGACTGCCAATCACTTCTCGACTAGTATTTGGTGTCACAAAGTAAAAAAAAAATTGGAAAACTTACTTTAACCTGAGTTAAAATATCGCATGCATGCACTGAGGGAGTGAGTAATTACCCAAATGTACCCAAATGTAGTCGCAATGAAGTCAAATGATGGTCCAACAAGCGTAAATCGGGCTGTGAATCACTTCTCGATTATTATTTGGTGTCATAAAGTCACAAAAAATTGGTAAACTTAATTTAATCTGAGTTGTGTTAGGTTAGGTTAGGTTAGGTACATCTACTCAATCTATTAACTCAGATTAAATTAAGTTTACCAATTTTTTTTACTTTGTAACACCAAATACTAGTCGAGAAGTGATTAGCAGTCCGATTTACGCTTGTAGGACCATCATTTAACTTCATTGCGGCTACATTTGGGTAATTAGTCGGACCCCTCAGGGGTGAAGTAACAGTCCAGGCAACACTAGTAACTGACCTCAAGATTGAAGAAGCCGCAAGTCCAGAAAACCGTGAGGGCAAACTTTTTCGGAGTGAGGGTTGTAAACTCTTGGAACAATCTACCAGAGAGTGTTGTGACGGCACCGAGTGTGAGCTCTTTCAAGAGAAGACTTGACCAACACTGGAGCGGGTTCAGGTACATTCAGGAGCCGGTGCATGCCCAATATTTGCCAACAGTGCGTGACAGAGACGTGACCGATCGCCTGGGCAGCTAGCGAGCCGACCTTTTGGTGAAGAATATAAAGGAAAAGAGACGTGACCGATCGCCCAAGCGGCTAACAAGCCGATCAGTGGCGAAGAGGATAAAAATAAAAAAAAAAAGTAAGTAATAATATTGAAAAATTAATATCTCGGTTATCATTAATTTCCGGAGGAAATATCATAGAAGAAAAGGGTCTTAGAAATGTCTAAACATTACGAAAAACATATTAATAACAGCGAGAGAAATAAGTGTAAGATTGATAATTCACTTAAGAAAATTATCGTAAAATGGTGGGCCAGGCAACATGCAACTTGTCTCTGCAATAACCCGAGTCTCTGGCCCATTAAACTGTGTATGTATGTATGTATATGATTTTAAATCCATGTGCATAAAATAGTTACAATAAAGCCTCAAAAAGCCTGACATCGTCCCATCTAATGTGAGGCCGAGATCACCACAGTAACTGGGCCTAGATCACTGGGCCGAGTTCACCGGGACTAGATCACTGGGGTCAAGTCACCAACAACCATTATAAGGCCTCTGTCTCTCCCTGCACGCATCTCCCACAAATGTCGTCACAATGTAACAAAACATTTCCCTCACACACCTGACAGCAGCTGTTGTTGTGGCGGACTAACGCTCCCCGTCAGGGTTTACCAGGCACTAGTTATAACTTAGATTTATTATTTAAACCATCTAACAATGATATAATTACTATATAATATTATTAATTATGTTAAACTGTCTAAATTTTGTCACTGTGTGTTGTTTGTTAATAATGCCTTAATAATTTTATATAAGACCTCCCTCACAGCAAGATATTTCCAGTCACTAAATTAACAGAGAATTTTACATATCTATTTGTTGTATACATATATGATTAATGATTAGTAGAATGTTAAAGAGCTCTTGTCTAAACTAGTTTTGGGCGGGCTAGTTAGTATGCTAACCAGCTCCTTTTGGTGTAATTGTCAATGTTTTAATTTTTTTAATTAACAGAGAAAAGAGTTGCACTCCAACTCGGCCCAAGTGTCCACCAGCTCCAAGTAAGGACTGAGTAGTGCCCATTGAGATGATTATACACCTCTATTAGGTCCCCCGTCTGTACTGGCTCTCTGTTACGTACTGTTGGCAACTGTGAGGATGAACTGGCTCTCTGTTAGGTACTGTTGGTAACTGTGGGCATGTACTGGCTCTGTTACGTACTGTTGGCACTGTGGGGAAGTATTGGCTCTCTGTTACGTACTGTTGGCACTGTGGGCATGTACTGGCTCTCTGTTACGTACTGTTGGCAAATGTGGCCATGTACTGGCTCTCTGTTATGCACTGTTGGTAACTATGGGCATGTACTGGCTCTCTGTTACGTACTGTTGGCACTGTGGGCATGTACTGGCTCTGTTACGTACTGTTGGCACTGTGGTCATGTACTGGCTCTGTTATGTACTGTTGGCACTGTGGTCATGTACTGGCTCTCTGTTACGTACTGTTGGCACTGTGGTCATGCACTGGCTCTGTTACGTACTGTTGGCAAATGTGGGCATGTACTGGCTCTGTTACGTACTGTTGGCACTGTGGTCATGTACTGGCTCTCTGTTATGTACGGTTGGCACTGTAGGCATGTACTGGCTCTCTGTTACGTACTGTTGGCACTGTGGTCATGTACTGGCTCTGTTACGTACTGTTGGCAACTGTGGGAGTGTACTGGCTCTCTGTTACGTACTGTGGGCACTGTGGTCATGTACTGGCTCTGTTACGTACTGTTGGCAACTGTGGGAGTGTACTGGCTCTCTGTTACATACTGTTGGCACTGTGGGCATGTACTGGCTCTCTGTTACGTACTGTTGGCACTGTGGGAGTGTACTGGCTCTCTGTTACGTACTGATGGCACTGTGGGCATGTACTGGCTCTCTGTTACGCACTGTTGGCAAATGTGGGCATGTACTGGCTCTCTGTTATGCACTGTTGGTAACTGTGGGAGTGTACTGGCTCTCTGCTACGTACTGTTGGCACTGTGGGCATGTACTGGCTCTCTGTTACGTACTGTTGGCACTGTGGGTATGTACTGGCTCTCTATTACGTACTGTTGGCACTGTGGGTATGTAATGAATGTCTGTTAGGAACTGTTGGCACTGTGGGCATGTACTGGCTCTCTGTTACGTACTGTTGGCTCTGTGGGAATGTACTGGCTCTCTGTTACGTACTGTTGACAACATTGGACATGTACTGGCTCTCTGTTAGGCACTGTTGGCACTGCGGGCCTGTACTGGCTCTCTGTTACGTACTGTTGGCAACTGTGGGGATGTACTGGCTCTGTTACGTACTGTTGGCACTGCGGGCCTGTACTGGCTCTCTGTTACGCACTGTTGGCAAATGTGGGCATGTACTGGCTCTCTGTTATGCACTGTTGGTAACTGTGGGAGTGTACTGGCTCTCTGTTATGTACTGTTGGCGCTGTGGACATGTACTGGCTCTCTGTTACGTACTGTTGGCTCTGTGGGCATGTACTGGCTCTCTGTTACGTACTGTTGGCACTGTGGGCATGTTCTGGCTCTCTGTTACGTACTGTTGGCACTGTGGGCATGTAATGAATCTCTATTAGGAACTGTTGGCACTGTAGGCATGTACTGGCTCTCTGTTACGTACTGTTGGCGCTGTGGTCATGTACTGGCTTTGTTACGTACTGTTGGCACTGTGGTCATGTACTGGCTCTCTGTCACGTACTGTTGGCAACTGCGGGCATGTACTGGCTCTCTGTTAGGAACTGTTGGCAACTGTGGGCATGTACTGGCTCTCTGCTATGTACTATTGGCAACTGTGGGCATGTACTGGCTCTCTGTTAGGAACTGTTGGCAACTGTAGTCATGTACTGGCTCTGTTAGGCACTGTTGACAACAGTGGGCATGTACTGGCTCTCTGTTATGCACTGTTGATAATTGTGGGCATGTGCTGGCTCTCTTTTAAGTACTGTTGGTACTGTGGGCATTTTCTGGCTCTCTGTTACTCACTGTTGGCAACATTGGGCATGTACTGGCTCTCTGTTAGGAACTGTTGGCAGCTGCGGGCATGTACTGGCTCTCTGTTAGGAACTGTTGGCAACTGTGGGCATGTACTGGCTCTCTGTTACGTACTGTTGGCAACTGTGGGCATGTACTGATCTCTCTGTTACGTACTATTGGTAACTGTGGGCATGTACTGGCTCTCTGTTAGATGTGGGCATGTACTGGCTCTCTGTTGTGCACTGTTGGCAACTGCGGGCATGTACTGGCTCTCTATTATGTACTGTTGGCACTGTGGGCATGTACTGGCTCTCTGCTACGTACTGTTGGTAACTGTGGGCATGTACTGGCTTTTTGTTATGCACTGTTGACAACTGTGGGCATGTACTGGCTCTCTGTTAGGACGTGTTGCTAACTGTGGGCATGTACTGGCTCTGTTACGTACTGTTGGCAACTGTGGGGATGTACTGGTTCTCTGTTAGGTACTGTTGGCACTGCAGGCATGTACTGGCTCTCTGTTACGCACTGTTGGCAAATGTGGGCATGTACTGGCTCTCTGTTATGCACTGTTGGTAACTGTGGGAGTGTACTGGCTCTCTGTTATGTACTGTTGGCGCTGTGGACATGTCTGGCTCTCTTTTACGTACTGTTGGCTCTGTGGGCATGTACTGGCTCTCTGTTACGTACTGTTGGCACTGTGGGCATGTTCTGGCTCTCTGCTACGTACTGTTGGCACTGCGGGTATGTAATGAATCTCTATTAGGAACTGTTGGCACTGTAGGCATGTACTGGCTCTCTGTTACGTACTGTTGGCGCTGTGGTCATGTACTGGCTTTGTTACGTACTGTTGGCACTGTGGTCATGTACTGGCTCTCTGTCACGTACTGTTGGCACTGTGGGCATGTACTGGCTCTCTGTTACGTACTTTTGACAACAATAGGCATGTACTGGCTCTCTGTTAGGAACTGTTGGCAACTGCGGGCATGTACTGGCTCTCTGTTAGGAACTGTTGGCAACTGTGGGCATGTACTGGCTCTCTGCTATGTACTATTGGCAACTGTGGGCATGTACTGGCTCTCTGTTAGGAACTGTTGGCAACTGTAGTCATGTACTGGCTCTGTTAGGCACTGTTGACAACAGTGGGCATGTACTGGCTCTCTGTTATGCACTGTTGACAATTATGGGCATGTGCTGGCTCTCTATTAAGTACTGTTGGCACTGTGGGCATTTTCTGGCTCTCTGTTACGCACTGTTGGCAACTGCGGGCATGTACTGGCTCTCTGTTTGGAACTGTTGGCAACTGTGGGTATGTACTGGCTCTCTGTTACGTACTGTTGGCAACTGTGGGCATGTACTGGCTCTCTGTTACGTACTGTTGGCAACTGTGGGCATGTACTGGCTCTCTGTTACGTACTTTTGACAACATTGGGCCTGTACTGGCTCTCTGTTAGGAACTGTTGGCAGCTGCGGGCATGTACTGGCTTTCTGTTAGGAACTGTTGGCAACTGTGGGCATGTACTGGCTCTCTGTTATGCACTGTTGACAATTATGGGCATGTGCTGGCTCTCTATTAAGTACTGTTGGCACTGTGGGCATTTTCTGGCTCTCTGTTACGCACTGTTGGCAACTGCGGGCATGTACTGGCTCTCTGTTTGGAACTGTTGGCAACTGTGGGTATGTACTGGCTCTCTGTTACGTACTGTTGGCAACTGTGGGCATGTACTGGCTCTCTGTTACGTACTGTTGGCAACTGTGGGCATGTACTGGCTCTCTGTTACGTACTTTTGACAACATTGGGCCTGTACTGGCTCTCTGTTAGGAACTGTTGGCAGCTGCGGGCATGTACTGGCTTTCTGTTAGGAACTGTTGGCAACTGTGGGCATGTACTGGCTCTCTGTTACGTACTGTTGGAAACTGTGGGCATGTACTGATCTCTCTGTTACGTACTGTTGGTAACTGTGGGCATGTACTGGCTCTCTGTTGTGCACTGTTGGCAACTGCGGGCATGTACTGGCTCTCTATTATGTACTGTTGGCACTGTGGGCATTTACTGGCTCTCTGTTACGCACTGTTGGTAACTGTGCGCATGTACTGGCTTTTTGTTATGCACTATTGACAACTGTGGGCATGTACTGGCTCTCTGTTAGGACGTGTTGCTAACTGTGGGCATGTACTGGCTCTCTGTTACGTACTGTTGGCACTGTGGGCATGTACTGGCTCTCTGTTACGCACTGTTGGCACTGTGGGTATGTACTGGTGTACTGCACACATCATTATCATTCCTAAAAACCCCATTTAATTCATATTACGCTGTATAACATTCAAATCCACCGCGCTTGTAGAATCTCAGAAAACGGGAAACATTGATAAAGGATAACTCACCTACTCAATGTTACTAGACCATGTGTTGTATTGTAACCAGGTACAGTTATATAATATTAATTGTATGTATTCATAGCATTAAGGAGAATTCAGGGTATCCATAAGATGAATGTTAAAGTCCAGTTGAGCCGGACTAGTGTACTGTAGGACTTAGTGTGGATGAGGGTTAGAAGGTCATACTATTTACGTCTGTGAACGTGTAGCGAACATGACTTCCACAGATATCATATGAAAATACATGAGAACAATGATCTGGAAAAAGGATAAATGCATCAGAACAATGTGAGGTGTTGGAAGTGACCCAGAAACTATACTTGAAAGGAAATATCTTGTATGCATCGGTATGAACTTAATACACCTCGTATCCTCACGTGACATATACCCACGACAAGTACAGTGATCAGAGAATCTTATGTCTGTGTTCAAATAGTGCAATGTGTGAGAGGAGGATCCCTCATTACAGTTTTAAGTGAAGTGGATACACCCCCGCCATGAACATTCGGCCTTTGTTTTAAGGCGCATCCTGTACCCGCCTCGAGTGTGCCGTGTTGATATTATAACCCAATGAATTTACCCACGAATTAGCAAACCAGTATAAGGGCCTGTGCCTCTTATAACAATTTTCACTTTAATACTTACAACCATTGGTAGCGTGACGAGAGGAGGCTTGTGGGTATATGTAATGATAGTGTAGGGGTATAGAGATATTAAAGTTGTCTAGCACTCAGGATGGAAGGAAACTCTAATGTGGTTTTCTTGTATAATATATAAGTTATATGATAGACAGTCTGGTGCTGGAGGTGCTGTGTGGTGAGGGGCTGCTTGGTAGAGACGTGCGGTGAGTAGCTTGTCGAAGGAGGTATGTGTGCAGGAGCTCCGTTAGAGAAGATGTTGCCTGTTGCTGGCCTCCTGGTTGAATGAAATGTTAACAGTGTGGAGCTTGCTGGAGGAGATGTTGCTTGTTCAAGAAGATTGGTCAGAATGAATCTCAATGGAGAGACAGAGCTTATATACACCCAGCAGCGGCTATGAGTCATGGTGGGAAAACCCGAGAAGTAGCCGGTGACTAGTTCCGTTGCTAAGATACGGCGGGCAATGGAATGCGGATACGCTTGGTTGCTAGGGAAGGCGGTAACAGGTGGTGGCGTGGCAGCTTGTAGGGGAGACGTCCACTACAACAGAATCAAGTAATAGGGAAGAAATAACGGTAGATACTGCAGGTAAATAATAGACATTATAAAAATACAATATTTATTTAAACATTAAAATGGGGGTAGGAGAAAGAATATATGTACCAACAGACTAAACCTCGTACTATGCCCTCAGGCTCAAAATACTCACACCACTACTGGGTGGACATACTCAATAACACATAAACTCTTATACAAGCTGTAGTCACTTAGCACCATAAAGACCAGGGGTAACTGCCACTGCAACACTCAGTCGTCAGGAGTGATACTCAAGCAACCGCCATGGGGTCCTGCCACCATGGGGTACTTTCCAACGAAATCTGAAGATGCCAGTGGAATAACACTACCACACCATAGCCCTACTGAGTTAGACACTCATCCACCAATGCTGGGGGCTGCTAGGGGTGTGTGGCTTGGTGATCCGGGGTCACCTCGCGGGCCGAGCGTTAGGGTCGGACTGGCCAGCTATGGGGGCCATAGGAAGTACTGAAATGTCTGACGGTCGGGTCCCATGAAGGTAGCTGATCCTACTGGACCTCGGACATCCCTCCGCGGATTTCGGAGCAAGATGCTGTATGTTGGGACCTGTTGCCATCCAAACCTTTGTAATCAATTTAATTTTTGCTTTTGATCGCTGAGTCAGAGCATTGTTAGTGAAGATAATAGTGGGAATGAAACTGAGTTCATAGTCTCAGTTTCAACATCAGAGTGTACAGTAAAGTAATTCATCGAAATAGAAGTAGGCGGAGTCCCTGACCTATTTTGAGTGAAGGTGCCGCGGGCATTTCAACCGTTAGTAAGTGCTCGCCCCTTCACCCATACAGGTGTATGGGTGAAGGGGCGAGCACTTACTAACGGTTGAAAACGACATCACGTTTAAGGGGACGTTAAAGACGTAAATATGACTTCACTCAGAGCATATCAACTACGTTACGGTAACACTTGCACAATCAACTATTAATTGGGTCAAATCACTTAAAGAAGAGCGAATTACAAAACAGAGTGGAATGACCTACCTGTATGGGTGAAGGGGCGAGCACTTATTAACGGTTGAAATGCCCGCAGCACCCTCACTCAAAATAGGCCAGGGACTCCGCCTACTTCTATTTCGATGAATTACTTTACTGTACACTCTGATGTTGAAACTGAGACTATGAACTCAGTTTCATTCCCTACTATTATCTTCACTAACAATGCTCTGACTCAGCGATCAAAAGCAAAAATTAAATTGATTACAAAGGTTTGGATGGCAACAGGTCCCAACATACAGCATCTTGCTCCGAAATCCGCGGATTATATTCAAAGTTTCCTTCAGACAAAGACGGCCTCTCGATGACGTCATCAAGGAAACAGAGAAAACGGGTGACGTTTCCACTGGGGGACTTGGAAGGTTTTGTGGACGTTTGAGCGTAATATGAATCCTTATGGTTTTTAGGTTAGCTGTCATCACGATCATGACACCAGAACCTTACCTTAGTTTGTACTTTAGGGTTAAAATATGTGTTTATAAGGCATAAGTGACAATATGCCGAAAAGTGTTCAGGTGAGAACCGTAAGAAATAAAAGTAAAAAATTAAAGATTGGAAACTGTAGGCCTACACGGTGACGAGCGGAGGGACACTGCACTCAGTACCCTCCGTTCTCCCATCACCTCAGGTCAGTGTCCTATCGGGCTATATCCCGCCCTATAATTAAGGCTTAATACAGTTTAAAGCTTTGCCTGATGTATAAGTGTAATAGTAATGTGTTCAGCGTTGTGATAACCGCCTGTCAGGCATTGTTTCTGAGTACCCTCCGATCTCCCGTCACCTAAGGTCCCATGCGGTCGGAGTGCCTTGCTGCGCGGCAGCCAATATCCCTATGAGCATCCCAACAGGTGGTGACTACTCCCAGGTATGCCAATCCACTGTGAACCTGTGGATTTCCAGCACACCATCCCAAATGAGTAGTAACAAATAAGGAGACCGTGAGAAACTCCGCGGTCGTCACTTGGAGCGACCTATAATACCAGGCGTAGAAATAGTACTGGTACGTCTCTTGGCGAAGCCCTCGTCTTTACCCACCGAGGGCGGTGTGCGAACGAGGTGCCTGTTGTGTATACCTAAAAGTTACAATGAGTCCCATACCTGCAGGGGTGGAGTGTAACAGGTGTGTTGAGATGGTGCTACTGTGTATGATAACCGACGGTGCTATATTCCATACAGGTGGAGCAGTCTGATGTGTTAAGGGATAGTGTAAGAAGGAATGACGGAGGTAAGGAGGTCACAGATTGTTATGCAATAAGTTATGTGGATGACACGCCATTAATGCAAGACGTCTGGTGCCGAGAATGGGTAACCAACATTTTCGTTGTTCTTCTGAGGAAGGCCAATTCATTTCTATGTTTTTTACCAGTATGCTTTATAAGGAATAAATTAATTAAGACATGTTATGGTTTCACCCTTCTTTCCCCTTATCGATCTGGTCAATGAAAAACCTAACCCAATGCCTAGTCCACTCTGCACGCTACCTAACAAGCTACATGCTGTCCAGAGAGGGTCTGGCAGCAGCGACCTTTAGAAATTAAGATTAGAGTGAAGTATTCCCCCTTAGTAGTAGTGACCCCTGTAGGTTAAGTATCTAAGCTACTGTGCCGAGTAGCAACCTTGTATATAAGCTACTGTGCCGAGTAGCACCTATGTATATAATTATGTGGCAACACTGCACGTGTTATGTGGCAACATTGCCCCGAGGCTGCCATATGGCAAGGCAGTCTCAGTCTGACTCCGTGGGCCGTGCATGGCACACGCTAGTCACCACTTGTATTTCTCCTATCCGAATAAATGGACTTCAGTGTTACCCGGTGTTTCCCTACCCATCACTGCATTCTTCAAGGAACACTTGGAACCTTCATGGTGCAGTGAGTAGGATCTGTGGACTTACAAATGTGTGAACAATGCCGACGGTTACATCTGCTGGCGATGTGGGCGTCGACTAGTGTGTTGTGTTGCGTTGTGTTTCGCCGCGACGTGCAGTGTTGCGCGGTCACAGTGCATTTTAGTGACGGTGGCAGTGTTAGTGTCAGTGTATTAGTGTGTCTAGAGCTGAGAGTTGAGCATTGGCCTCTTTTTTGTGGTACCCACGGAGCACGCAGGCGTACACCCTTCTCGTGTGACATCTGGGGAGACACTGACATTCTTGCCTCCACAGTGACCACGCTCTGCTCTCTGACACACACACACACACACACACACACACACACACACACACACACAAACACACACACATGCACGCACTCACGGACAGAACAGTGGACTCTATGCATTATTTCTGCGCTGTTTATGTCATATATATGTGGTTCGAGCTGATGAGGCGCCACTTTATATACTAAACAGTGCAGTTCAAGCATACTAAGATGGGCGGTAGGAAGGGACAACGTCAAGATGGGAGACTCGACTCCCCGCCATCTTCTCCTCTACCGGGCACAGATGGAGCTTCTGCGCCCACCGCCCCTCATCCATCACCTACAGCGACGGACATTGCCACAATTCTCAGGTGGCTGGATCACAAGGACCAGAGACTCAGAGAGATGGAACTCCAGAGGGAGGAGACACGAAGAGAGGAGGAAAAGGCGCGCTTTGAAGCAATATTGGCGACCCTGGCGCTAACCCACCCTCCCTCACTCGCGCACCAAGGCGCCAGTACCCTCCCTCCTCCACCACACCAGCATCCTCCAGATACTCTTGCTACTCCAACAGCTCCCAAGGCATCTGTTCAACCCCCACCCGCCCTCTCACCAGACGTCACGTTTCAGCTTTTTCATGAGTGGAGGCGGCGTTGGACAGATTACTCCACGATGGTGGACCTTGACAGCATGCCTCCAAACAAACAGCTCATCCAAGTGAGGATGTGTTTGTCGCTGGAGACCCAGAGAGTTTTGGAGCACACGTTGCAAGTGCCTCCCGATTCTACATCTTCAGTGACGGATGTGCTCGACCTTTTACAGGAGCACATTAAAGGTCGGAATAACGAGGCCTTGCATCGCCGAGCCTTCACCAGCTGCAAGCAGATGGAGAACGAATCCTTTGACGACTTTTTTGTAAGTTTGAAGAGTTTGTCGGAGGAGGTCGATGCCTGCAAGGCGCACAGCCGGGAATGTGAGGAAGCCTGGATCAAGCACGGGATCTTGACAGGTGTCAGACAAGAAGAGTTGGTGCAGCGACTCATCCCCCTGGACGCTTCCTCCACACTCCAGGTGGTAGTGACTGAATGTCGGTCATATGAGGCCACCAAGTCCGCCACCTCTGCCTTTCGGGCCCCAACTGCTGTGAGAGCTATCTCACAATACAAGAAGGGTAAGAAGGCGGCCAACAACGTGAAGGCTGCCGCACGTTCTTCCACGCCCCCGCCTAGTGCTTCCTGTGGCAGCTGTGGAAAGCAGCATGACCCCAAGACATGCCCCGCCGCCGACGCACTGTGTCGTGGATGTGACCGTAAGGGCCACTGGTCTAACACAGACAGGCGCCCTGCACGAGGCCGCAAGTGTCAGGCCTGCGGTCGCTATGGACACTACGACAAGTGCTGCCGCCAACCCAAGCCCAAAAGCCCGAGACGAGGAGGAAAGCAGCGCACTTCCCTCGGGGTGGTTCGCACGCAGCCCCCTTCAGACGGCCCACGTAGACCCAAGCAGCAGCGGAGTCACATAAGGAGGGTGCAATTCATCCACACGCCCCAGGGCTACCCCTTCCCCTACCATCCGCGTCGCCGTCACACACGGTGATGTCGGGTCACATCGAGGTGATACCAGACACCGGCGCTGATACTACGGTGATAGGCTTGAAGCACCTCCAGAAACTGGGCCTCACCAAATGCGACCTGGGACCACTGGAGGGAAGTAGTAAGAGGACCACTGGAGGGAAGTAGTAAGAGGACCACTGGAGGGAAGTAGTAAGAGGACCAATGGAGGGAAGTAGTAAGAGGACCACTGGAGGGCAGTAGTAAGAGGACCACTGGAGGGAAGTAGTAAGAGGACCACTGGAGGGAAGTAGTAAGAGGACCACTGGAGGGAAGTAGTAAGAGGACCACTGGAGGGAAGTAGTAAGAGGACCAATGGAGGGAAGTAGTAAGAGGACCAATGGAGGGAAGTAGTAAGAGGACCAATGGAGGGAAGTAGTAAGAGGACCAATGGAGGGAGGTAGTAAGAGGACCACTGGAGGGAAGTAGTAAGAGGAACAATGGAGGGAAGTAGTAAGAGGAACAATGGAGGGAAGTAGTAAGAGGACCACTGGAGGGAAGTAGTAAGAGGACCACTGGAGGGAAGTCGTAAGGGAATCACTGGAGGGAAGTAGTAAGAGGACCACTGGAGGGAAGTAGTAAGAGGACCACTGGAGGGAAGTAGTAAGAGGACCAATGGAAGGAAGTAGTAAGAGGACCAATGGAGGGAAGTCGTAAGGGAATCACTGGAGGGAAGTAGTAAGAGGACCACTGGAGGGAAGTAGTAAGAGGACTACTGGAGAGAAGTAGTAAGGGAATCACTGGAGGGAAGTAGTAAGGGAATCACTCTAGGGAAGTAGTAAGAGGACCACTGGAGGGAAGTAGTAAGGGAATCACTGGAGAGAAGTAGTAAGGGGATCACTCTAGGGAAGTAGTAAGAGGACCACTGGAGGGAAGTAGTAAGAGGACCACTGGAGGGAAGTAGTAAGAGGACCACTGGAGGGAAGTAGTAAGGGGATCACTCTAGGGAAGTAGTAAGAGGACCACTGGAGGGAAGTAGTAAGAGGACCACTGGAGGGAAGTAGTAAGAGGACCACTGGAGGGAAGTAGTAAGGGAATCACTGGAGGGAACTAGTCAGAGGACCACTGGAGGGAAGTAGTAAGAGGACCACTGGAGGGAAGTAGTAAGAGGACCACTGGAGGGAAGTAGTAAGGGGATCACTCTAGGGAAGTAGTAAGAGGACCACTGGAGGGAAGTAGTAAGAGGACCACTGGAGGGAAGTAGTAAGGGAATCACTAGAGGGAACTAGTCAGAGGACCACTGGAGGGAAGTAGTAAGAGGATCACTCTAGGGAAGTAGTAAGAGGACCACTGGAGGGAAGTAGTAAGGGGATCACTCTAGGGAAGTAGTAAGAGGACCACTGGAGGGAAGTAGTAAGAGGACCACTGGAGGGAAGTAGTAAGGGAATCACTGGAGGGAAGTAGTAAGAGGATCACTGGAGGGAAGTAGTAAGGGGATCACTGGAGGGAAGTAGTAAGGGAATCACTGGAGGGAAGTAGAAAGAGGACCACTGGAGGGAAGTATTAAGGGAATCACTGGAGGGAAGTAGTAAGAGGACCACTGGAGGGAAGTAGTAAGGGAATCACTGGAGGGAAGTAGTAAGAGGACCACTGGAGGGAAGTAGTAAGAGGACCACTGGAGGGAAGTAGTAAGGGGATCACTGGATGGAAGTAGTAAGGGGATCACTGGAGGGAAGTAGTAAGGGGATCACTGGAGGGAAGTAGTAAGGGAATCACTGGTGGGAAGTAGTAAGGGGATCACTGGAGGGAAGTAGTAAGGGGATCACTGGAGGTAAGTAGTAAGAGGACCACTGGAGGGAAGTAGTAAGAGGACCACTGGAGGGAAATAGTAAGGGGATCACTGGAGGGAAGTAGTAAGGGAATCACTGGAGGGAAGTAGTAAGGGAATCACTGGAGGGAATTAGTAAGAGGACCACTGGAGGGAAGTAGTAAGGGAATCACTGGTGGGAAGTAGTAAGGGGATCACTGGAGGGAAGTAGTAAGGGGATCACTGGAGGGAAGTAGTAAGGGGATCACTGGAGGTAAGTAGTAAGAGGACCACTGGAGGGAAGTAGTAAGAGGACCACTGGAGGGAAGTAGTAAGGGAATCACTGGAGGGAATTAGTAAGAGGACCACTGGAGGGAAGTAGTAAGGGAATCACTGGAGGGAATTAGTAAGAGGACCACTGGAGGGAAGTAGTAAGGGAATCACTGGAGGGAAGTAGTAAGGGGACCACTGGAGGGAAGTAGTAACAGGACCACTGGAGGGAAGTAGTAAGAGGACCACTGGAGGGAAGTAGTAAGAGGACCACTGGAGGGAAGTAGTAAGAGGACCACTGGAGGGAAGTAGTAAGAGGACCACTGGAGGGAAGTAGTAAGAGGACCACAGGAGGGAAGTAGTAAGAGGACCACTGGAGGGAAGTAGTAAGAGGACCACTGGAGGGAAGTAGTAAGAGGACCACAGGAGGGAAGTAGTAAGAGGACCACTTGTCGCGAGTCACTCGTCTAAAAAAGTATTAATTCTAGCAATTAATTATAGAAGGTAACAGGCAAAAGCTAAATATGTTGTAGGTTATTCATAAAACCTAAACAAAACGCAATGCAAAATTACCCTAGCCTTGCCTAGCATTCTGCTGGCCCGAGCAGACGAAGCTTGTCAGCGAGCAACTTGTCCCTACACAGCTGCGGCGATGTATGCACAAATCGCCTCTTGTTGGTTATAAAATGTATATGACCATCTCAATACGACCGCAGTTATCAAAAATATCTACGGTAGTGGGCGGTGCCTTGTAGCCATCAGTCGATGCAGTTTTGAGGAAGCAACAGACAAGTTGCGAGAACAAGCTCTTCTACGTTACAAAGAAATAATTCATCGTTATATAAACTACCTTACTTTTACTTTTATCCTCTTCGCCACTGATCGGCTTGTTAGCCGCTTGGGCGATCGGTCACGTCTCTTTTCCTTTATATTCTTCACCAAAAGGTCGGCTCGCTAGCCGCCCGGGCGATCGGTCACGTCTCTGTCACGCACTGTTGGCAAATATTGGGCATGCACCGGCTCCTGAATGTACCTGAACCCGCTCCAGTGTTGGTCAAGTCTTCTCTTGAAAGAGCTCACACTCGGTGCCGTCACAACACTCTCTGGTAGATTGTTCCAAGAGTTTACAACCCTCACTCCGAAAAAGTTTGCCCTCACGGTTTTCTGGACTTGCGGCTTCTTCAATCTTGAGCTGTGACCCCTTGTGGGGCGAGCGTCCGCCAGCTCAAAGTAAGGACACTCAACTGAGTAGTGCCCCCTGAGATGCTTATACACTTCAACTAGGTCCCCCCTTGCCCGTCTGTAGCATAAGCTAGGCAAGTTCAGGCGCTCCAATCTCTCAGGGTAGCTGAGGTGCCGAAGTGCAGGCACCAGTCTGGTGGCCCTCCTTTGAACATTTTCAACCAACTGACAGTCCCTAGCATATCTCGGGGACCAGATGGGGTGACAGTACTCCAGATGGGGAAGCACTTCACTCCTGAAGATCGTCACGAGGGGCGGACCGTCTAGATATCTGAACAACTTTCTTATAAGACCCAATAATTTATTTGCCTGATTTACCTTCTTCTCACAATGGCCCGAGAACTTCAGCTCATTGTCAACATACACACCTAGGTCCTTCTCACACACAGTCTCAACTAGTGCATTTTCTTCATCCCGTTGGGACATATGATACTCCTCCTTACCGTTGGTACGCCCCAGGTGCATCCTCTTACACTTCGTGACATTGAATCTCGGCAGCCATTTCTTCGACCATTCCTGGAGCCCACAGAGGTCCTTCTGCAGCTCTTCACAGTCCGCTTGGTTCTTAATTTCCCGAAATAACTTTCCATCATCGGCAAACATTTGTATGGAGGAGTGTACAACGTCAGGCATATCATTTATGAAACAAACAAACAACAGCGGGCCCAATACACTGCCCTGTGGTACCTCACTTGTTACAGGCACAGATGACAATTTCGTGCCATTAATCACCACACACTACTTGCGGTCATGTAGAAAGTCTTCTATCCACGCTAGGACATTTCCCCGAATTCCGTACCCTTCCAGTTTGATTTTCAGCCTTTCGTGGGGTACACTGTCGAAAGCCTTGGCAAAATCTAGGTAAATATTGTCGATATTACCACCCCGTTCTAGAATACCGGTATGGGTCCAAATATCCAATACCTTGAGCAATTGTGTTAAGCAAGAGCGCCCCGGCATAAAACCGTGTTGGCAATCTTTTACAAGGTTGTTTCGTAGTAGATGTTCCATCGCTGCATCTCTGATAATACTCTCAAGTACTTTACATATTATGCTGGTCAGGCTCACCGGTCTATAGTTGTTCGTGGAGTGCCTATCACCCTTCTTGAAGATAGGACTCACATAAGCCACTTTCCATTCACTGGGGACCATTTGTTCATCCAGGCATTTACAAAACAGAATCTTTAGGGGCTCTGCAAGCTCGTTGCACAGCTCTCTTAGCACTCTAGGATGCACCATGTCAGGTCCGGGACTCTTATGGACCTTTAGCCTGGACAGTTTATTTCTAATACCCTCTTCTGTGAACACAATGTGGGTCAGTGCTGTGTCGAACCGTCTGTCCTCAAACGCAGGAAGGTTAGTTGCATCCTCTCTTGTGAACACCGAGGAAAAGAAGCTGTTCAATGCCTCAGCTTTATCCTGGTCAGAATCTGCGTAACTACCATCTTCAAGCCTCAGGTCTGATACTCCTACTCGCGTTTTCAATTTCGACTTTGCATAGCGGTAAAACGCCTTTGGGTTTGACTTGACCTCGCGTGCAACCAGCCTCTGGAACTCCTTTTCAGCCCTCCTACACTCTATCTTTGCTTGGTTTCTGGCTCTTGCATACATCCTCCTGTCTTGCTCATCGTTTGACCCAACCCACGTCTTGAATTTCTGGATTTTCTTCTTAATTTTGTCGACCGCCGCATGGTTCATGTGTAGGGATCCCCTCGTATTCCTAGAAGCACTGGGTTTGGTCTTGGGTATATATTTATCGATCAAATGGGTCATTTTACTAGTTATGATATTCAGCGTAGTGTCTGCGTTCTTGTACCTTAATAAGTCAGGCCAGTTGATACCCCTCATCTCTTCCCTCATCCCATTGTAATTTCCCTTGTAATATTTGCACCTTGGCCTGGCCTTATCTTGAACTAGGTAACAGTTAAATCTGAATGACAACACTGTATGGTGACTGGTGCCAACTGGGGCAAGGTGTTCCAGTTTGGCCACCATACCCTCCTCGTTTGTTATGATGAGGTCAAGTGGCTTGGGTGTTTGCTCCCCTCTGTAATGTGTCGGGTCTCTCACATGTTATGGCTATAGATAACCGGCATCAAGAATTACAATAGCTGCATAAAAAGGGAAGCACGTCACTGTCATCCTGCGTTCTAATTAGCAGATTTTACATGACGTCATCTTGTACTGATGTTAATTGCGTGTTTTTTTATTACGGTTAACTAGTAATAATGTTAAGGGTTCATGTAAGGAATTCAGTGTTGGTAACGAGACAGTTTTTGTGACGTTTATATTGTGTGTAAGGGTAGAGTAACTCATACACTCTATACACGTTTTTACACACAGAGCAGGGGTGAAATACTCAGCTGGTAGGGCACTGGCTGACAAAGGTATACACATAACCCACCGCCAAGAGCATAAGAACATAAGGAGTCTGCAATTGGAGGGTTGGCCTGTGCATGGCAGCTCATGTCGAGTTACTACCACTCTGTATCATCCATGAGTCTATCTAGCCTCCTTTTAAAACCCTCCAGGTTCCAGCACTTATAACAAAGTTGCTAAGCTTGTTCCACTCGTCCACCACCCTATTTGTGAACCAGTTCCTTCCTATCTCCCTCCTAAACATAAACTTATCCAACTTAAATCCGTTGCTACGAGTAAAATCCGTCATGTTTCCTCCGTCAGCTGTGTAATGACCACAGTCATTCACATCAGCTAACGTAAAATCAGACGATTCATATTACGCTCAATAGCCCACAAAACATGTAGCTATGCTTTCTTATTGAAGTTCCCCATCTAAAAAGTACGTTTTCTCATCGTTTCAGGACGCCTGAGTCCTCCGTTTTCTCTCAATCTTGAATGTACCCGTGACTTCATTACTCCTTAGTAATGACATAATTTGAAATTGCAACTGTGGTTGTAATTGGTGAGGCAACCTAGATATATGTCTGTTTACAGTTGGAACATTCAAGATCCATTGTGAGTGGTGTTGAAAGCTTCAACTGTCCTCATTGTTAGCAAACCTTGTCAAGTAAGTGAGTGTCAAGTTTGCCAGCTAGAGTGGCACATTTTATATCGTTCGTGGGAGTATTGTAGTGGACGTCTTCCCTACAAGCTGCCACTCACCACCTGTTACCGCCTTCCCTAGCAACCAAGCGTATCCGCATTCCATTGCCCGCCGTATCCTAGCAACGGAACTAGTCACCGGCTACTTCTCGGGTTTTTCCACCATGACTCATAGCCGCTGCTGGGTGTATATAAGCTCTGTCTCTCCATTGAGATGCATTCTGACCAATCTTCTTGAACAAGCAACATCTCCTCCAGCAAGCTCCACACTGTTAACATTTCATTCAACCAGGAGGCCAGCAACAGGCAACATCTTCTCTAACGGAGCTCCTGCACACATACCTCCTTCGACAAGCTACTCACCGCACGTCTCTACCAAGCAGCCCCTCACCACACAGCACCTCCAGCACCAGACTGTCTATCATATAACTTATATATTATACAAGAAAACCACATTAGAGTTTCCTTCCATCCTGAGTGCTAGACAACTTTAATATCTCGATACCCCTACAATGGTGACTCCCGGAGATAAGCACTCACACAGGATGGAGGACGGACGGATCTCTCTGCCGATTTTCAACCACAACGTCGAGGACTGGCTTGACCATGTGGAAGCAGCCCTCGCCGGCTCACGAGCGACCGACGAACAAAAGTATTGCGCCCTGCTTTGTGCCTTACCCACGGAAGTGGCCACGCGGGTCTCACAAACCATTTCCAACCCTCCAGATCACAACAAATTCGCTACCCTGCGGGCTGCCTTGAAGACGTGTTATCAACAGACCAGCCCCAATCTCCTGCAAGATCTATCCTCTACCTCCCTCGGGAACTCAACCCCGGGACGTCTCTGGGAGGAGATGTGTCGGCTGAACTCCCGTCACACAGACAGACTCCCCGACTCTATCCTGCGCCAGCTTCACGCACAAAAGCTACCCACAGAAGTACGCAACATCCTGTCCGCAGTAGATTACTCTACGACACCGGAACTATATGCAACCGCGGCAGATAGAATTTTTAACGAATGCGCTGCTGCACCCCTTGCCGCCACGGTCACACCAGTACCTACCATCGAACTTGTAAGCCGGGTCAACGCCCCTCAGCCGAGCAATTCCTCACAAGACATCAAGGACCTGTTGCAAATTTTGAACCGCAGGATGGACACTGTTGAGCAGTTCTGCTCCTCCATACCCGCTGCTGCGCCGGTTCCTGACTCACATACTACGCCCTACAAGTTCCGACACACAGCAGCCAACCCCCAGCACAACAAATTTACCCTCTGCTGGTATCACCAGACTTTCGGCCGCTATGCTCGAAACTGTGAGCCCTATTGCACCTATTCGGGAAACGGCAACACCGGAGGCTGGTAGACGCCTCAGCCTCCGTCCCTCCAGGCGTCTCATTACTGCGCGTCACCGACCGCACCTCCGGCAAGAAGTTTCTCATCGACACCGGTTCATCGGTCAGCCTCATCCCTCCCTCACTACGAGACAAGTCAAAGCAACCCTCGTATGACCTGTTCGCTGCCAACGGTACCTCCATCGCCTCCTACGGCGTACGCACCCTCGCCTTAGACCTCGGTCTGCCCAAGACTCTGCGTTGGTTATTCGTGATAGCAGACGTGTCTCAACCCATCCTTGGTTTTGACTTCCTCACCTTCCACAAGCTCGGCGTCAAACCAAGTCATCTATGCCTCATTCATGAGCCTACAGCACGCAAGATCCATGGTTCTCGTGCCAGACACACGGACGCTATCACCTGTCTTGCGCCTTCCAACGAGTTCTCCTCCCTGCTCGACGAATTCAAGGAGCTTTTCTCACCCCGAGTCTCCCTACCCCCACCACCTACGTCGGGAATTTTCCACCACATCGAAACCAAAGGACCACCTGTCTTTTCACGCCCTCGCCGCCTGCGCCCTGAGCTCCTGTACACAGCCAAAGCAGAATTCAACAAACTACTGCAAGACGGCATCATTCGCCCTTCAAGGAGTCCCTGGGCATCGCCTCTTCACATGGTTCCTAAGCAAACACCCGGCGAGTGGAGGGTGTGTGGCGACTACAGAGCCCTGAATCTCGTCACCAAACCTGACAGGTACCCTATTCCGCATGTCCAGGACTTTCACCACAAACTTCATGGCAAGACTATCTTCTCGAAGATCGACTTGGAGCGTGCCTTCCACCAGATCCCAGTAGCACCGGCAGATACCCAGAAGACAGCCATCACCACTCCGTTCGGACTCTTCGAGTACACTTTCATGAGTTTTGGCTTACGCAATGCAGCACAGACTTTCCAGAGGTTCATGGACCATATGCTTCGCGACCTCGATTTTGTCACCGTCTACATTGACGACATCCTCGTCGCATCTTCGACGCCTGCCGAGCACCACCACCACCTACAACTCCTTCTCCAACGCCTGCAGAACAACAACATGAAAGTTCATCCTGCTAAGTGCGTCTTTGGAACCTCGGCCATCGATTTCCTCGGTCACAGAGTCTCGCCCGGTGGCATACAACCCCTACCACAGAAGATAACCGCGATTAGGGAGTTCCCCAAACCTGAAACGGCGAAGAAACTCCGGGAGTTCCTGGGTTTAGTCAACTACTACCACCGCTTCATTGACAAAGCTGCCACCGTCCTAGCCCCCCTACACGACCTTCTCAAGGGACGCCCAAAGAAGTCTCACAAGTCTCTCATGTGGACTCAAGAGGCTACTACGGCATTCACCACTATCAAACAGCACATCACACGCCTCACCCTCCTGGCCCACCCCGCACCTAACGCCCGGACCACTCTCACAACAGACGCTTCTTCTACTGCAGTGGGCGCCGTCTTACAGCAGGAGATCAACGGAACTTTCATGCCCGTTGCTTTCTTCTCACAACGGCTTCAACCACCACACCTCAAGTACAGCGCTTTTGATCGAGAACTCCTGGCCATATACTTGGCTGTCAGACATTTCCAACACTTCCTCGAGGCCCGTCAGTTCACCATCTTCACTGATCACAAGCCCCTCGTCCACGCTTTCGCTTCAGCTTCCCAGTCACATACACCTCGTGTCCTGCGCCACTTGGCTTACATCTCGGAGTTCTCCAGCGACGTCCAACACATTAAAGGCAGCCACAACGAGATCGCCGACGCCCTCTCTCGTTGTATATCCACCATTCTTCCCTCATCTCCACCCATTGATTATGGGCAGCTAGCCGCGGCTCAAGAGAAAGACGAAGACCTGGCAGCTTACAAGACATCCCCCTCAGGCCTCATACTCCAAGAACTCCCTGTTCCTGGCACAAAGATAAAATTGTGGTGCGACGTATCCTGTGGACAGCCTAGACCGTTCGTGCCTCACGTCCACCGCCGCGCTGTTTTCGACCGCATCCATGGTCTCAGCCACCCGGGTGTGCGGGCCTCCCAGCGCCTCCTCACGCAACGTGTCGTCTGGCCCGGCATCAAGTCTGATACTAAGAAATGGGCTGCCCAGTGCCTAGCCTGCCAGTCCTCCAAAATACATCATCACATACGGGCCCCCTTACAAGCCTTTCCTATTCCCAAAGGACGTTTTCAAGTAGTACACCTCGACATCGTGGGACCTCTTCCATCATCCTACGGTAGCACCTACATCTTCACCTGCGTCGACCGTTTCACCAGGTGGACAGAAGCAATTCCCATGCCCAACGCTACAGCAGAGACTACTGTCCGCGCCTTCATGTCCGGTTGGGTTTCCCGTTTTGGCCCCCCCGCTACCGTAATCACTGACCGAGGAGTACAGTTTGAGTCACAACTCTGGCAGCACCTCCTACAGTTCCTCGGCACGTCTAGACAACGCACTACAGCATACCACCCTCAAGCCAACGGCATGGTAGAACGTTTTCACCGGCAGCTAAAGGACGCACTCAAGGCACAGCACGACCCTTACAGCTGGACTGATGCGCTTCCCTTAGTGCTCCTCGGCATCCGTGCGTCACACAAGGAGGATATGGACTGTAGCCCAGCAGATCTGACACTAGGCGAGCCCCTTCGGCTACCCGGGGATTTCTCACTCCCTCCTGATCCCAATCAAGCCACTCCAGCCGTTCGTCACGACTTACTCCAAAAGCTACGACAAGCAGTTTCTGCATTCAGAGCTACTGCTCCACGCCAGCCTACTCGGCGCCCTGAACACATCCCTCCTGCACTACTCACAGCCGAGTATGTTTTCGTCAGGCATGATGCTCACCGCAACCCATTACAACGCCCCTACGATGGACCCTTCCAGGTGGTTACCCGTTCTGCAAAGTTCCTGACAATTATCCGGAATGGCAGACATGACACCGTCAGCATAGACAGAGTCAAACCGGCCGCCTTACCCGTCGGGCCCCCAGCCCAGCAGCACCATCAACAAACTACGCCTGCACCAGTCCACCTGCAGTTACCACCGGCAGCAACACCACGCCCACGACATTTCTGGGCACCCTCTTTTCACCCTCATGTACAACCTGCTCCTGTCATAGAACCTGAACCTGTAGTAAGCCTCCCTCCTATCATAGAACCTGCTCCTGTCATAGACCCTCCTCCTGTCATAGAACCTGAACCTGCTCCTGCCATGGACCCTCCTCCTGACGCAGCCCCTGCAGCAGCAGGAGCACAACAACCATTGCTTGTACAACCTCCTCTAATCCCAAACCCTCTTTCTCCTCCTAATTCTCCCACAGGTTTTGTGTCACTGGACGGAGTTGTTACACGTAGCGGTCGAGTCGTACATACACCTGCCCGGTATGTGTTATGTGTGGGACACAACCCGGACAACATCCAGCCTCCCGCCGCGCCGGGAGGGGAGGGGGAGTATTGTAGTGGACGTCTTCCCTACAAGCTGCCACTCACCACCTGTTACCGCCTTCCCTAGCAACCAAGCGTATCCGCATTCCATTGCCCGCCGTATCCTAGCAACGGAACTAGTCACCGGCTACTTCTCGGGTTTTTCCACCATGACTCATAGCCGCTGCTGGGTGTATATAAGCTCTGTCTCTCCATTGAGATGCATTCTGACCAATCTTCTTGAACAAGCAACATCTCCTCCAGCAAGCTCCACACTGTTAACATTTCATTCAACCAGGAGGCCAGCAACAGGCAACATCTTCTCTAACGGAGCTCCTGCACACATACCTCCTTCGACAAGCTACTCACCGCACGTCTCTACCAAGCAGCCCCTCACCACACAGCACCTCCAGCACCAGACTGTCTATCATATAACTTATATATTATACAAGAAAACCACATTAGAGTTTCCTTCCATCCTGAGTGCTAGACAACTTTAATATCTCGATACCCCTACAGTATCCTGAATTTCCGATCGCTACTGAAGTTATATTATTTTGTCGCCCAAACCTCAGGGAATCCGATGTTTATAGTTTAGTTAGTGTCAGTTGTCTATTTAAGAAAGTCATTAATCTCCTGGACAGTTCCTGTCAAACTCGAAAGTATCCAAGACTTAACGGCTTTTTCGGCCTGGAATGCGTTCATATTTTACCATCCAGATATTCATATGTGTTTGTGTTTTTCTTACTTCTGACCATCCTTCATTTATTTACTAACATATTTTTATCTCTTAATTGCCATCGTTACCTGGACTCTGATGTTTACCTTACCTATTAGTACCCACTTACAGGGAAAATACGGTTTGTCATGTGTTGACATACGTGCGTCTGTTGGGCTAGGTATATAGACTCATTTTGGTCGAGGTTACTGCCCCGGATCTAGAGTTCAATAGCCTAATCCAACCTAACTTAATCTGAACTAAAACTAACTTGAAGTCTGGTTTAGTTTAAAATACATTATTTTAAACTAAACCAGACCTAACTTACCCTAAACTAGAGCTATTTTTAATTAGTCTAACCAAACCAAACCTTTATCATTATTGTTAGTATAGAGTCTGGACAGAAATCAAAGACACCTACTGCAGCTCACCCATGCCGTGTGACTCGGGCCAAATCACCGTCGTGATAGCGTGCTGGTGCCGCTTACACCGTACACCAGGTGAGGCTCACCCAACGTCTCCACCGTAAATAAATTATAAACAGGTGTGTGTGGGTCAGCGACAACATAATCTCTGTTTTAATTGGTGTTTTTTTAGGTTTATGTTTAATGTGTATTGGTTTACGTCAAGTTTTATAATGGACACGTTTATTTTGTGGGATTTTTGTTGAATTGTCTGTGGGGTACGGTAATGTTAGTTCACACTCAGGATGGGATGGAGAAAGGAAACTCACAATGTGCTTGTAGCGTACTGTATGTGGCCAGTTGTCAATTCTCTTATTATGGGCACACAAACGTATGTACATGTAGATATCTCACACTCAGGAATGAGGTAGGATAGAAACTCACAATGCACTTTCTGTATATATATACAGTGGGGTATGCTATAACGAACGTAATTGATTCCAGAACCTCGTTCGTTATAGCATTCATTCGTTATAGGATTAATCCGTTCCAGGCCCCCAAATACAACCACCTAACACTGAAAACATTCTGTGGAAAATGTAAAAAATACGGTACTTTATCTTACCTTAGTGTTATTCAGCATGCAGGTACCCCTAAACACTGGCACATCACTATCACTTCCACTGGGAGTCTTGGCTTTAAGGTCCTCAAACAATTGTCTGGCCTTCTCACAAATTATAGCTTCACTAATGTTACCACCTGCCATTTCTTTCTCCTTTATCCACACTAAGAGTAAATTTTCCATCTCTTCAATCACATTACACTTTGCTTTGCTAAGTCTAAAGATTCCCTTAGCCACTTGCACAGTTTTTAACTCCTCTCTATTCTTCAAAATCGTACATATAGTCGATTTAGCCATCCCATATTCATCACTAAGTTTCGCAATGCTTCTTCCATTCTCACGTTTCTTTATAATTTCTTTCATAGTTTCAAGGGTTATTAGCTTTCTCACTCGCTTTGGACGACTCATTGTTACAATTGTATACTTGTATAACAAAATAGTTATACAAATAACTCGAATTTCCACATCAAAAGACGAAATTTCAACAATAACAGCGGTGCACTGGAGACAAAGATGGCGCCTGACGCTCTTGTTGTGGGTCGCGGTACAACAATATTCATGCGCCAGGTGAAATAGTCCGGTATTCATCCGCGTTCGTTGTAGGGGTTGCGTTCGTTATAGCATTCTCAATTTTATTGGTAAAACCGTTCGTTATAGGAATATTCGTAGTAGGATCCGCTCGTTATAGCATACCCCACTGTATATATATATATATATATATATATATATATATATATATATATATATATATATATATATATATATATACTTCATTTTTAGTCCATTTAACACGCGGACTTTGAACATATAATCAACGACCTCACCAGCAAGGAATCGAACCCTCGACCTACTGGGTGTTAAATGGACTAAAAATGAAGTATATATATGTACCTCGCGTTTCATACCAGCTGGATTCGGTAAAATGCTACTGACACCACATAAGTGGCACGGGCAGTTTCCCATTGAGGTTCACGGCGCCATCAGCTCGATGAACAGGCTTTGTGTGAAATATAACAGAGTCTAGAACTGCTTTTAGTGTCCTTGTGGCCTAGCCGGTAAGCGTTCCCTAGTCACACCCAGTAGGTCGAGGGTTCGATTCCTTGCTGGTGAGGTCGTTGATTATATGTTCAAAGTCCGCGTGTTAAATGGACTAAAAATGAAGTATATATATGTACCTCGCGTTTCATACCAGCTGGATTCGGTAAAATGCTACTGACACCACATAAGTGGCACGGGCAGTTTCCCATTGAGGTTCACGGCGCCATCAGCTCGATGAACAGGCTTTGTGTGAAATATAACAGAGTCTAGAACTGCTTTTAGTGTCCTTGTGGCCTAGCCGGTAAGCGTTCCCTAGTCACACCCAGTAGGTCGAGGGTTCGATTCCTTGCTGGTGAGGTCGTTGATTATATGTTCAAAGTCCGCGTGTTAAATGGACTAAAAATGAAGTATATATATGTACCTCGCGTTTCATACCAGCTGGATTCGGTAAAATGCTACTGACACCACATAAGTGGCACGGGCAGTTTCCCATTGAGGTTCACGGCGCCATCAGCTCGATGAACAGGCTTTGTGTGAAATATAACAGAGTCTAGAACTGCTTTTAGTGTCCTTGTGGCCTAGCCGGTAAGCGTTCCCTAGTCACACCCAGTAGGTCGAGGGTTCGATTCCTTGCTGGTGAGGTCGTTGATTATATGTTCAAAGTCCGCGTGTTAAATGGACTAAAAATGAAGTATATATATGTACCTCGCGTTTCATACCAGCTGGATTCGGTAAAATGCTACTGACACCACATAAGTGGCACGGGCAGTTTCCCATTGAGGTTCACGGCGCCATCAGCTCGATGAACAGGCTTTGTGTGAAATATAACAGAGTCTAGAACTGCTTTTAGTGTCCTTGTGGCCTAGCCGGTAAGCGTTCCCTAGTCACACCCAGTAGGTCGAGGGTTCGATTCCTTGCTGGTGAGGTCGTTGATTATATATATATATATATATATATATATATATATATATTTCATGTAAATCCACAATGAAAACGTGGATAAGATAAATCTTGATTTTATCAATATATATAAATATATATTGTTGTACAGCGCAGTGCTTAGGAGTGACTAGGTGAGGAGAAACTTGCTCAGAGGTCCTGTAGGGCGAGGAGGTTTCTGAGGAAGCTTGGTGGTGAGGAGCTGTGAGAGATGTTGCTGGTCCGGTAGCCAAGTGTAGAATGGTCTCCCAATGATGATGATGATGATGATGATGATGATAATGGAGATAAAATGGCAATGGCTTGCCATGGGAAGGGAGAGAAGAGGTAAGGTAGAAGGAAAGTTATGAAACGGGAAGTAGTAGTAGAGAATAAGAGCATGTGGGCTATCCACCTAGCAGAGACGATTTGATTGGCTGTGGTGAAGGCCGCACTAAGAGGTCGCCTGAGCTCAAGGGAACAGGGGGGGGAGGAGGCTAAGCTAGCTAGCAAGGGGTTGTTTGTTATTGTGTTAGTTGGAGAGGTCTACTAGGTCCTTGTGTAACTAGTAGAAAATATTAACAGCAAAGATATACAGTAGACTGCAACAAAAAGTGATAGTTAAAATTATTAGGGATGAAAATATTTACAGTATGTACATAATAACAGGAGACACAGAATGTTCTCATACAAATACTGTATAGTAGCTAAGTAGCTACACAAAATATGATTAACATTAATAAGAAGGAATATCAGCAACTGAGAAGCTACCAATGAGAGGCTGCAACTAAGGTGTCTTCTGAGTGGGTGCCAGTGAGGGAGAGGGTCACACTCATTGTACTGCGCACATCATTGTCATTCCTAAAACCTCTTTTAATTCATATTACGCTGCATAACATTCAAATCCACTGCACTTGTAGAATCTCAGAGAATGGGAAACATTGATAAAGGATAACTCACCTACTCAATGTTACTGAATCATGTGTTGTATTGTACCCAGGTACGGTTATAGAATATTAATTGTATGTATTCATAGCATTAAGGAGAACTCAGGGTATCCATAAGATGATTGGGAAAGTCCAGTTGAGCTGGACTAGTGTACTGTAGGACTAAGTGTGGATCATGGTTTGAAGGTCATACTATTTACGTCTGTGAACGTGTAGCGAACATAACTTCCACAAATATCATATGAAAATACATGAGAACAATGATCTGGAAAAAGGATAAATGCATCAGAACTCTGTGAAGTGTTGGAAGTGACCCAGAAACTATACTTGAAAAGAAATATCTTGTATACATCGGTGTGAACTTAATACACCTCGTATCCTCGCGTGACGTATACCCACGACAAGTACAGTGATCAGATAATCTTATGTCTGTGTTCAAATAGTGCAATGTATGAGAGGAGGATCCCTCATTACAGTTTTAAGTGAAGTGGATACACCCACGCCATGAACAATCGGCTTTTGTTTTAAGGGAGCGTCCTTTGTACCCTCCTCGAGTGTGCCGCATTGATATTATAACCCAATGAATTTACCCACAAATTAGCAAACCAGAACCTTACCTTAGTGTGTAATTTAGGATTAAAATGTGTGTTTATAAGGCATGAAAAAACAATATACAGGAAAGTTTTCATGTGAGAAACATAAGAAATAAATGTAAAAATTAAAGATTGGAAACTGTAGGCCTACACGGAGACGAGCGGCGAGGCACTGCCCTCAGTACCCTCCGTTCTACCGTCACCTCAGGTCAGTGTCCTAACGGGCTATATCCCGCCCTGTAAAAAAGGCTTATATAGAAGTTATTACAGTTTAAAGCTTTGCCTGATGTATAAATGAAATAGTAATGTATTAGGGTGTGGGATAACCGCCCATCAGGCATTATTTCTCAGTGTCCTACATTCTACCCTTACCTCAGGTCCCATGCGGTCGGAGTGCCTTGCTCGGCGGCGGCCATTATCCCTGTGAGCGTCACACCAGGTGGTGATAACTTCCAGCTATGCCAATCCACTGTGAACCTGTGCATTCCCAGCATACCACCCCAAATGAGTAGGAACAAATAAGGAAACGCGTGAGAAACTCTGCGGTCGTTACTTGGAGCGACCTATAATACCAGGCATAGAAATAGTACTGGTATGTCTCTTGGTGTAGCCTTCGTCTCTACCCACTGAGGGCGGTGTGCAAATGAGGTGCCTGATATGTATACCTAGAAATTACAAGGAGTCCCACACGTGCAGGTATGGAGTGTCACAGGTGTGTTGAGATGGTGCTACAGGGAGGTGAGATGGTGTTACTATGTATGATGACCTAAGGTGCTATATTCCATACAGATGGAGGAGCAGTCTGATGTGTTGAGTGTTATGGTAAGAAGGGATGACCGAGGTAAGGAGGTCCATGATTGTTATGGGGACTGAGTATGTTAATGACACACAATTAATGTAAGAGGTCTGTTGTTGAGCAGTGTAACTAAAATCATAGTTGCTCTTCTGAGGGCGGCCAACTCTTCTGGTATTTTGACAGAATGCAATATGTTTTAAAAGGAATAAATTAGTTAAGACATGTTATTGTTTCACCCTTCTTCCCCTCATCGATTTGGTCAATGAAAAACCCAATCCAATGCCTAGTCCACTCTGCCCGCTACCTAACGAGTTACTGCCCAGAGGGGGTCTAGAGGCAGCAATCCTTGGAAATTAAGAATAGAGTTAAGTTATCCCCTCAGACTTAGTGACCCCAGAATCTGGCAGTATAGTGTGACTGACTGCCCAAGCGGCTTACGAGCCGATCAGTGGTGAAGATAAAAGTAAAAGCCGGAGAAATCAAGACATCAGCATTAAGTTACAAATATATTAAATGTTGTTAAAGGACATTTTTCAGCTCAAGATCAGCCACCCACCTTATTTCACCTTATGATTAAACACCCTAACACTACCTGGGAGTCAGGATAGGCAAATATTAGGTTGATTAATCTGAAAGTGGAATATGGTGGAGTGTCTAATCTTCATGTCATCCCATTTTTTCAATACATTACTTCAGCTTGCCTACTAAGAGAAACAGCATGAAGTATACTTGACTGGAAAATTATAAAAATATTCCTTTTATTGTGCTGCCAACAAATAAATGTGTACAGTGACCCCTCGTTTAACGAACGTCTCGGTTAACGAAATTTCGGTTAACGAACTGCCTTCCATAAGGATCTTCAATTCGGTTAACGAACAAAAATTCGGTTAACGAATTTCTTACGGGACCGACCTCAACATGTTTTCACTTACACTGACCGGGCAACCAGCTTTAGTATCAGTCCGCCAATACATTAATCGGTTCTAGGGCTTAAATTCCTTACTATTTTAGTAAATATCAAGAAGTTTATACTATTCAATAATTTTAAAAGTTTAATATTCAATTTTTTAGTCATTTTAACAATTATTGAACATAATTGAAGGTAAAGTGACTAGTTTAATGCGCGGCATCCAGCCTCTTAACACAGCAAACAGGCGTTAGTCTCTCTCTGTTTTCACTGGAGGTAACATCTTGCTTGAGACTCTCTTCAACTAAATGCTTTTTTTTTGTGTTTCCAAGCAAATTATTGGTCATTTTGAAATATATTTTACATATTGACAATATATAATGCAGTGCAGTGTTGATTTAAAGAAAATAATCTTGAATTACACCAAGAGAGCTAAAATTTTATGGGTGAAATGGCGCCATGGGGTGACTTCTCTTCCACCCCAATGCCTTCTCTTCTTCCTTCTCCTCCACCCCCATTCTAAATCCCATCATCATCATCATCCAGGAGCCTTCTACATACACGCCTCAAAGTAAGTGAACTTTTCTACCATTTTTGTTGAATTTAGGAACTTTTCGGTGAGCTGGAACCAATTACCCAAAAACCCATTGAAACAATGGTTTCGGTTAACGAACGACCTTCTGGAACGGATTGAGTTCATTAACCGAGGGGTCACTGTACAAGCAGGTTATATCGCAGGTTTACTGCTCTTACCACTGTATATGGAATCAAACACTTCAAATTGACAAACACTTTATTATGAGTCATAGAGAAAGAATGCCGAGGTTTTAAACGCTTATATACTGTATCAAAATCGGGGAATTCTTTTTCGATGGCCCTGTGTAATGTCATGATAAACTTGGTGCTTCTCAACCTTCAGAACTCTGAGGGAGTTGGATTATTAGGATCACAACGATTAGTTTAAATGCACTAAAACACTTTGAGAATTATTTGTACTCCCTAAAATTATCAGTGATGCTTTTGAAACGATAATTTGGTACAGAACATAGAAAATGAAAAACTGTGGACAGTACAGGCAGTCTCTCATTATTAAAAGTTTTCCATTCTAAAAATAGTTTGAACATTGACTCGTCATAAAAACTGAGATGTAAAAAGGACCTTTCTTGGTGTACACAATAATAAACATACAGTGATCCCTCAGTTAACGAATTACCTTCAATAAGATTCTTCACTTCGGTTAACGAAAAAATTTCGGTTAACGAATTCCTTACGCATTTTTCCCCAACATGTTTTTGTATAGATATGTAAATACCAAGATATGTGAACACGCCTGATGGCAAGACTCTGTTACTATTCATTGTACCATTTATTCACATGTCTGTATTACTATATATTATTATAGCATGTCTGATATCTATGCTTATGTCTAATGCCTATGCCTACTTACTATGTCCCGATGTACTATGTCTGTACCGCGCTAGTTAAGTAACTAGAAGACCTCATTTATTGTCCTAGTAATGTCTGGCAACTCTCCTTGCCTAGCTAGCTAACTTCCCTCAGATCGGCTTCGGCCTGGCTACGACACGGAGTCCTTTGTGCTTGCTCCTGCTTCTGTATCGGTCGGTTATCCTGCCAAGTCTTGTACTACTTATTGAATATATCTACTGCTCGTGCCCTGGAGTTTGAAGAACCTTGTCTCGGATTACATCCCACCACAGTTTTCACCTGCATTTGGCTGCTCACCAGCTGTAGTATTAGTCCGCCAATACAGTAATCGGTTTTAGGGCTTAAATTCCTTACCATTTTAGTAAATATCAAGAAGGTTGTACTATTCAATAATTTTAAGTTTTATATTAAATTTTTTAGTCATTTTAACAATTATTGAACATAACTGAAGTACAGGAAACTAGTTTTTTGCGCACCAAACAGCCACTCAACACACCAAGCTTGGCGTCAGTTTGTTAACCAATTCAGAGGAAGGAACATCTTGTTTGAGACTCTTCAACATAAATGTTTTTTTTCCGGTGTTTCCAGTCAAATTATTGGTCATTTTGAAATATATTTTACATATTGATAACATATAGCGCAGTGCAGTGTTGATTTAAAGAAAATAATCTTGAATTACACCTAGTATACTAAAATTTTATGGGTGAAATGGAGCATGGGGTGAATTTTCTTCCACCCCAATGCCTTCTCTTCTCCCTTCTCCTCCACCCCCATTCTAATTCCCATCATCATCATCATCAACCATGAGCCTTCTACATGCACACCTCAAAGTAAGTGTAATTTACTGCATTTATTTTTAGTTTGTATGTAATTTTCTGTGAGCTGGAACCAATTACCCCAAAACCCATTGAAACAATGGTTTCGGTTAGCGAATTTTTCGGTTAATGAGCAACCTTCTGGAACGAATTGTGCTCGTTAACCGAGGGACCACTGTACACTAAATTTAAACACAGCACAGTTATAATTCTAAACAGTACTGTACTAATACAGGTACTCACATAAAACCAGGTGAGATATGAAACAAAATTAACAATATGAAACACTAATCTAATAAACTGTGTAAAATGAATACACAGGCAGTCCCAGAGTCACAATTGGGTGATGATCCTGTTGGCAGGTTGATAGTGTTAATTCTATAGTTTAGGTTAAGTTAGACCTTGGATGATGATCCTGTTGGCAGGTTGATAGTGTTAATTCTATAGTTTAGGTTAAGTTAGACCTTGGGTGATGATCTTGTTGGCAGGTTGATAGTGTTAATTCTATAGTTGAGGTTAAGTTAGACCTCAATCCTACCCATACAAAACAACAACATCCCAGACATAACAAATAATGTAAACACTAAATAAACTGATGGTAAACAATATACAGTAATGAAAATAATGTAAAAAAAAAAAATAAGTAAATTATCTCTTTGTAACAGATTTTTACGATGAATATAATAGTTTTACAGCACTTGGGTCTTGTTTGTCAGTTAGGTTGGTCGTAACTCTGGGACTGCCGGTGTTAACATGGTAAAGGTACAGTAAAACACCGACCCCCATTTGAAGACATTGGTACATTCTCCAGACACAAAAAATAAAATAAAATAAATAAATCCGTGCGTTACCTTGACGAGTTAATGAGTCCTGGTAAATTCCTGCTGGTTTGTTTCCCAAGACGTGGGTGTAAACGGTGTCATCGTTCACTGATGTATTGGCGGCATTATCCACACCTACAAATTGTTCAACACTTTTATTACAAATCTACATCTTTATTGTACGTAACCTAACCCAACCCAACCAGTGATTTAAGAATACACAATTGCTTTTTATTTAATTATCCACATATTACACAAGGGTAAATAAGTGGAAGTTGGAGAATGAGGCCAAGTAACTTGCTGGAGATGAATCTACTTGTCGACTCTACAATGAGTTTGATGAGTAAGTTATGTGATGATAGGAGAATGATGAGTGTGTGTGAGTGAGTGAGTGAGTGTGTGTGTGTGTGTGTGTGTGTGCATTATTGTACCATAGTTTCATCACTTAAAAAAAAAAAAAATTATACCTTTGGATATTCTGAACAAAAACCACATCAAGAAACCTTTAATTATTTTATTTTTCGTTGAACTTAGGAATTTCATAAAACAAATACCTCTTAAATATCTGGAACTACCTTTACTTCATTCATCAATCAATACATAAGAATATTATACGCTAACACAATAACACCCCCACCCCTGGCGGTGAATTGTAATATGGCCCAAACCAGAAATAATGGTCAATACTCCTCGTCGTAGAAAATCCTGCTACCATACACCCAGAATCTATTACAATCGCACAGTTACATAGACTATATTTATAACCCATTACTAGTGAACTATGTCACCTATATTAACCATTTCTCATACATTTTATCAAGGTTAAAAGTACCAGTTTAACATAAATAATATGGCAGGTTTTTGTAGGAGCTGAGTGGTATTCTGGTTGACACTATCCACATACAATTATAGTGACTGGTTGACACTGTCCACATACAATTATAGTGACTGGTTGACACTGTCCACATACAATTATAGTGACTGGTTGACACTGTCCACATACAATTATAGTGACTGGTTGGCACTGTCCACATACAATTATAGTGACTGGTTGGCACTGTCCACATACAATTATAGTGACTGGTTGACACTATCCACATACAATTATAGTGACTGGTTGACACTATCCACATACAATTATAGTGACTGGTTGACACAATCCACATACAATTATCGTGACTGGTTGACACTATCCACATACAATTATAGTGACTGGTTGACACAATCCACATACAATTATAGTGACTGGTTGACACTATCCAAATACAATTATAGTGACTGGTTGACACTATCCACACACAATTATAGTGACTGGTTGACACTATCCACATACAATTATAGTGACTGGTTGACACTATCCACATACAATTATAGTGACTGGTTGACACTATCCACATACAATTATAGTGACTGGTTGACACTATCCACATACAATTATAGTGACTGGTTGACACTATCCACATACAATTATAGTGACTGGTTGACACTATCCACATACAATTATAGTGACTGGCTGACACTATCCACATACATGTACCAGTAAACTTTATTCTTTCACCACACCCTATATATGACTGTCTCACACACCCTATATATGACTGTCTCACACACCCTATATATGACTGTCTCACACACCCTATATATGACTGTCTCACACACCCTATATATGACTGTTAACACACCCTATATATGACTGTCTCACACACCCTATATATGACTGTCTCACACACCCTATATATGACTGTTAACACACCCTATATATGACTGTCTCACACACCCTATATATGACTGTGTCTCAGGTGTGGAGGTACAGCATCAAGGGGCCATAAACCACTCACAACTGACAGACTTTGGCGCGCGCACACACACACACACACCTCGAACAGTAAAATACACGATAAAAATAAAACTCCTCCGTAAGATATGCCACAAACGGCCAAGATATAGTTTGATGTGATGATTAATGCCATAGAATAATTGTTCTTCCTATTCACAAAATAATGTTCACTTGTATTTGTCATTAAAAAAAATATTATAGTAGTGTTTCATGAATCTTAGAAGCTGGGGATGAGTCAATCTCTTTAGTTCATGAGAAAGACTTTAAGCGTATGTGATGTATTATCCTGTTGACTTCATGAGAAAGACTTTAAGCGTATGTGATGTATTATCCTGTTGACTTCATGAGAAAGACTTTAAGCGTATGTGATGTATTATCCTGTTGACTTCATGAGAAAGACTTTAAGCGTACGTGATGTATTATCCTGTTGACTTCATGAGAAAGACTTTAAACGTACGTGATGTATTATCCTGTTGACTTCATGAGAAAGACTTTAAGCGTATGTGATGTATTATCCTGTTGACTTCATGAGAAAGACTTTAAGCGTATGTGATGTATTATCCTGTTGACTTCATGAGAAAGAATTTAAGCGTATGTGATGTATTATCCTGTTGACTTCATGAGAAAGACTTTAAGCGTATGTGATGTATTATCCTGTTGACTTCATGACACAAACTTTAAGCTTATGTGATGAATTACCATAAAAAATAAATTACTTTTGCAACAATAATAATAATAATATGAAACCACGAATCAAATCAAATTACAACTATTACAAAATATGAGGCCCAAAGAATAAATAATACGTTTAAGTCGTATCACCAGTTGTCTTGACGTAAACACAGAGTCCGTCTCGTGCTTTCAGATAAAAGTTGAGGCACCTTCAGTAGAGCCAAGACATACCACAGTTAAATAAGACACCACAGATTGACAGATGTAAGTTACACACCTTGTTCAGTGACCCAATCACCCCTCCTCCACTTCAATCACCCCTCCTCCACTTCAATCACCCCTACTCTACTTCAAACACCCCTCCTCCACTTCAATCACCCCTCCTCCACTTCAATCACCCCTCCTCCACTTCAATCACCCCTCCTCCACTTAAACCACTCCTCCTCCACTGCAATCACTCCTCCTCCACCACTTCAAACACCCCTCCTCCACTTCAATCACCCCTTCTCCACTTCAATCACTCCTCCTCCACTTCAATCACCCCTCCTCCACTTCAATCACTCCTACTCCACTTCAATCACAGTCAGTCTTGTCCTCTCACTGCCTGTCATGTTCCTTGGATCAAAACTATGTTCCTTGGGTCAAAACTATGTTCCTTGGGTCAAAACTATATTCCTTGGGTCAAAACTATATTCCTTCGGTCAAAACTATGTTCCTTGGGTCAAAACTATGTTCCTTGAGTCAAAACTATGTTCCTTGAGTAAAAACTATGTTCCTTGGGTCAAAACTATGTTCCTTGGGTCAAAACTATGTTCCTTGGGTCAAAACTATGTTTCTTGGGTCAAAACTATGTTCCTCGGGTCAAAACTATGTTCCTCGGGTCAAAACTATGTTCCTTGGGTCAAATCTATGTTCCTTGGGTCAAAACTATGTTCCTTGGGTCAAAACTATGTTCCTTGGGTCAAAACTATGTTCCTTGGGTCAAAACTATGTTCCTTGGGTCAAAACTATGATACTTGATTGATCACGACTTGGTGTTCCTCGTCTGCCAACCTTCAATGACTTACTGCATGAACAAACATGATAAATGACTTTCTTACAAGCTACTTAAACATAGACCAAGTAATAATACTAATACAGGTATATATTAAAACAACACACACACTAAGATGTTGTCATTTAGTGCTCTATAAATACTCAGTCAACAAGATATATCCCAGTATTAAATATCTTTGAGGATACACCGACACACCAATGTTTACACCACTGTTAACAACACAGTGAATAAAGTAACTTATTAGCCTGAAGTTATCTAACATATAATAAAAATAAATAAAATATAAATACATCGATAAAATAGAAATACTGTAGTAATATGTCCGTTAGCCTGACAATTGGTGCAGAGCTCTTCCGGGAATGAGAGATTTCTAAGTAACGAGACGACTCTCTCGAACCCGGAAAAATATCCCACATCCCCGGAATTTTCCGGGTATTGGGAAAATTTTCTCAGAATTTTCTGGAAAATGTGCCCCTCGGAAAATCGTTCCCAAAGCCAGAATTTTTCCGGAAAATTCAGGCTTTGGAAACGATTTTCCGAGAAAATTTCAATTCCGGCTGTCGGAGAGTTCCGGGTCTGAGGGATTCCGGCAACGGAGATATTACTGTACACTGATAAAATATAAATACACCAATAATATAAATATACAACCAAACAGAATAATACATTAGAACACAAAAACTGATACATACACAAATGTAACTCAACACACACACGTCCTTATGGGTGAAATACACATCCTGCAAAATCACAATCTAATGTTTTTCCAATCAAATTTTAAAGCTTTTCCAATCATTTAAATCTTTTCCAATCAATCTTTAAAGCTTTTTCAATCAATTCAATCTTTTCCAATCAATCTTTAAAGCTTTTTCATCAATATATAATATATTAATAACTGGGTTTAAAAATAACTTTACAATGAGACAAATCTTTTAGCCCAAACCTCAACTCACTAAAAATAATAATAATAATAAAAAGATTCCAAAGAAACAAATAGAGAAGCCTAACGCATAACGTCCTCACAACCAACACACTACAAACAGAGCGAGACTGGAACGAAAACAGTTTTTTGGTGTGGTGAATCAATCAGTTCGATCACCCATTAAGACACCACCCCCTTCCGTGATTGGTGGTAAATCTCAACCAACAAGGGGAGAAGGTCTAAGTCTCACATCGACGGCCTGTTTCTCGCCCCGTGATACACAACCCGGGTTTAAAAATAATTGACTAAAATCCACAACACTTTCCGACCCCTTCACCTGGCGTTTCAAGATGAGGTAAAATAATAAAAAAATAAATCTGTCTGAAAATCCCAATGCAACCCAAGAGCAAGAAAATATATACAAACAGTCTTCCATACAGTAGACCCGCGTAGCGTATACGATCAATACAACTACAGTATACAGCAATTCTCAAACCCCGATAATAAAGCTTAAAAAGAGTTTTAAGTAGTTGTTGTTAAGAGTAGTTGTTTGGGACGGTTTGGTATTCAAACTGGTGGGATCCTCGTTTACATCCAAGCACGTTCTTGATTAACGCCACCAGCAGGATCACAGCCAGGAGGATGCCGGCAGTTAAACCTGAGGAGGAAATGTCTGTGTTACTCTCCACGTCACACACGGCTCAAGTTACGAGTTCTCCGGGAAAACGCAGAGATAAATACATCAACCACTCAGATGCCATAATTACCCCGGCACATGTCAATACCGAGAGATTATTTCAAGTCAAAGGTTTCTTCTCAAGGACAACAGAATTACCTGATGTACTGTACTGTAAAATAAAGTGATATGAGGGTCTTTTACTTAGGTCCTACTCTTAATACTCCTTAAACTCTACCATAATAAGCCTTATTATTAAACACTCTCGGCCCTAACAATAGATTACGTCATGTCATGTCCTATAACTGTCAACTGCTTACGACTTGTTTATACACGAGGGATTGGTCGTTAAATCCTACTCTCCAGGGTGACCAATAGCTAGACGGCTCCAGCCTCTAGGGGACAACCTTTACTGCCAATCAACATTTCTAATGAGGAGGAACAAATAATTTTAACCCCTTGTGTATGACTCCCTCTGAGCTGAATAAAACTATCTGGTGTGAGATAAATAAAATATAAATGGCATCCCTGTTTATAATGAAGGTGTTGAGACCAAACCACAGTTGTCAGTAAAAGGATCAAGTACTGAGTCACACCTCCTAAGGCACATTAGGGTTATCTGTTGTAGGGAATCAGATGCAAAAAACAAATGAATGTCTCAATATTATTACCCGGGCCTTAATAGATTCTGACAAGTATCTTCGTAAAATAATCATCTTACCGGTGTTGTCTACCTGTACAGTACTGTCTAGGACTCTAGGTAGTATATTAGAAATTGTATACAGTACCTGAACTGTCTATGTAATGTGTACTGTATATCTGCACTGTCTATATACATGCTGAGCTGAATGTAAATCTGTATGACATTTTTAATTAACAAATATTATTATTATTATTACTATCATCATTTTTATTGTTATTATTATTACTAACATTACTATTATTATTACTATAGGTATTATTATTATCATTATTATTGTATCTTAATCAACAAGTCAAAAGTCAACCAACAATATGCCACATACTGTAAACCTCTCACACAACCAGCTGTCTGTCAGGGGAACATCCCATCATTTTCACTCCAGTTCATAATGTTAAAAAAAAATAATATCTTCAGCATATTCTCATCACCTGGAAAGCATTAACTATTTACAATTACTTTGACAATCAAGTTCTAGATCCCAGGTCTGTGTGTGTAACTCATGATTAGTTCTGATGCTTGTGACATATACACCTGCTTCTCCACTCATCAACATTAGTAACTTTCAGAGATAGGAACCAACCTGTGTATAAGTCCTATCGACTACACATTAAAACAGTGCTCAAGGCTTCTAAGATATAGAATAATGAGCTGTATTTATTATAAAGGTAAAGCTGTATTGTATGTTATGTCTTGCTAGTCAGACCATAAAGCGCACACACACACACACGTGCACAGAGAGAGAGAGAGAGAGAGAGAGAGAGACTCCCTCCTGGTTATAAGTCTCACCGTCTACATTGTCCTTCAGAACACAAAACCCTACACTAGTTCTGCCACTCCCAAACTCAACCTTCTTGTACACGTTCGCTCCCCACAATATACCGTCGCCGTCTTTGTAACTAATCCCCCGTGTTTCACTATATCGAGGTTATAGTGTTATCGTGCAATTACGTACTAAAGGAATCTCGCGAACATTTGGAATTCCCGCTTATTTCATCCGATGGTTAAACACTCTACTGCTTACCTAACCTAACTAAATTTAACAGAATCTAACATAATCTGTTCTAACCTAACATAATCAAATCTAACCTTAGCTGGGGTGTCTAATCTTCAGGTGAAGTAAGTTCGGGGTGCTTAATCTTCAGGTGCAATAAGTTGGGGTGCTTAATTTTCAGGTGAAATAACTTACGAAACAGCGAACGTGGCCGTGCAGCATCTTCATGGCCAGAGACTGTCAGCTGGGCCACCTGTCAGTTAATGTGGGTGTTCTGTAATCACCAGAAGTACAGTCTGTCAGATAGCATGGGCTGTCAGTTAATGGGTCAGGTACTGTGGGTAGTGTATGGGCTGTCTGTGAGTGGGTCACATAATGTGGGTACACTTGCCTGCAATTACACCTGGTACAGTGACTGGTGGGTTTTGTGAGATGTGGCAACTCTGTGGAAATGCTTATCGAGTAACTTTAGTCTGGCTACTATTGAGATGTTCCTCAGGGGTCATTTTGGGAGTTTTAATGCGATGTAAACAAACACATAGTTGCCACATCTCATAAAATGCACCAGCCACTGTACCAGGCATGTGCAGGTGACCATACAATATACAGAACACCAAGTTAAATACAGAGGGTTAACACAAGGACTTAGTTAAAGATCAATAGGTGAGAAATGATATGAAAATGTGGAAATTGATGATAATCTGGAGACAACATTACAATTGATTGCTGAAAGAGGATGAAATGGGACAGGGGCAGCGGAAGAACCAATTCAGAAGCCGTGCCCAAGGATTGAAAGCGGATGGGTGAAGAAAGCAAAAAACTTAAAAGGAGTGGAAAGACTGCTCGAAGCTCTGAAATGGTGGGAGACATAATGGAAGCCACAGGAATTGTTGGCAGGATGATGGTGACCACATTCCCTGTCACACACACACACATATACACATGATTAAGTACACATGCATGATTAAATACCACACATATACACACTACAACATACACAGGCAAACAGACAGACAGGACTCTCTCTACATACACTCTCTGTCCACACACACTACTGGTAATTCTTCTTCTGTCTAATCTATATTTAACCACGAGGAACACACCAGCACCATTACAACAAAGTACTTCTATATTAACACTACTGGTCTAAATGTACGGTGTTAGTTCAGGTGTTGGTGATGGCTGGTACACTTCAACACAATTACTTATATACAAGAGACATAGTCAGAGTTATATAGCCAAACAGTCTTTAAATAGCCATACAATAGCCATACTTACATCGATAAAATACCTGGTTAAGTCTCTAACAAGCAGCTTCCTAACAAACCATCAACGACCATCGCTAGTTTCAGCAGGAAAGTATTAAATTGTACTGTTTCTAACGACGGTCTCCCTAGTGTGTTTACAACTCAACGAGCAGCTCAGATCTACCGTCAACCTATGCAAGGAAATAAACACAATTTTGAAAGAATGTTTATGATTTCATTTTAGGTAAGAATATGTGTGTAAACTGAATCCTTGGCTCTTCGAGAATGTAAATCTGAGTGTAAATTGAAGCCTCAACTGTTAAATGTAAATCTGTCATGTAAATTGAAACCCTGACCATTGTATTGTTGCCTCAATTATGCAAAGATAAATTCTAGTCAACTGTCACCCAGTTTCTCTTTCCTCAATACAGCATTTTAGCGTCTAAACTAAGAGCCTCCGATAACTTGTAGACACAGACTTAAACCACACTGTGTGTGTGTGTGTGTTTGTGTTTGTGTGTGTGTGTGTGTGTTTGTGTGTGTGTGTGTGTGTGTGTGTGTGTGTGTGTGTGTGTGTGTGTGTGTTGCCAGACCTAACACAATCTGTTCATCTGTCTCCATACATCCTCTCTCTCCCTCTCTCTTCACAAAAATCAACCCTTCGATTAAGTTTAATACAATAAAGGTAAATAAATTATATTATAGCTCCACGGAAGAAGATAAACCTCGTAAAATATACCACACTGACAGCATACAGTAAAACCTCCATCTAATGAACTACATAGAGATGAAAGTCCATTATATCGAGAGTCCATTATATGCAAAACCTCCATCTAATGAACTATATAGAGATGAAAGTCCATTATATCAAGGGTCCATTATATGCAAAACCTCCATCTAATGAACTATATAGAGATGAAAGTCCATTATATCGAGAGTCCGTTATATGCAAAACCACCATCTAATGAACTATATAGAGATGAAAGTCCATTATATCAAGAGTCCATTATATGCAAAACCTCCATCTAATGAACTATATAAAGATGAAAGTCCATTATATCGAGGGTCCATTATATGCAAAACCTCCATCTAATGAACTATATAGAGATGAAAGTCCATTATATACAAAACCTCCATCTAATGAACTATATAGAGATGAAAGTCCATTACAGTATATGCAAAACCTCCATCTAATGAACTATATAGAGATGAAAGTCCATTATATCGAGGGTCCATTATATGCAAAACCTCCATCTAATGAACTATATAGAGATGAAAGTCCATTATATCGAGGGTTCATTATATGCAAAACCTCCATCTAATGAACTATATAGAGATGAAAGTCCATTATATTGAGGGTCCATTATATGCAAAACCTCCATCTAATGAACTATATAGAGATGAAAGTTCATTATATCGAGGGTCCATTATATGCAAAACCTCCATCTAATGAACTATATAGAGATGAAAGTCCATTATATCAAGGGTCCATTATATGCAAAACCTCCATCTAATGAACTATATAGAGATGAAAGTCCATTATATCGAGAGTCCGTTATATGCAAAACCACCATCTAATGAACTATATAGAGATGAAAGTCCATTATATCAAGAGTCCATTATATGCAAAACCTCCATCTAATGAACTATATAAAGATGAAAGTCCATTATATGCAAAACCTCCATCTAATGAACTATATAGAGATGAAAGTCCATTATATCGAGAGTCCGTTATATGCAAAACCTCCATCTAATGAACTATATAGAGATGAAAGTCCATTATATGCAAAACCTCCATCTAATGAACTATATAGAGATGAAAGTCCATTATATACAAAACCTCCATCTAATGAACTATATAGAGATGAAAGTCCATTACAGTATATGCAAAACCTCCATCTAATGAACTATATAGAGATGAAAGTCCATTATATACAAAACCTCCATCTAATGAACTATATAGAGATGAAAGTCCATTACAGTATATGCAAAACCTCCATCTAATGAACTATATAGAGATGAAAGTCCATTATATACAAAACCTCCATCTAATGAACTATATAGAGATGAAAGTCCATTACAGTATATGCAAAACCTCCATCTAATGAACTATATAGAGATGAAAGTCCATTATATCGAGGGTCCATTATATGCAAAACCTCCATCTAATGAACTATATAGAGATGAAAGTCCATTATATCGAGGGTTCATTATATGCAAAACCTCCATCTAATGAACTATATAGAGATGAAAGTCCATTATATTGAGGGTCCATTATATGCAAAACCTCCATCTAATGAACTATATAGAGATGAAAGTTCATTATATCGAGGGTCCATTATATGCAAAACCTCCATCTAATGAACTATATAGAGATGAAAGTCCATTATATCAAGGGTCCATTATATGCAAAACCTCCATCTAATGAACTATATAGAGATGAAAGTCCATTATATCGAGAGTCCGTTATATGCAAAACCACCATCTAATGAACTATATAGAGATGAAAGTCCATTATATCAAGAGTCCATTATATGCAAAACCTCCATCTAATGAACTATATAAAGATGAAAGTCCATTATATCGAGGGTCCATTATATGCAAAACCTCCATCTAATGAACTATATAGAGATGAAAGTCCATTATATCGAGAGTCCGTTATATGCAAAACCTCCATCTAATGAACTATATAGAGATGAAAGTCCATTATATGCAAAACCTCCATCTAATGAACTATATAGAGATGAAAGTCCATTATATACAAAACCTCCATCTAATGAACTATATAGAGATGAAAGTCCATTACAGTATATGCAAAACCTCCATCTAATGAACTATATAGAGATGAAAGTCCATTATATACAAAACCTCCATCTAATGAACTATATAGAGATGAAAGTCCATTACAGTATATGCAAAACCTCCATCTAATGAACTATATAGAGATGAAAGTCCATTATATACAAAACCTCCATCTAATGAACTATATAGAGATGAAAGTCCATTACAGTATATGCAAAACCTCCATCTAATGAACTATATAGAGATGAAAGTCCATTATATCGAGGGTCCATTATATGCAAAACCTCCATCTAATGAACTATATAGAGATGAAAGTCCATTATATCGAGGGTTCATTATATGCAAAACCTCCATCTAATGAACTATATAGAGATGAAAGTCCATTATATTGAGGGTCCATTATATGCAAAACCTCCATCTAATGAACTATATAGAGATGAAAGTTCATTATATCGAGGGTCCATTATATGCAAAACCTCCATCTAATGAACTATATAGAGATGAAAGTCCATTATATCAAGGGTCCATTATATGCAAAACCTCCATCTAATGAACTATATAGAGATGAAAGTCCATTATATCGAGAGTCCGTTATATGCAAAACCACCATCTAATGAACTATATAGAGATGAAAGTCCATTATATCAAGAGTCCATTATATGCAAAACCTCCATCTAATGAACTATATAAAGATGAAAGTCCATTATATCGAGGGTCCATTATATGCAAAACCTCCATCTAATGAACTATATAGAGATGAAAGTCCATTATATCGAGAGTCCGTTATATGCAAAACCTCCATCTAATGAACTATATAGAGATGAAAGTCCATTATATGCAAAACCTCCATCTAATGAACTATATAGAGATGAAAGTCCATTATATACAAAACCTCCATCTAATGAACTATATAGAGATGAAAGTCCATTACAGTATGTGCAAAACCTCCATCTAATGAACTATATAGAGATGAAAGTCCATTATATACAAAACCTCCATCTAATGAACTATATAGAGATGAAAGTCCATTACAGTATATGCAAAACCTCCATCTAATGAACTATATGGAGATGAAAGTCCATTATATCGAGGGTCCATTATATGCAAAACCTCCATCTAATGAACTATATAGAGATGAAAGTCCATTATATCGAGGGTTCATTATATGCAAAACCTCCATCTAATGAACTATATAGAGATGAAAGTCCATTATATACAAAACCTCCATCTAATGAACTATATAGAGATGAAAGTCCATTACAGTATATGCAAAACCTCCATCTAATGAACTATATACAGTAGAGATGAAAGTCCATTATATCGAGGGTCCATTATATACAAAACCTCCATCTAATGAACTATATAGAGATGAAAGTCCATTATATCGAGGGTCCATTATATACAAAACCTCCATCTAATGAACTATATAGAGATGAAAGTCCATTATATCGAGGGTCCATTATATACAAAACCTCCATCTAATGAACTATATAGAGATGAAAGTCCATTATATCGAGGGTCCATTATATACAAAACCTCCATCTAATGAACTATATAGAGATGAAAGTCCATTATATCGAGGGTCCATTATATACAAAACCTCCATCTAATGAACTATATAGAGATGAAAGTCCATTATATCGAGGGTCCATTATATGCAAAACCTCCATCTAATGAACTATATAGAGATGAAAGTCCATTATATCGAGGGTCCATTATATACAAAACCTCCATCTAATGAACTATATAGAGATGAAAGTCCATTATATCGAGGGTCCATTATATACAAAACCTCCATCTAATGAACTATATAGAGATGAAAGTCCATTATATCGAGGGTCCATTATATACAAAACCTCCATCTAATGAACTATATAGAGATGAAAGTCCATTATATCGAGGGTCCATTATATACAAAACCTCCATCTAATGAACTATATAGAGATGAAAGTCCATTATATCGAGGGTCCATTATATGCAAAACCTCCATCTAATGAACTATATAGAGATGAAAGTCCATTATATCGAGGGTCCATTATATACAAAACCTCCATCTAATGAACTATATAGAGATGAAAGTCCATTATATCGAGGGTCCATTATATACAAAACCTCCATCTAATGAACTATATAGAGATGAAAGTCCATTATATCGAGGGTCCATTATATACAAAACCTCCATCTAATGAACTATATAGAGATGAAAGTCCATTATATCGAGGGTCCATTATATACAAAACCTCCATCTAATGAACTATATAGAGATGAAAGTCCATTATATTGAGGTTCCATTAGATATGAAACCCTAACTAACAGATTATATAGAGAGAGGAGTCCATTATACAGAGGTTTCACTATATACACTATCAACAAACATCTCCGTGGCTTACTGTGAACGACGACAATGAGAACGAACTCTGTCGCTAAGCTTACTTCTGAAGGGATGAGTTACCCAAGTCATAACACTCCCCCCCTCCCCTCGTGGTCGACCGGAATCAGGAATATTTACCGCCCAGCAAAGGATTTTTTTTTTACCGAAGCAAATTTTCCCTCGATGAATTAATATTTATGGTATTTCAACAGTGATTATAAATACTTATTGATGTAATGAATCACTTAAGAAAATAAAAGATATGATAAACAAAAACAAGAGTGTGTTCTGATGAGTATAAGTAAAGACCATTTTATATTCATCCAAATATAAGCAAAAAAAATTACATTTTACCTTCTTCCAAAAAATAAATTACACTTTATTTCTTCCCATAGTTTAAGTTACCACTGTTGATATTATTGAAATAAAAATTGTTAGAAATGTTCCAGGTGTGTGTTCCAGGTGTGTGTATAAAACTGTTTCATCATCTATAAATATTTTGGAAAATACTGAAGAGCCAATTAAATCCTTTTGAACACACAGACATCACACTCACAGTCTCAACCATTCACTGTCTTCGTGTACGTCAAGAACAGTTGTGTACAGTAAAGTCTCTGATAACAACGGTTCTACTAACAACGATTCATATTTAAGACCCCATTCAATTTACGCCGTTATTTTCTTCGTATTTACAGCGAAAAAAAAAAACATTTTCATATAAATAATAAATAAAATCCCGATATGTATTATAAAAAAACAACAAAAAAAACACGCCTTGCGCACGGAGGCTGCTAAGCTTGTGAGTGGTGACGCCAGCATCACTAGTATAAACAGTGACAGCTGGCAGGCCTTTTGTTTTCACGCATCTGAACAGGAAAAGGAGAAAAACTTTCTCAGGTTCCTTACGGCATTTTTTGCGTCCCTATTCAACACAAGCAAGAGACTAAGTGATGGTAGTGCTGGTTCAAAAGCTAAAAGAAAGTGTACTGTATAAGCTTAGCTGAGAACTGGATGTGTTAAAACAAAATGAAAAAGGTGAGAGGTCTGTGGATATTATATGGAACAAACAATGAATATATTTTCTGAAGTGGATCCATTAACGGACCAAAGCATTAATATTAACAGGGACATGAAAAACACATATGACCTCTCCATAAAGATGTATTAAGAGAGAAGAAAGCAGCTGTGTAAGGTTCTTTTGACAGCTTTATTACTGTACTCGAAGGCCTAAACCATCAACCTCATCTACACCATCAAATTCAGCATCATAATAACTTCAGGTTCAGTAACAGTTTCAGCAACAGCTTTATGGAAAACTACAGCTTCAGCCAGAGTTGAACCTGATGACTTCGTCATCTGAGTAAAACCTCACACATCATTGGCTGTCCTTATGTTTTAGACTTTACCACCATTGGTCAGTAGAATTTTTTGTTTTACATTCGTAAGTATTATTTAAAACATATATGAACAGTAATAAGTGTTACTTTCATATTCTCATGTAGAGAAATTACGATATGTTTTCACACATACGCACTTACACATGTCAGCGCAGCACATTCTCGCTTTTGTCTTTACCATTAGTGGTTATCTACTTCTATTGTTCCATTTATTAACATTAAATAACATTACTTAAAACACACATATTCATTTTTTTACATTCAGTTCACTACAGCCTCAACCAGGGTCTTATTGTCTTCAGTAGAACCATCGTCACTCACAAAAACAACAGCGTCCCATCTCCTCTTGTGTGACCATATTATTATTCATTTATATTGTATAATGTGCATTCAGAAACATAATTTAAAGAATATATTTTGCAATTTTCATTAATTGTATTGTTTTTCGGGGGAAAAGAGGGTAAAAAGCCACACAAAAGATGTGAAAAGGTCACACTAGGGAACACACCTCATTATTATTGTTTTATTTTAATGATAATTAATGATTCACGATACGATGCTTCATCTTACACTGCAATATTGGAGGACACATTACCGTTGTTATTCGAGGCTTTACTGTACTGTACATCAAGACCAACCATGTACATCAAGACCAACCGTGTACATCAAGACCAACCGTGTACATCAAGACCAACCGTGTACATCAAGACAAATCGTGGAGATCAAGACAAATTTTGTACATCGAGACAAATTTTATATGCATCAAATTAAAATCATGATCACATTACAACCCAACAAAAGGCTAAGAAGACCAACCTGCTAGTGCTCCGGTAGACAGTTTAAAAGGTTCGGACACACCACACTCTCTCTTCCAGTCGTGCGGTATGATGGCGTTGACCAGAGTGTTCCATCTGTCGAGGGGGCACACGGTGGAACAGCCCGGTAATATCAGCTCGTGTGGCGGCTCGATCATATTGGTGTCATTCCTCAAGAACATCTGTTGGTAAAGTTCTCACATCATTAACTCACCATTACTGTGTCCTGGGTTCAAGTCTTGGCCTGAGACAGATATGAGAAGGGTGTTATCCAGTGTGGCACTATCAAACATGGCAGGTTTCTCCAGATGCTATTTCTATTGCATTAAGCATCAAATATTGAGCAAAAAATGTGATCAAAATTCTCAACTGAACTAGCAACAGTCAAGATTCAAAGAATTCCACTGGACAAGAAAGGTCATAACTAAGTAACAAAGCACAGAACTACTGCCCAAAATGGCTGGTAAGCTGACAAGGGATGAAATGATAAATAAATAAATAGTTAAATAAAAAAAGGAACTATCCACATCAGAGCTTATTACAGTACAGGAGTTACCACTATTTGTTGGGTTACAAAGTGTACTTTAAAATACAGATGAGGACTGAAACAACCAATAGCAGCTATTTTTCCCCATAAGAATTAATGAAATGAGAGATAGGGTCACGTTCCGAATTGTGAAAGATGAATAACGATCAAGTGTTCCTCGGTTGGTGTGCGATGTGTCTGGGAACCGAGTGTATTGGTAAAGTTCTGTGTAGAGGCAGACTGAGATGGTTGAGGCAAGCGGAGAGAATGGAGGATAGTAACTGGGTCAAGAGATGCAGGAGTTGGAGAGCCAGGGGCAGGTCAACAAGTACAGAGGGAGAGGTTGTAAGAAATGACAAGAGAGACTACAAGAGATCGTTCAATATGAAGAGCTGCCGTATTTTGGTATCTATTCAAAAGTTTGTCCACTCTATGGCCAGGCTCAGTAGTACCCCAAGAGAAGTAACATTCTTCAACATAACATCACACAACATCAAACACCAAGAACATCACATAAAACGATCCGTCGCACCTTTACGTAATATTGTTCATCCATCTTGTGTAACTCGACGAGGACTGTGGTAGCATAAGGGGGAGCTAAGTTGTTGAAGACCCCCAGCCCCAGCAGCAGTATGGAGAGTGTGGTGTCGTGGGCAGAGTACATATACATCTTCTGTTTGGTTAAGTTCCCTGCTGCCTTCTGGTTCATGTGATCTCTCATCTCCTTAATAATTGGACCTGGAAAATACATAAAATTAATCAAATACTAAATCATTATGGTTTAAACATATGAATCGGATAAAGTTACTTCAGGGTCATATACAATAGCTGTGAGAATCATTATAAAATATTAACTTTACACAATTCATAAGTTAGAAATGTAAAGTTGGAAAATAACCATAACACAGCTTAGCCTGGGAGAGAGAGTACCAGGAGGATGTGGCTACAGTGATGAGTCTAACTTGACAACAATGTCACCAGCGATGTAAACAGATGCTAACAAAAGGAAAATTACCGTATTGGTCATTTTCAACAAGTAGACTCCCTAAGACCAGCACTCCCACACTACACTCCTCCCTTGCTCAGTGTGCTAACTCTCGCTCACAAAGAAATGTTTATTCCCTTTATGTTTTTGACCTTATGATAATTACAGTACTTCTATTACTTCTTTTTTTTTTTGCACATTCTGTATACAGGATTATGTGAGCATGTAACAGAGTAAAAAGAAATGAAGAGAGTTACGTTTATTTACCAGAATTTACGAGTTGAAAAACAATCATAACACCGCTCAGCCTGGAACAGTAGGGAGAGGGCCAGAGAGATGTGGCAACAGTGAAGAGTCTAACTTGGTAACAATGCCGCCAGCGATATTAACAGATGCAAATGAAAAGAAATTTATCTGTAACTCTTCATTTACATCAAGAATTTATAGATTTAAAGTGGCAACATAAAGAAAGAATCTAGGAGTATGGTAGACAAGCCCAGGATAAAGGAGCCTTCTGGCAAGGTTAGAATACCATGACCAGGTAGTTATCGTTCACCAGAAATGGCCCCTGGAAGTGTGTGAATTTTAACCCATGAAAAACATTACACATCCTGTATATAGCTACTATATATATATATACTGTACTGCAATTTGACCCCTAATTCTTGCACAAACACAGTGAGCACCATGGCGTGACTGAGTGAAAACCTTTAAACGCCACTGACGGGTCATGTTATAACTCTCACGATCAGGTTAAACTTTTCTGTAATATTAGGTTAAATTTATACAATATATTAGGCTCGTAACTGATATATTTTTCAGTGTATGGGAAATAATTAAGGTTCTCGAAAAAAAAAAAATCACCCACCAGCAAATACAGGTGACATGGTTCCTCTTGCCCAACTAACACTGAACAATGCAGAGGAAGTACTGCTGGACAATCCAACATCAGGATTAAAAAAGGTTAAAACATGGCAACAATTACTGTACCTGCTCTCAAACGTTTTAATTCTTTGGATTTGGCAACGAGCTCGAAACTGAAGTCTGACAAGGCCTTCATACGGGGTAAGACATCGTGTGTCCAGTTGGGTAATGTGAGGTTGTTCCTAGACTGTAAAAAATGAAATCAAGATGAGTAAATACAATAGGTGACTATGGTGGTAGACTGACTGATGCTAAACTTACATCACAACTGGAACTTGTTATTGTTACCTTCACCTTGCCAGACTAAACTTACAAATCAACTTAGGTCTTGAGTACAATATTCACCGCAGTAATTGTGTGTGTACTGTATATGCTTAATTCACCTCTAACTAGTGCTTTCTCAATAACTCTAATTACCATATGTTTTTTTTTTATAAATCCAGTAAAATTGTCATATATGTTTACAATGATTCAGCAAAGACCAAAACAAAGTTATTTAGATCAATGAGGAACGTTAAAAGAATCAAAGAATTCACGATACTGTCTCACCTGTAGCCTTAGTGACATACCTGGACTAACTCTTGACTCTTGTTGGTCTGGTGAATTAATTGTGGATAATATAGTAAATAGAAGTAGTAATGCCTTTATAACAATCCTAAATGTCTCTTTGGTTGGCACTCATACAGTGTCACTTGGGACTATTCCTACTCATCATGGTACAGCACTCAGCCCTAACACACAAGCTACAAACCAGGCGGCGAGGACATGATAGCAGGAGATCATGTTGGCCAATCAGTGAACATGTTAAGTGTGGCAGATAGAGTGAAGCAACTGACTGTGCCCAGAGATCTAACAATAAACTTTGTACGGGTTACTAGAGGGAGTCAACATACCTGGTGTCAACTGATAAACACTTTCTTCTTTACTGGAACAAGTTACCACAGTAATAGTATCAAATAATTCAAAGGTAAAACAATGAAACACACACCAGATGAAGCTACAGAAGAGAGTGAGTTTACGTATTATTAACTACAGAATGTTGTACAGTGATCCACTAGCCAGAGAGTCGAACTGTACTGTACTGTTTGTTATATTTAGCAAGAAACTATTACTGACTACAGTACTGCTGTAGACAAACTATTACTGACTACAGTACTGCTGTAGACAAACTATTACTGACTACAATACTGCTGTAGACAAACTATTACTGACTACAGTACTGTTGTAGACAAACTATTACTGACTACAGTACTGCTGTAGACAAACTAGTGTAAGCCTAAATAAATTATCCTCCTGGAAATAAACAGCCAACAGTTATCCTTGGTCAAGTTGTCTTACTGGTTACCTACTCTGTCTTGGTACACAGGACACTGTATAGTATACTCCCTACCTGCACCATATACCTACTCTGTCTTGGTACACAGGACACTGTATACTCCCTACCTGCACCATATACCTACTCTGTCTTGGTACACAGGACACTGTATACTCCCTACCTGCACCATATACCTACTCTGTCTTGGTACACAGGACACTGTATACTCCCTACCTGCACCATATACCTACTCTGTCTTGGTACACAGGACACTGTATACTCCCTACCTGCACCATATACCTACTCTGTCTTGGTACACAGGACACTGTATACTCCCTACCTGCACCATGTACCTACACTGTCTTGGTACACAGGACACTGTATACTCCCTACCTGCACCATATACCTACTCCGTCTTGGTACACAGGACACTGTATACTCCCTACCTGCACCATATACCTACTCTGTCTTGGTACACAGGACACTGTATACTCCCTACCTGTACCATATACCTACTCTGTCTTGGTACACAGGACACTGTATACTCCCTACCTGCACCATATACCTACTCTGTCTTGGTACACAGGACACTGTATACTCCCTACCTGCACCATATACCTACTCTGTCTTGGTACACAGGACACTGTATACTCCCTACCTGCACCATATACCTACACTGTCTTGGTACACAGGACACTGTATACTCCCTACCTGCACCATATACCTACTCTGTCTTGGTACACAGGACACTGTATACTCCGTACCTGCACCATATACCTACTCTGTCTTGGTACACAGGACACTGTATACTCCCTACCTGCACCATATACCTACTCTGTCTTGGTACACAGGACACTGTATACTCCCTACCTGCACCATATACCTACATTGTCTATATACAGTACATGCTGAACTGTATACCAGCAGTTCATATACATACCCATCCATTTGTAAACCTAGATGACAATTTTACTTTATAAATATTATTTATTATTACTATTATTATTATTATCATCACATTTAAAAGTGTCTCAGCCATATACAGTATAATACCAATAACTAAGAACTATTAGTCTCAAAATTCAACAAAGCCACAGGTACAGCCACAGGTACAACCACAGGTACAGCCACAGGTACAGCCACAGGTACAGCCACAGGTACAAAGCTACAGGTACAGCCACAGGTACAGCCACAGTAGTACAGTACCTCAATGTAGAGAGTATCATAGAGGTAGTCGACATTCAAGATGGTGGTCACGTTGTCTCCGGACATTTTACTCAGGTACTTGAACAGATCTTGGTTGTGATTCGTCACGTTCTTCACTGCTGGCGAGTTCTCTTGTTTGGCCATCTCCGCTTTTATTCTCGGACAGCTCTCGTCGACAAGGAGCAGCTGTAGGGGAGGTCAAGTTTGATTTATGGGTTGAGTGATAACAAACTCGGGAAGGTCAAGTCTCATTATAGGACGATCGTTAACAAACTCGTCTATCTGATCTGTATTAGTGTAGAGTAGTATGGTGTAGTATGGTGTGGTGTGGTGTAGTGTAGTGTTGAATGTTTCAATTACTTGTATCTTGATTACTGATGTTGAATTCTTTAATGTGGTGAATCTACATCAGTCGGCCCCTCTCACCACCTACCCTGACCCACATCCTTCCCCTTCATAATCTGGTGATAACCCTTGTCACTTAAGGTCATGATTCCCGTCATCTTACACACTAGGGCCTCTCACTACCCAGGAATGTATAGCAGTTGGTCTTGACACGAGTTTACATTTGACCCAATGTGATTTACTCTAACTTGTCAGGTCAGGTGAGTCTTACTTAGAGGGAACTTGCTTGACTCAACACCCCACCCTAGATACAGTTTACCATTTACAGAATATTACAAAAATCTATCTTTGTTTTAGTAATTATTGACTGTAACTTTATAATATCTTGTACCCCCAGGTTAATGTGGCAGCCGAGGAATGTACCCCCAGGTTAATGTGGCAGCCGAGGAATGTACCCCCAGGTTAATGTGGCAGCCGAGGAATGTACCCCCAGGTTAATGTGGCAGCCGAGGAATGTACCCCCAGGTTAATGTTGCAGCCGAGGAATCAGACAGACAGTCGAGTGATTTAGCGTTTAAACCGACTTGATATTTTTAGATTATGTTAGGACTAGCACACTACACCCCTCCACCCCTGGGTTATTTCATCTGTTGATTAATTGCTCTCATATTACCAGCAAGGGGGGGGTAGGTTAAGTTTACATAAGGTTAGGATAGGTTAGGTTAGCATTAGGGTAGGTTAGGTTAACCATTACATTAGGCTAGGTTAGTGCTAGTGTGTTGAACCATAAAGTAAAATAACTTGGGGTCCCACAAAACAACGCAATGCAGTGCAACACATCACAACATACATCACCTCATCACTTTCTGGAGGCGCAGTGTGGATGGGGGTCGGCAGCCACGCCAAGTCGTTGATGAAGAAAGACTTGGGATCATCCGGGCGGTAGAAGGCAGCCAGGTTACAGGTGGCGGACATCAGGGTGCGGTCCACGTCTGTGCTGCGGATATACACCTCCTCTGGTATCCACTTGTCGTTGATGAAGTCCTTGTACCTGTTCCGGAGCCATCTGCCCAGCGCATATTGTCGTTCCTTTCCTTGCTGGGGATAAAAGCACGAGTTAATCTATTAGGAGCTGGACTGATATTACGTATTTTTGTCTATTAGAAGCTGGACTGATATTACGTATTTTCGTCATTACGGTAAACCTCAATATTACGGATTTCTCTCTCCGAGTAATTCTGTTAAATGTCTTTGTTTTTTTTACATCTAACGGACCCTTGATATAATGGGCTTTCATCTCTATATAGTTCGTTAGATGGAGGTTTTACATCTAACGGACCCTCAATATAATGGACTTTCATCTCTATATAGTTCGTTAGATGAAGGTTTCACATCTAACGGACCCTCAATATAATGGACTTTCATCTCCATATAGTTCGTTAGATGGAGGTTTTACATCTAACGGACCCTCGATATAATGGACTTTCATCTCTATGTAGTTCGTTAGATGGAGGTTTTACATCTAACGGACCCTCGATAAAATGGACTTTCATCTTTATGTAGTTCGTTAGATGGAGGTTTTACATCTAACGGACCCTCGATATAATGGACTTTCATCTCTATATAGTTCGTTAGATGGAGGTTTTACAGCTAACGGACCCTTGATATAATGGACTTTCATCTCTATATAGTTCGTTAGATGGAGGTTTTACATCTAACGGACCCTCAATATAATGGACTTTCATCTCTATATAGTTCGTTAGATGGAGGTTTTACATCTAACGGACCCTCAATATAATGGACTTTCATCTCTATATAGTTCGTTAGATGGAGGTTTTACATCTAACGGACCCTCGATATAATGGACTTTCATCTCTATGTAGTTCGTTAGATGGAGGTTTTACATCTAACGGACCCTCGATATAATGGACTTTCATCTCTAACATTTTGGGACCACGTGAAGATTACCCCCAATTTATTTCATCTGATGATTAACCACCATAACGTAAGCACTAGGTAGTTTAATCATCAGGTGAAATAGGAGGTGTCTAATCATCGTCAAATCTGTGTTTTTGTTCCATCTCAGAGTAATTAACAGTCTTGATTCCCTAATTAAAAACATGGTGAACATAACAGCATATAGTACTGTAGTGGATTTCTCCCCTACAAACGCTGTTTGTCGCTGAGTAGCCGACCCCACCAATTCCCCAGAGTATGCCTCGTGGTCTAGGTCAACCAGCACCGCCATACATCACGGAGTGGGGGTCAACTACTAAGCCACGCCTACCCCCTGCTATTTAAGACCTGACCTCATTGTGACCTCTCTCTTTCTACCTACACCAACCAGCAAGCAACACCTCTTCCTCCTCCTCCTCCGCCTGCCTGGCGACCCTCGCTCCTGCCGGCGAGCATGGCGACCCACAAGCTGTCCTCTGAGCATCCTCACCAACCAGCTCTCTCTACATCACGCGTGTAACCATGTTGCCTTCCCAGCACCAAGCTGCATTGTACATCCAATACAACATGTATATAGAGAGCACATTGTGAGTTTCCTTTCTCCATTCCATCCTGAGTGTGAACCAAACATGCATCCCCACAGTACCGTAGATCTGGTTGGTTATATGCACAGTACTGTATGTTAGTCTGGTCCTTGTGTGTGGTAGATACTGTATACTGTGGGATAAAGAAACACCTGGTGGATGGCAAAGATTAATTGGATTATCTCTCTCTTTCTCACCCACCCTCTCTCTCTCTCTTTCTCACCCACCCTCTCTCTCTCTCTCTCTCTACCCAAACAGCGACAGTAATTATACCCAGGGTGTTTATAACAAGTGTCCCTATTACACCTAACACCGAGTTACTTTCCACACGCCACCATCAGATGGCTTATCCACTTCAACCCGCCCGTCAAAACACCTTCTGTCACATCATCAACCCGAGAGCTATCACCGAGACGACAAATTACCTTATCAACTCTTTATCGTTTAGTTAAGAAAAATAACCTCATAAGGGTAACATTCTCAACATACATACACCGGGGGGGGGGGGGGATGGGGGAGGGGGGAATAGGGGGTAGAGGGAGGGGGGATGTTATTATGATCCAGCACTTACAACTAAAGACAATGACCAACTCAAACTGGTAATGTATGAAACCAATGAACAAATCCCCTGATATGGTTCCTCTACTTGTAGGGGACAAATAGAACCATATATAATCATCCTTAAGTAAAATATTACCTATAGATTAATCAGACTCTCAAATGGAACTCTGACTCCATGAACGATCGTTAAATAGACTCCTGTAATTTTATTTTTGAGAAACGATAGAAATTTCCTCCCAACATGATGTATAAGAACTTGTCACGGCTTGTTGTGAGACACTATAATAAACACTACTCTGTTAAGTTAGGGACTTATTCTACTGGGGTGCTGCACTGGCTGGCTGGAACACTTGACCTGGAGATTACTACACGAGGTCAAGTCCACACACCCAGTACCGACGAGACTCGAGCCAGGTAAACAAACCACCAAAAGGTCGACTCTACAGATAATGATATAACTTGATAGTGACACAGTGAGTCTTACAGTTCACTTTCTCTTTTACTAATACCGAATCAATATAATAACAGCAACACACAATACAGTTCATTAGTAATTACTGTACTGTATATGGCCCAGTTACAGAACCTTAGACAGTTTAAATAATCAGATATAATTCAGGTATCAACTATTGGAAAGACTGGGACCACCTGTGCTGTACCCTGGAAGATGTGATGAAGGGCGACTGATGCCAGGGCACAGCACAGAGGGTGACATGTGGGAAAGGTAGAGTGTAGAGGAGCTTCTGTGTGTTCATCCACCTACAACCTCTACTGTGTGTGTCTGTGTGTTCATCCACCTACAACCTCTACTGTGTGTGTCTGTGTGTTCCTCCACCTACAACCTCTACTGTGTGTGTGGTTGTGTGTTCATCCACCTACAACCTCTACTGTGTGTGGTTGTGTTCATCCACCTACAACCTCTATTGTGTGTGTATGTGTGTTCATCCACCTACAACCTCTACTGTGTGTGGTTGTGTTCATCCACCTACAACCTCTACTGTGTGTGTCTGTGTGTTCATCCACCTACAACCTCTACTGTGTGTCTGTGTGTTCATCCACCTACAACCTCTACTGTGTGTGGTTGTGTTCATCCACCTACAACCTCTACTGTGTGTGTCTGTGTGTTCATCCACCTACAACCTCTACTGTGTGTCTGTGTGTTCATCCACCTACAACCTCTACTGTGTGTGTGTCTGTGTGTTCATCCACCTACAACCTCTACTGTGTGTGTGTCTGTGTGTTCATCCACCTACAACCTCTACTGTGTGTGTCTGTGTGTTCATCCACCTACAACCTCTACTGTGTGTGTCTGTGTGTTCATCCACCTACAACCTCTACTGTGTGTCTGTGTGTTCATCCACCTACAACCTCTACTGTGTGTGTGTCTGTGTGTTCATCCACCTACAACCTCTACTGTGTGTGTCTGTGTGTTCATCCACCTACAACCTCTACTGTGTGTGTCTGTGTGTTCATCCACCTACAACCTCTACTGTGTGTGTCTGTGTGTTCATCCACCTACAACCTCTACTGTGTGTGTCTGTGTGTTCATCCACCTACAACCTCTACTGTGTGTCTGTGTGTTCATCCACCTACAACCTCTACTGTGTGTGTGGTTGTGTGTTCATCCACCTACAACCTCTACTGTGTGTGGTTGTGTTCATCCACCTACAACCTCTATTGTGTGTGTATGTGTGTTCATCCACCTACAACCTCTACTGTGTGTGGTTGTGTTCATCCACCTACAACCTCTACTGTGTGTGTCTGTGTGTTCATCCACCTACAACCTCTACTGTGTGTGGTTGTGTTCATCCACCTACAACCTCTACTGTGTGTGTGTCTGTGTGTTCATCCACCTACAACCTCTACTGTGTGTGTGTCTGTGTGTTCATCCACCTACAACCTCTACTGTGTGTGTCTGTGTGTTCATCCACCTACAACCTCTACTGTGTGTGTCTGTGTGTTCATCCACCTACAACCTCTACTGTGTGTCTGTGTGTTCATCCACCTACAACCTCTACTGTGTGTGTGTCTGTGTGTTCATCCACCTACAACCTCTACTGTGTGTGTCTGTGTGTTCATCCACCTACAACCTCTACCGTGTGTGTGTCTGTGTGTTCATCCACCTACAACCTCTACTGTGTGTTCATCCACCTACAACCTCTACTGTGTGTGTCTGTGTTCATCCACCTACAACCTCTACTGTGTGTGTCTGTGTGTTCATCCACCTACAACCTCTACTGTGTGTCTGTGTGTTCATCCACCTACAACCTCTACTGTGTGTGGTTGTGTTCATCCACCTACAACCTCTACTGTGTGTGGTTGTGTTCATCCACCTACAACCTCTACTGTGTGTGTGTCTGTGTTCATCCACCTACAACCTCTACTGTGTGTGTCTGTGTGTTCATCCACCTACAACCTCTACTGTGTGTGTCTGTGTGTTCATCCACCTACAACCTCTACTGTATGTGTGTGTGTGAATCCCAGGCTCTCAACAACAGGTTTCCTCAGTACTGCACTAAACCAATGTCTTGCTGAAGGTTTAAGGTCATTCGGCCACATTTAAGAGTTTATTCGGCCACACTTAGGAGTCAGTTCACCCACACCTGAAGTCAGTTTCCTCACATTTTGTCAAGTTCTATTTATATTTATTCATGTACTAGATAACAATGTAATACATACAAATTATGTCTCAGGTCGTTTATGCAGTGACTTTCAAATTTAAAAACCTTTATAAAATACCAAACTAAACCTACGTAAAATACACAAACTAAACCTACGTAAAATACACAAACTAAAAGGTTTTGTCAATCATAGAAGTAACATAGAGGATTTAGGATGTTCTGTCACATATCCGCAACTGACTGATCCACTGAGATGGGCGCAAGGTATCAAAAGTTGGCAAGCTGACGTCTCGCTCCTCAAGTATTCGTCCCAAAGAGCGAATATTCTGGCCACCAACTCCTTATACTTTCTTCGCTGGATCCCTCAGAGCTTCTTTCCTGATACCAGCCATATATGTACAGAGATTAATCTGGCCTATTCGTGGAGAAGGTTAACAAGCAGATAAAACTGAAGGTGGCATCTTCTGGCAGCATGTTTATTCAGTCTGTTGTGCCGTCCTTCAGTGTCATTATTGGAACGCATGAACTGGTTGAAGAATGCTCCAGCTGGGTGGTGGCCATGTGAAGCCATGTTCTTGATATATAACCTACCATAGTTTGTAGTGGTGCTGTGGTGGCGTGGCACTGGAGGCTTTCGAACATTGGAACTACAGTATTTCTCTTTCCGGCAGAAACGGAAGGGCCATCAATTTAAGTAGGTACTTGTATGCTCCGTCATCATGTACGTATACACATGTTGTAGACTAAATCTGCTGGACTTAAACAATTACAACACCTACAGACGATATATTCATAGCATCAAAAACTTTATTGAAGTTCAGTTCTTTACATTAATACATTACTGAACCTAAATAAAACACGTAAGAAAACAGTTGTGGGCGAACGGACTCCATAGTGTGGACGAAATAACCAGATTTCTTACTAAACACACAATCCAGTATACAGTTGGTCCTCGTATTACGCGGTTAATGTAACCCGGAGGGTACCGCGGAAAGTGAGAAACGGGTAAAGTGAATAACATAACATATGGGATTAATTGAAATGGAGTCCGGGCCGATCCCCAAACTCCACTTTTTGACGACACACAACTATGTTGTAGTAAAAATATTATCTTAACTTTATGATGGCATGCACACACAATTAATAATTAAGAGAAATATCAATAATATTAGGTTTTTTAACACTTACATTAGTAAAAAAGATGGCTGGGCACACGGGGACGGGCGGTTGGTTCCGAGGCAGAGGGCAGATTATTGGCCCTCACCTGTATCACTTGTATCAATTGTATCACTATCCACCACAGAGGCTTGCAGGGCCTCTTTGTCAAACCCCCCAAAGTTCATATAAGTCCATATCCTCACTATAATTATCACTATCACTGACTTGGGCCGGCTGTAGTGGGTGGCGGGTGAAGAACTCGGTAATGTTTTGATGACTGGGCGACCTTGTGCGCACTATTTTCGCGCCTCTTACACAACATGGCGGATGGCGGGAGGTTTGGATCCAAAAATGGCGCGGCTTGCCAGCCGCTCTCCGCGTAATGCGGTTCACGACCGCGGAATGTGAAAATGTTAGGTTCTGGCAAGGCACCGCGTTAACGGTGAAACACGGATTGTGGGACCGCGTAATAGGAGGACCAACTGTACTTAAGTCCCCCCTTCAACAGCAAGAAGCAACACACATACACTCCTTAATATTCCTCCCTAACAAAATAACTTCAACACATGACAGTACGGTACAAGATGTCATTGACCATCAGACAACAAGAACAAGAGTTGATACAGTACCTTTGTTAGCTGAGCCAGTCCATTAGGCCAGAGTGATGAATCATTGTGCGGATCATTGGGGTACAGGTTGATGGGGGCTCGGTCTCCATGCCGGTACATCTGCAATAGTCACATATGTGTTAACTCCCCGGCAAATACACATATGTCAGTTATATATGTGTTAACTCACTAGCAACACCACACCACATATATGTCTAACTTTAAGAAACTCGAATTGGGTTGGGTAGGTTTCGTTGGAGTGGATTAGCTTGGGTTGGATTAGGTTAACATTGGGTTCATTAATCTTTAAATGAAATAAACTGAGGGAACTAATCACTGATAAATATGTTATACATTTAATCCACACACTATCAACACATGGCCCCTGACGTCATAAACCACAGAGCCGTCAATGACACAGTGAAAAGTGAGCCAACGTGAACCTTTATCTGGCGAGGAAGTGGCAGACAAGATAACGACCACACAAACACAACGACCATAATCACACTTCAACTGTTATCTCTCCTGAATCGCCCTTATTATAGGTCAGTACTCCACCACCATAACCTATTAAAAATCCTTATCTAAGTGTCTTACCAATAGTTATTTAGTAGATGGTTTATGGCTAAGACATCCTGGGTTATTATTGCACACACACACACACACACTCACACACACACACACACACACACGTTTATAATACTGTACCTCTCTGATATATTATTGTATACGCCCACAGGCTATCATTCTCACCATCTTACTAAAGTACAGTAACTGCCTCTGATGCTGAAATTTACCGTATATTAGTGTCTGTCATCTTATCCAGGGTGAAGGGTCGTGGGAGAGACCCCAGACAGTCAACTGGCTTGGGCTGTATGAGGCAGATAATTGACATATCATGTACTGTCTGTACCTCATCTGTCAGCACCTGCCTCTCCTCCAGTAACACCTCAGTGATGGAAGAGGCAGCAGAGGTCACCAACTGGGGAGCTCAATGACTACACTGGCAGATGAAGGAAATAAGTGAAGGACAGGCTACTAAGGCCAAACCCAACAAACTTGGCTATTGGCAGTACATTGCAACTCTCCCTCTCCCCAGTCACTACAACTAGTACCTGCACTACTGGATCAGATGTGTGGTTGCAGTCTGTGCTCCTGCTTCATCACATAAATCAACTCACATACACCCATTGTCCAGCTCATCACATTTACTATTATAATCCTGACTACTAGACCTTTAGAGTAAAACACAGGATTACTGTACTGTACTTGGGATCATACAAAAGAGTGTTAGTGACAAGACTAGAGAGGTTGTAGTGGATTTCTCCCCTACAAACGCTTGTCGCTGAGTAGCCGACCCCGCGAATTCCCCAGTGTATGCCTCGTGGTCTAGGTCAACCAGCGCCGCCTTACATGACGGAGGTCAACTACTAAGCCATGCCTACCTCCGCTATTTAAGACCTGACCTCGTGGTGACCTGTCCTCTTTCTACCTACACCAACCAGCAAACAACACCTCTTCCTCCTCCTCCGCCTGCCTGGCGGCCCTCGCTCCAGCCGGCGAGCATGGTGACCCACAAGCTGTCCTCCTCTGAGCATCCTCACCAACCAGCTCTCTCTACATCACGCTTGTAACCATGCTGCCTTCCCAGCACCAAGCTGCACTGTACATCCGCTACCAACATGTATAGAGAGAGCACATCGTGAGTTTCCTTTCTTCATCCCATCCTGAGTGTGAACCAAACGACCTGTTCCCCACAAGGTCATCCTCAAACTATATCTTGCTCTTGTGAGACCTCACCTGGATTACGCAGTTCAGTTCTGGTCATCGTATTTCAGAATGGATATAGAATCCTTGGAAAGAATTCAGAGGAGGATGACAAGACTAATCCCGGGCATTAGGAACCTTGAGTACAGAGACAGGTTAAAACATCTTAATTTGCACTCCCTCGAGAGACGTAGAGCAAGGGGCGACCTGATAGAGGTGTATAAATGTAAGTCAGGGCTGAACAAAGGGGACATTACAAAGGTACTCAAACTATCCAACCAGGAGCGAACTCGTAACAATAGTTTTAAATTAGACAAATTTAGATTTAGGCACGAAATAGGTAAACATTGGTTTGGAAACAGAGTAGTGGATGAGTGGAACAAGTTACCAAATATCATCATTAACTCTAATATGCTGGATAGCTTCAAACATAGGTTGGATGCTTATATGAGCAATAGGGGTTGGGTGTAAACGGGACTGACCAGTATAGACCTGCTGCTGTTTCTACATTCTTATGACCCTGTTAGCAGTTTGTTCACCATCACAGATTATATTGCTTGTGTTTTAACCTGTTTTACCCTTTGATATTACAACTGCCCCACCACACCATATCACCTCCACCCCCACTGTACTTTGCCACGCCTAGTACATTGGCAACCCTGAGCCTGGCCGCACTGTTTGTAAACTTTGTGGTCAACAGACTCTCACACCCTCTTTCACCACATCCTCATCTGCCCTATGACCTCCCCCTACAAGGGTGGCACCTCTTCCCTCCCCGACCAGATATCCCTCCTCCTAGTGACAGGCCTGGCACTTGACATTATTAGTGACATGCCACATTTTGCCATAAACAGATAAATTGTACCGGGAATTTTCCCCCCACACACTCATCATTGTCACTTTATGTAACTTGCTGACAAAACCCATGACCCTTCAGGCCTTTTACGCCCTTAATGCATGAGTCATAAAGGCAAGCATGAACTCTGCATGCTTCCCAGTTGGGCGCTGTAAACGCTTCTGCGCTTCACCTTGCACAGGATGTAAGGGGGTGCCCAATAAACTAGCCCCCTTCGGGGCAATCTGAATCTGAAAATTAAAATAACAGAGAATGAGACATAATAAAAGCTGTCAAGTACACATTTAACTCCTTCACTATTGGACAACACATTCAATATTTTATTTGGTTAACGTCAGACATGGGCCGGCGAAACAACCTCAGGATTCCCGGTATCCCTGAAGACACCCACGAGAACTAGGAGTCATCCCAACGCAAAATTTCACACCTGCTAAATGAACAATTTTAAACTTCCTTTAGTAAAGTTTGACCGTGTTCAACGAGTCGGGAAACCCAACTCCTCCCGCCCCCGCGACATCAAAACAAAATTCTTGTCCCCCTCTGACTGTGACAAAGTGTTTTATCAAAGCAGTAAACTGAAAGGCACCACTATCTTCGTCAACGAAGATCTCTGCCCAGGTACGACTAAAGCCCGTCTACAGCAAATGGACCAGCTTAAAGAAGCCAGGAAACAAGGGAAACACCTGACGTTCAGTCATAAAACCCTTGTTGAAAGGGATTGGCCAAGTGGACACCCACCCACCCACTGTGAGGGAACTACTACACCGTGTGAGGTCCCTCCTAACACCATCTGGGAGGGAGTTACTACACTACGTTTTTGCTGTTCAACACCTACAATAATCTGTATGTTCACTGTATGTTCCTTTACCTTTCTCTAATGAAGGCTTTTGTTAAACCACCAATTTTATGTTATAAATCATTTATGTCCAATGTATATTTTCAGCCTTCGGGCTGCAGAACTTTTTCAATAAACCGTCAATTATTATTATTTGTACCAACCCCCCCAAAAACCCCTCCCCACTGAGGGGGAACCAGCCACTGTCACTATCACCTGCGGAGCTTCTCCCCTGCCAGCCAACTCGAGTACTACACATCTACCCTCTGTGGTGGAAACCAGCAACCCTCAAAACCGAGTGACAGGTGCACCTCCCACTCCTTCTGGGAGTCACCCTCAACAGTAACGGTCATCCTAATTCTGTTGGTTGTAGCACTTGTGAGTACGTTACCCCCCACTATTATAATTCTTTGATCTTCCTTTTTCACACCTCAGTGACCCTGAGTTTTTACTGTTCCTTAATCAGTATCAATGTCCCCACAATGATGATAGTAGTGTCATTCCCTTACATGTTCTAGATCGTATGTGTTACACCCCCTTTACCCATGGTGTCGACACAATACTCCCTCATATCGATCCTGATGCCTTTCTACAAAACTCACTGGGTTACACCAACCCACACTGTAACTACTACTTTCCTGACTCCCCCGAGTTTAGTTCTACTCTCCTACTACCTCATTCCTTCTTCTTGATTAGCCATAACATCAGCAGTATTCCCCTTCATCTAGATGCCTTTTTAGATCAGTGTTTATCTTCTGTTGCCCACAAATTTGATGTACTTGGGTTCTAAGTGACCAAACTCACTGACGATATTGACCATTTGTATAACATTCCTAATTATAATAGACACTGCGTCAACACATCACGACACAGTGGTGGTGTCACCCTATATGTTGATACCAAGTATAACTCTTCTGTAAGAGATGATTTAAAGGTTCAGGAGTACATGGAGAGCGTTTTCATTGAATTACGTAACGACACACAAAATATCCTAGAAGGAGTAATCTACAGAAGACCCCACACTCATGTAAGGAATTTTCTTGATAAATTTTCAGAGTTTATCTCTATCATACGTTCAGAGAGAAAACATTGCTACATTACAGAAGATTTCAACCTTGATCTATTAAAATCAGAAACCGACACCTCAGTATTCGACCTTCTTGCTACCTGTCATTCTAAACTCTTCTTCAACACTATAACCAAACCCACTAGAGTAACTGCCACCTCTGCCACTGTGATAGATCGTATCTGGACTAACAACACTCCTAGCAACCTAGCGAGTGGAAGTATTCATAACAATATCTCAGATCACTTCCCAGTTTCTGCCAGGTATAAAACAGCCACAAGACCTGAAAGGCCATGTAGTCTTAATCCAATACAGAGACTACTGCACCGACAACATGCTCCTTTTTGAAAACAATCTAATGAATGCTAACTGGTATCTTGTCTATGCCTCCGACAACCCTAACGTGAACAGCTGTAACTTCTCTTGCATCTTCGATGCTTGCTTTGATAAATGCTTCCCGCTCAAGACTAAGTCGGTGAAAACTGTATCCATTTCCAAACCCTATATCACAAGCGAAATTAAGATAATGATAAAAGAAAAACACAAACTCCAAAGGAAATTTGCAAAAAGACCCATAACTTTCGGTGATGCTTACCGAAGTATCAGAAATAGAGTAACTCAAGCAGTTAGAAATGCCAGACGTAACTATTATACAAATAAGCTCCAGTCAGCATTAGGCGACAATAAGAAAACCTGGAATGTCATAAATTCTATTCAGAACAGGAACACTCAGCCTTCGGCCCCCCACTCAGCTTTTATGATAAACGATTCAGTTACAATGGAATAATGGAACCCTCCCCCATTGTCAACCACGTCAATGAATATTTTTTATTAATGTTGGCAAAAATCTTGCAGAGAGCATCCCTGATCACCATGAGGAATTTAGAGCCTACCTGCAAAACAGACAGAAAAATGAGCTGTTCTTATCCCCTGTCACAGCAGATGAATTACTGGCCATCATAAAAATGTCCAAAGATGCGGCAGCAGGCGAAGACAATATACCAATGAGCATCATTAAGAAAGTAGCCCACTTATTACTACCTGTTCTCCTACACATTTGTAACACCTCCTTCACTAGTGGTGTCTTTCCGGATAAACTGAAAATTGCTAAAGTCCACCTGGCATATAAAAAATCTGGAGACAAAGGTCTCTTCAAGAATTACTGCCCCATATCTGTCCTCCCAGCCTTGAGTAAGATACTGGAAAAGCTAGCATGTAATAGACTAAATTCCTTCTGCAATGCCAATAACATCTTTACAGACTCCCAGTTTGGATTTAGAGCTAGGTCGACAGAGAGTGCTCTGCTATCCTTTACTAACGACATCTTAAATTCCTTTGATGACAGTTAGTTCACAGTCGGTATATTCTTAAACCTCTCTAAAGCCTTCGATACTGTCGACCACACCATCCTCCTTTCAAAGCATGAACATTACGGCGTTAGGGGCCTGTCCCACAATTGGTTTACCTCATATCTGTCCAACAGGATGCAGTATGTCTGTTATAAACACCACCAATCTGACTCCAGTCCCCCAAGGCTCCATTCTCGGTCCAGTACTGTTTTTGTTGTACATAAACGACATAGTCCATGCCAGCTCACTCATATAATACAACTTATTTGCAGACGATAGTAATATCTATGCCAGCAACTCAGACCTCCATTCCTTGATGAGAACTATGAACACTGAATTAACTAAAGTCGGGATCTGGGTAATACGTAATAAACTGACCTTAAACCTTGAGAAAACCCACTACACGATCTTTCACAGAAGGAAAACTTACCCCCAGACCTGGACCCCCTGTACCTTTGTAATACAGTCCTCAAATGAGAACAAAATACTAAATTCCTCGGAGTTATTGTTGATGAGAAACTTAACTGGAGAAACCATATACAAGCCATTCACAGTAAAATCAATAAACAATGCGGTATCATGTATCACACTCGACAGTCACTCACTCTCACAGCAATGAAAGAAATATATCATGATCTTGTTTACCAACACCTGATACACTGTCACACACTATGGGGGCCTCTGGCTCTTCAAAAACACAATCTCTGGTTACTGCACAAAAGAGAGTTGAGCGGACAATGACCTACTTGAAAAAAACAGATCACACAAACAAGAAATTTGCTATAATGAAAATTAAAAAATTCGAAGATATTAACACCTACTGCTGTGCCCTCTTTTTTTACAAATCTATCAATCAATTGCTTGACAATAATTATTTCCATTTCCGGAATAATCAGAGATACAACTTAAGGCACCCAGAGCTACTAAGACCACCCCCCCATGCGCTCCTCTCAGTCCCAGACCTCCATAAAATGTCACAGTGTGAAGGTGTGGAACAACTTACCCCCACCCATCCCAGCAAAGACTACGCTCCCTTCCTTTAAATCATCTCTAAAAAAATATCTATTGTCTAAGTATTAATATTTCTTGTAACACTTACCAAATTTACAGTACCTGCTTTTATTGTACCATCAAAACCGTTTTATCGGAAATTATCATGTAAATAAATAAGTAATTACCATTGCAATAAACATATTTGTCAACTAGTCATAATCCTGACAGCTCTGTCATCTTGTTCAACCTTATTACTGTACAACCCAGGTTGTACTGCTCCCCCATTATACTTAGGTTTTTCAATTCCACTGTAATTAATGTATATATAAATAAACTAAAAAAAAATTACACTAAAAAAAAAGAAAGAATAAAAAATAAAAAAATATAATAAATAAATAAAATTAATAAATATTGAAGTGATAACCGTGGTAACATGTTGTTTTTACCACCATGCTATTGTACTATTCCAGATGACACTAAATGTTACATAATACTTCCTTGAGATAAATGTATAGTATATATCAGGAGCCTCAAACAGAGCTCAGGTTCTCAACTGGCTCTGTAACTGCGTTTTTAACGCTAATAAACTGTTTCAATTCAATTTAATTCAGCACAGAGAGACCCTTCGTACCCAATGAGTTAAGAACCATTTGTTTATATGTACTGTACTGTTTTATTAAGGTGTAGATGACTCAAGTTAGACAGCCAAATTTATTATTGAATCAACACACATACATACATACATACATACATAAGCTGTAGATGACTCAAGTTAGACAGCCAAATTTATTATTGAATCAACACACATACATACATACACATTACATACATACATACATACATACACACATTACATACATACATACACACATTACATACATACACACATTACATACATACATACATTACATACATACATACATACTGTACACACATTACATACATACATACATACACACATTACATACATACATACATACACACATTACATACATACATACATACACATTACATACATACACACATTACATACATACATACACACATTACATACATTACATACTGTACATACACACATTACATACATACATACACACATTACATACATACATACATACACACATTACATACATACATACACACATTACATACATACATACACACATTACATACATACATACACACATTACATACATACATACACACATTACATACATACATACATACACACATTACATACATACATACACACATTACATACATACATACACACATTACATACATACATACACACATTACATACATACACACACATACAGGTTCACATTAGTTTACCATATTTCATGTAGATCCACAATGAAAACGTGGATAAGATAAATCTTGATAAAATCACACGGGAAAAGGGAAACAACAGAGCACCTTAGCTTTCGTCTTTATTCGAGACATCTTCAGAGGCAACTGTATATTTAAGCTTCTCTCTGTCCATGTAATCCAGTTGCCTCTGAAGATGTCTTGAATAAAGACGAAAGCTAAGGTGCTCCGTTGTTTCCCCTTTCCAGTGTGATTTTATCAAGATTAGTTTACCATGTTTACAGAGAGTACAGGTATATACTGTAAACAAATGGAAACAATTAGTAGATTTAATTCAAGACAGCCCAAGAAAGCTATTAAGGTAGACAGTCTACTGACCCTTTGTGTACCTAACCTAACCAAATAAATATGAAGTGTGTCAGGTCAGGTACATTAGGTTAGGTTATGTTTGGATAGATTTGGTAGGTTAGGTCATATTGTTATGTTAGGTTACGTTAGGTTGGGTAGGTTGGATTGGGTAAGGTAAGGTGGATGCTGGACAACTCGTACCCAAAAAGTAATAAATTAACAATTCCTCCACATATATAAGTAAATAACAGAGGTAAGTTTTTCTTGTAGCTCCGTTCACTTGGAGCAAGTAAAAAATATATTTTTCTAGTGTATTTGTGTCTGCTGAGACCGAATATGACCTTCCTTTTCGGAGGAAATTAGCCGTTTTTTTTCCGTTTGACGTTTCCCGAGAAAAAAAAAAGGGCCTAAGCGACTAACAAATACAAAATAAAACACTAGAAAAACAATAACCAAACCTAACCTAACCTGACCTAACTTAACTGACTCTCACCATATGATGGCATCACCTATTTCTTACCTTATTGGCCTGGTTCTTGTTCGTCGTTGGATTCTGGGATTCTTACACAACGTCACATATGTTGGTCTTTGCGATATTTACATTCAGTCTTGCTCTTAGTACACTTTACTGAGGTTGGAAGAACACCATGCGATCGAAAAAATGTTTTAGTTTCTACGTTATTTTTTTTCTCCAAAAACTCCATTATGGTATTAAAGAAAAAATTTTCTTATATATAAAATTTTGGTATTATTTTCTTGTAGCTCCGTTCATTCCTACCACTTAACTATTATCATATTCGAATAAGACGTCTAATTATAAGATAATTTTCATCTATTACATTACCGGCGGAAATGTATAATAACGGAGATAGCTTTTCCAAAAAAATTTCTATTTTCTTCCATTATTTCCCGCCATTATCGTCTGCCTCTCACCTAACACTGCGTGTCTCTCGCGTCTTCTTCATAAATCATGACGCTCATGAGTATCCGTACACGTCACGCGGCCAATCAATAGCATTTTTGCTATAATTCAGAGTATATTTGGCCCAATCAAAATCGACTTGGGTCAATCCGTGTCAAATTAACCAGGCCAAAACATCAACTGTCATGAAATTGGCTAATATTTGGAATATAAATAGAACTTTTTAAGCTGATTTCAGAAAGGTTTTACTTTTTAAAATCGGATTTACCGTTGCAGAGTTATGGCGATTTGAAATTTGATCATTTCATGCTCGCTCAAGCGGAACGGTGACTGATTTTAAATCAACCCGAATTCAGATGCTTATTAAATGCCAACGAGTGTAGATATAAACTTAAAACTTATCAAATATAAAAGCTTACATCATACAGTTTAATATGCAATGGAAAAAATGTGGTTGCTATGGGTGGTGTGTGGTTGCTAGGGGTTTAAAGTACAACACATTTCATGTTCGGTCAACCGTAACGTGCTACGGAAATGACCATAACTTTCGCAGAACCATATGGATTTTTAATTTTAATGGCTCAAATGAAAGATCTAGTGTTCAGCTACAACTTCAACATAAAGACCTTCTGCCCTTTTGGGTTTTTCTTGACAAAAATGAGGCTCAAAGTAAATGTCGATTTATCTCAATATTTTTCACTATTACTGTAGTAGGCAATTTAATACATATAATATGTCTTCACTTTTCAATGTTTTTTTTAAATATGTTGTCTTGTCTTATCCATAATTATAAATATAATATCATTGATTGATCATGTCTCATAATAATTTCCACAGTAGAAAGTTAATATCTAAATTCTATCTTAGTTCAAAGATATGATCAATAATTGACCATTGAACAAAAAAATTTAAAACAATAAGCAAGGCTAACTTTGTGAAACTGCTTTTTGAAAACATAGCATTAGTGAGTGATTGCCTTGCAGTCCTAACAAAATTTTATTTTAATTCTGCATAGCATAGCAAATTATTTTAAACACATTTTGTTTTCAATAAGAATCCGTACTCGATATAGTTTTTGTTGTGTATATTTAGGTATCTCAATAAAATATAATATATATCTAAAAATACAACAACATTTTAGTTCATGATGGCTGTTATATTTATTATTTATTTTCTATTAGATTTCATAATTTGAATGAATAGGTTGTGGAAGACAAGTTACAGATGAAAATGCTTGATAATTACATCAAGATTATCAAGCATTTATCTCGAGGTAGATTGGACTTCTTAGCCCAGTGAATTTATTTTTGATATTAAATAATGTGCCATATACAATATGGTTTTACCCCAATGGTGTCGAAGAAACACAAACAGCATTGCCTTTAAAATAATTTACTATGCAATGCAAATGCATTATTAAAATAAAAGCTTTTTTATAATTTGATCTTATTGTTTTCCAAGAGCAGTTTATAAAGTCAGCCTCGTTATTTTAAATCGTTTTTTGTTTGGTCAATAATCAATCACCAGACCATATTTTTGAATTAGAAATGCCATTATGATCTACAGATTTTTAATTTCAGCTGTGTGCATTATTAAATATTATATGTGAAAATAACTGAAACATGATTATCATGAATATAATATAAATTTAATAATGTATTTTAATAAACATTGTAGACATATATTTGTAATAATTATGTTAACTATCAAAAATATTGAGATAAACAGACAGTTACTTTGAGCCTCATTTTTGTCAAGAAAAACCCAAAAGGGCAGAAGGTCTTTATGTTGAAGTTGTAGCTGAACACTAGATCTTTCATTTGAGCCATTAAAATTAAAAATCCATATGGTTCTGCGAAAGTTATGGTCATTTCCGTAGCACGTTACGGTTGACCGAACATGAAATGTGTTGTACTTTAAACCCCTAGCAACCACACACCACCCATAGCAACCACATTTTTTCCATTGCATATTAAACTGTATGATGTAAGCTTTTATATTTGATAAGTTTTAAGTTTATATCTACACTCGTTGGCATTTAATAAGCATCTGAATTCGGGTTGATTTAAAATCAGTCACCGTTCCGCTTGAGCGAGCATGAAATGATCAAATTTCAAATCGCCATAACTCTGCAACGGCAAATCCGATTTTAAAAAGTAAAACCTTTCTGAAATCAGCTTAAAAAGTTATATTTATATTCCAAATATTAGCCAATTTCATGACGGTTGATGTTTTTTTTTATTTATTTTGGTTAACTTGACATGGATTGACCCACTTTTATTTTGGGTCTCTCATATTTTGAAATTCAAGTCCAGTTCCGACCATGGAAGTCTGCGGTGGATGTCACTTAAAGTATATGGAGCTGATTGCGAGTTTTTGGAAAAAAAATGTAGAAACTATAGCACTTTTTCGATCGCATGGTGTTCTTCCAACCTCAGTAAAGTGTACTAAGAGCAAGACTGAATGTAAATATCGCAAAGACCAACATATGTGACGTTGTGTAAGAATCCCAGAATCCAACGACGAACAAGAACCAGGCCAATAAGGTAAGAAATAGGTGATGCCATCATATGGTGAGAGTCAGTTAAGTTAAGTTAGGTTAGGTTAGGTTAGGTTAGGTTCGGTTCGGTTTGGTTGTTTTTCTAGTGTTTTATTTTGTATTTGTTAGTCGCTTAGGCCCTTTTTTTCTCGGTAAACGTCAAACGGAAAAAAAAACGGCTAATTTCCGCCAAAAAGGAAGGTCATATTCGGTCTCAGCAGACACAAATACACTAGAAAAATATATTTTTAACTTGCTCCAAGTGAACGGAGCTACAAGAAAAACTTACTAAAATTTTCCTACAGTTGGTACGTATTATCAGTCACTCTCTTTAACTATTCCATGACAAAACCTAACTTAAACAACAATAATTACTCTTTAATTATAGGTAATTAATTAGGTATTTCGATTTTTAAGGAATATAATTAGATAAACAGATGGGAAGGAAAATCATGTCAATATTTTTGCCAACGAGTACTGTATGGTTTCTCACTAATTATACGTAAATACAATATACACACAAAACCTACATTTTAACTTGTTTATCAATATTACCTTAACAAACAAAACCTTTTTCTTAATATTCTAAATGGCCTTAAAATAACTGTTCACAATATTGAGGTTAAGGTCAAATGAAATATTAATCCCAATGCACAATATTAAACTAAGAAAACCCCCGATTTAAGGATTCACTCACCATCTGTACCAGCTCCAGTGTGTTGTTAGTCTTAGCACCATATCCAGGACGGAATATACAGTAGGTAAAATATATAAAAAGTAAGTTAAAATGAGGAGGAAGCATGACGACGTGCGGGGTGTAAGAGAGTAGTTCACAGACTGACGGTACAGCTGCCAGAAGGTAAATAAACAAGCCCAGTCTCCCATTACTGTGTATTTTTCAATATATTATATAGTAATTTCATTTTTTTTATCCCGCTGTTTTAGAGAAATTGGTAATATAATGGAATTGTATATTTGTGTTGAATATTTTCTTATCTGCCTTTATCTATAATTACAAATAATAAATTCTGATAAAATAAATTAAATGATATATATAGATACAATATTGGTCTTCAACAAAAAATTAAATTAATTTGGAGTTTACTTACAATTTTAGCCGATTTAGTTAGGTTTCGTGTTTGACTTACCCCGCCCACCAACACCCTCATGGCTGATTATTAAAATAGTTTTACCTGGAAAGTCTTATTATTTTTTCAGCCAATACATAATTAATTAACCATCATCATCATACCTGGAGAAAATCTGGTACATTTGGTAAGCTTCACAGATTTCAGATTTGCCCCGTAAGGCGAATTTATTGAGCACCTACTTTCATTCTGTTGAACGAATTAAAAAAATAAAAGTTATTAATGATTTGGCCTCAGGTATGTGGAGGAACATCTGTGACGAGCATTACTTGTGTGGGAGTGTTCAAACCATCTCTAAATTTGGCGGTTGTGGCCTAAATTCACACATACGCACACGCACGCAGTATAGAACTATTTTAGACCAATATTTCCTCCCTTCCTTAATCCCCCTGCTTTCTTATTCCCTCCTTCATTCCTCCCCTCCGTTTCCCCATCCCACAACAATGTCCTAGATGTGTTTTAGAACCTGTTAAAGTGTTCCTCCTTAACTAATGTACCCGAATACTCTCTCCATGTAAACATATATTTAATGAGTGAAATGAATTTTATTTCATACACCCACAGAAACGAGGGAGTTGTAACCAAGAACAGACCAAACACCTTAACTACTATAGTAATTTAATTGGCTACAAGTTGTTAAAATTATTTTGTTCAAATTATGACAAATGTACGCTATTTTGGAGGTGATATGCCAACAGTGTGTAACTGAGAGCCAGTACATGCCCAGTACTTGCCAACAGTGTGTAACAGAGAGCCAGTACATGCCCAGTACTTGCCAACAGTGTGTAACAGAGCCGGTACATGCCCAGTACTTGCCAACAGTGTGTAACAGAGAGCCAGTACATGCCCAGTACTTGCCAACAGTGTGTAACAGAGCCAGTACATGCCCAGTACTTGCCAACAGTGTGTAACAGAGAGCCAGTACATGCCCAGTACTTGCCAACAGTGTGTAACAGAGAGCCAGTACATGCCCAGTACTTGCCAACAGTGTGTAACAGAGAGCCAGTACATGCCCAGTACCTGTCAACAGTGTGTAACAGAGAGCCGGTACATGCCCAGTACTTGCCAACAGTGTGTAACAGAGAGCCGGTACATGCCCAGTACTTGCCAACAGTGTGGAACAGAGAGTCAGTACATGCCCAGTACTTGCCAACAGTGTGTAACAGAGAGCCAGTACATGCCCAGTACTTGCCAACAGTGTGTAACAGAGAGCCAGTACATGCCCAGTACTTGCCAACAGTGTGTAACAGAGAGCCAGTACTTGCCAACTGTGTAACAGAGAGCCAGTACATGCCCAGTACTTGCCAACAGTGTGTAACAGAGAGCCAGTACATGCCCAGTACTTGCCAACTGTGTAACAGAGAGCCAGTACATGTCCAGTACTTGCCAACAGTGTGTAACAGAGAGCCAGTACATGCCCAGTACTTGCCAACAGTGTGTAACAGAGAGCCAGTACATGCCCAGTACTTGCCAACAGTGTGTAACAGAGAGCCAGTACATGCCCAGTACTTGCCAACAGTGTGTAACAGAGAGCCAGTACATGCCCAGTACTTGCCAACAGTGTGTAACAGAGAGCCAGTACATGCCCAGTACTTGCCAACAGTGTGTAACAGAGAGCCAGTACATGCCCAGTACTTGCCAACAGTGTGTAACAGAGAGCCAGTACATGCCCAGTACTTGCCAACAGTGTGTAACAGAGAGCCAGTACATGCCCAGTACTTGCCAACAGTGTGTAACAGAGAGCCAGTACATGCCCAGTACTTGCCAACAGTGTGTAACAGAGAGCCAGTACATGCCCAGTACTTGCCAACAGTGTGTAACAGAGAGCCAGTACATGCCCAGTACTTGCCAACAGTGTGTAACAGAGAGCCAGTACATGCCCAGTACTTGCCAACAGTGTGTAACAGAGAGCCAGTACATGCCCAGTACTTGCCAACAGTGTGTAACAGAGAGCCAGTACATGCCCAGTACTTGCCAACAGTGTGTAACAGAGAGCCAGTACATGCCCAGTACTTGCCAACAGTGTGTAACAGAGAGCCAGTACATGCCCAGTACTTGCCAACAGTGTGTAACAGAGAGCCAGTACATGCCCAGTACTTGCCAACAGTGTGTAACAGAGAGCCAGTACATGCCCAGTACTTGCCAACAGTGTGTAACAGAGAGCCAGTACATGCCCAGTACTTGCCAACAGTGTGTAACAGAGAGCCAGTACTTGCCAACTGTGTAACAGAGAGCCAGTACATGCCCAGTACTTGCCAACAGTGTGTAACAGAGCCAGTACATGCCCAGTACTTGCCAACAGTGTGTAACAGAGCCAGTACATGCCCAGTACTTGCCAACAGTGTGTAACAGAGAGCCAGTACATGCCCAGTACTTGCCAACAGTGTGTAACAGAGAGCCAGTACATGCCCAGTACTTGCCAACAGTGTGTAACAGAGAGCCAGTACATGTCCAGTACTTGCCAACAGTGTGTAACAGAGAGCCAGTACATGCCCAGTACTTGCCAACAGTGTGTAACAGAGCCAGTACATGCCCAGTACTTGCCAACAGTGTGTAACAGAGAGCCAGTACATGCCCAGTACTTGCCAACAGTGTGTAACAGAGAGCCAGTACATGCCCAGTACCTGCCAACAGTGTGTAACAGAGAGCCAGTACATGCCCAGTACTTGCCAACAGTGTGTAACAGAGAGCCAGTACATGCCCAGTACTTGCCAACAGTGTGTAACAGAGAGCCAGTACATGCCCAGTACTTGCCAACAGTGTGTAACAGAGAGCCAGTACATGCCCAGTACTTGCCAACAGTGTGTAACAGAGAGCCAGTACATGTCCAGTACCTGCCAACAGTGTGTAACAGAGCCAGTACATGCCCAGTACTTGCCAACAGTGTGTAACAGAGAGCCAGTACATGTCCAGTACTTGCCAACAGTGTGTAACAGAGCCAGTACATGTCCAGTACCTGCCAACAGTGTGTAACAGAGCCAGTACATGTCCAGTACCTGCCAACAGTGTGTAACAGAGAGCCAGTACATGCCCAGTGACGCGGCGAAGAGAATAAAAGTTAAAGTAATAACTTGCCACAGTGTTGTGACGACAGTGTGAACTCATTTACGACGAGACTAAACCAATACTGATGACATATGGTCAAGGACTCAAGATACAATCAAGAGCCCTTACAAGTCCACTGAGAGGCTACGGACACTGTAGTGGATTTCTCCCCTACAAACGCTGTTTGTCGCTGAGTAGCCGACCCCACGAATTCCCCAGTGTATGGCCTCGTGGTCTAGGTTAACCAACGCCGCCATACATCACGGAGCGGGGGTCAACTGCTAAGCCACGCCTACCACCTGCTATTTAAGACCTGACCTCGTAGTGACCTCTCTCTTTCTACCTACACCAACCAGCTAGCTACACCTCCTCCTCCTCCGCCTGCCTGGTGGTCCTCGCTCCCGCCGGCGACCCACAAGCTGTCCTCCTCCGAGTACCCTCACCAGCCAGCTCTCTCTACATCACGCTTGTAACCACGCTGCCTTCCCAGCACCAAGCTGCATTGTACATCCAATACAACATGTATATAGAGAGCACATTGTGAGTTTCCTTTCTCCATTCCATCCCGAGTGTGAACCAAACATCCTGAACCCCACAACACCTTGACGAAGTAAGCCTACTTAATACACTGTCGATACTGCCTGACTCACCCACAAAACACTGATAACAACTCAAGTACCAAACATACAAACATTCATTCATCAGAAAAAACAAACAAACATTAAGATGAATTTTGTAACTCAAATATAATACTATTTATGTCCCGTGTGATATATAAATTAAATATATAAATTTACACATCGATAAAAGTTGATATAAAACGAAAAAAAAAATAGTTTTTTTTTATTTTGTTCAGTGTCGTTCCTCTGACGCCATTGCTGACGTCACTAGATAAACAAGAAACATTTACTGGTGCCAGTGCCAGTTTAGCCGGCGGGGTGGATGTCTCGTACCGGACGAAGGATCTTTTCAACATAAGACGACTTCAGGCAAGTACAAAGGAACAAAGGTGTCGGCGGCTTCCATTACTGAACTTCAGTATACAGACGACCTTGTAGCGTACTGTATGTGGCCAGAGTCAAATTCTCTTCGCTTGTCTATTATCTCTTTGTATGGGTTCACATACGGACGTACATGTAAGGTATTGTAGTGGAATTCTCCCCTACAAACGCTGTTTGTCGCTGCCTAGCCGACTCCAGTGTATGCCTCGTGACCTAGGTCAACCAGCACCGCCATACACCACGGAGCGGGGGTCAACTGCTAAGCCACGCCTACCCTCGCTATTTAAGACCTGACCTCGTGGTGCTCTCTCTCTCTACCTACACCAACCAGCCAGCAACACCTCCTCCGCCGCTGCCTGGCGGCCCTTCGCTCCTCCGCCTGCCTGGCGGTCCTCTCTCCCGCTGGCGAGCATGGCGACCCACAAGCTGTCCTTCTCTGAGCGTCCTCACCAACCAGCTCTCTCTACATCACGCTTGCAACCATGCTGCCTTCCCAGCACCAAGCTGCATTGTACATCCAATACAACATGTATATAGAGAGCACATTGTGAGTTTCCTTTCTCCATTCCATCCTGAGTGAACACCAAACATCCCATACCCCACAAATGGTGACTCCCGGAGATTCGCACTCACACAGGATGGAGGAAAAACTGATCACGCTCCCAGTCTTCAAGCAACATGGAAGACTGGCTTATCCACCCAGAAGCAGCTCTCATCGGCTCTACAGCTTCTGTTTCTACACCGCAGGTCAGACACCCTAGAGCAGCTCTGCTACTCTAAGCAGACAGTCGCTCCTCTTCCGACCCCAGCACACCCGTCCTGCCTCAGACGCCGACCCCGGCCCAGCAGTAACCCCTGCCGCCCCTGATGCGGCCTCTGTTCCTGAGTGCGGACCCACACACCCCCTCTTTTCTCCCTCATCAGTATTGTAGTGGAATTCTCCCCTACAAACGCTGTTTGTCGCTGCCTAGCCGACCCCAGTGTATGCCTCGTGACCCAGGTCAACCAGCACCGCCATACACCACGGAGCGGGGGTCAACTGCTAAGCCACGCCTACCCCCGCTATTTAAGACCTGACCTCGTGGTGCTCTCTCTCTCTCTACCTACACCAACCAGCCAGCAACACCTCCTCCGCCGCTGCCTGGCGGCCCTTCGCTCCTCCGCCTGCCTGGCGGTCCTCTCTCCCGCTGGCGAGCATGGCGACCCACAAGCTGTCCTCCTGTGAGCGTCCTCACCAACCAGCTCTCTCTACATCACGCTTGTAACCATGCAGCCTTCCCAGCACCAAGCTGCATTGTACATCCAATACAACATGTATATAGAGGGCACATCGTGAGTTTCCTTTCTCCATTCCATCCTGAGTGTGAACCAAACAATCCTGAACCCCACAGTATCTCACACTGAGGATGGAGGTAAGAATAGAAACTCCCAATGCGTTGTCTGAGCTAAGGTGCTCCGTTGTTTCCATATATATTGTATGTACAGTGCAGTGCTAGGGAGTTGCTGTGTGGTGAGAAGTTTGCTCAGAGGTCCTGTTGGGTGAGGAGCTTGCTGAGGGAGCTGGTTGGTGAGGCGCTGTTGAGAGGTCTTACTGGTTCAGGAGAGTAGAGTAGAATGAATTCCACAGCTCTGATAGTAGGTGCATTCCCTGATGACATTTCCGATCGTCTGCCAAGTGCACTTGTACCCTAGTAGTAGTCGATGAAGGCTAACTTGAGTTTGTCTTGGTATTTTCTTGTCCGCGAAAGGTGGTTCCCCTTTTGTAGCCGCCAGGTACCATTTGGCTGATTGGGAGCTTGGTAGTCTTTCTGAGGTGGTTCTTGATCTGTTGCACACTTGCTGGAACTTGAATGTGTACTTCTAGAACGTGTGGCTGTCTTGGCTGCTTCGCCTGCCATGGCATTTCCCTCGATCCCTACATGACTGGGAATCCAGTGTAAGACGACTGGGCGATTTTGTCTTTGGAAGTCCTGTAGCTGTGCGAGGATCGAGGTTATGATGTGGATGTTGTCTCTTGGGTGACTGTGTTGCAGCGCCTGCATGGCCGTTTTCGAGTCCGTGTGAATTATGATGGACTTGTGTTGTGTTGCAGCGTGCTGTAGGCCCTTTGAGATTGCTACCAACTCTGTTTGTAGGGTGGAGCAGTCATTAGAAAGTCTCCATCGGAGGGTCCGACCTTGGGTGTAGAAGGCCGCTCCGGTATCTATGATGTTTTGGGTCCACCGAGCCGTCTGTGAAGTATGATGCTGCATCAGCCGGTGTCTCGGTGGCTATGGCTTCCAGAGTTATTCTTTTGAGGTCCTCCTTCTGGAGGTTGGCTTTGCTATCACCTAGTTCGGTGATTAAGAATGTGGCTGGTGGAGGGCTCCATGTTGGTGGAATTACATAATCTTTGTTTCGTATGTCTTGGTTGTTCTTGACTAGTGTTTTTGCTTGCAGGTGCCGGATGACCTCGCTTGCCTCATGCGACCAGGTGGCCCCTCGCACTCTGTGGTCGAGGTGGAGGGAGGTACTGATCCGCATTTTGGCAGCTGTGGGCTTATCTGATCTACAGATTTTGGCGAGGAGTCCGGCTGTCACCTGCTTGACTCGTACTGCCAGGGGTGGTAGTTCAGTTTCCATTTGCAAATTCTGGTCCACATGGGTGCTCCGAGCATGGTCCTGAGAGCATTATTTTGGATAATTTCTAGCTTAGCTATCTGGTATTTTCTCAGTCCAATGAGAGCTGGAGCACTGTAATCTACCAGCGACCTGATGGCGGCCGTGTAGTAGGCTTTGAGCACGTGTATGTTCGCTCCTGCGGTTGTGCTGGTGAGCGACCTCATTTTGTTGTGTCTGCTCTTCGTCCTGCGCCTGAGATACTCGAGTTGCGGCTGGAAAAAGACTTTTGGGGTTTCTTGACTGTCAAAGTGCTCTATTGTATTTGCTCTAAATTCTAAAGTACCTCTTGATGATGATTTAGTTTTAAAATGTAAGAAGTATATTCATGACATAAAATAACTTGAATATGATGTAAGTTTTATGTGGATTCCATCCCATTGTGGTATTTATATGAATGAGGTTGCTGATGATTTGGCTAATCAAGGGTGTGGCAAAGAAATTGTAGAATACGATTGTATTTTGGGTATTAAAAGAATAAAATCTGGAATGGTAAATATCTGACAGCAATGGGAAATGGACAATATTCGGAAATTTTTGAACAACGGCAGTAGTAGTTTGAAACATTATGTTTGAGTTTTGATTTCTACAAGTTCTACTTATGGTAAGGCTTCGGTTAAGTATGATACATTTGTGATGAGACTACGCTTTGGATACAAATATTATTGGCACTATACAGTATTGAAGAAACTGATGGCATTCCTTGTAAACTGTGTGGCTATGTAAAGTCTCATACATTATACCATTACATTATGGAATGTAACTTTATCATAATTTAGGGGTGACGGTATTACTGATATTACAGAGATAGTTTGTTATTTAACAAACAAAAATATGGTTAAGAATATTATGAAAAAATTCTGTAAGTTTAACATAAGATTGTAGATTCTATGCATATCTATTTGTTGTATACATATCTGATTTATGATTAGTAGAATGTTAAAGAGCTCTTGTTAAGACTAGTTTTGGGCGGGCTAGTAAGCATGCTAACCAGCTCCTTTTGATGTAATTGTCAATAAATGTTTTAATTTGAATTTTGAAGAGAACAAATGCCAGTATTCTCGCTGACACCAACTGTAGGAGCATCGAGGCTACCATTATCCATGAGCAACTACGATGGACTGGCCATGTTACCCGCATGGACGACAGTAGACTGCCAAAGCAGCTACTTTACAGTCACCTAACGAATAGTAAACGTAACGCTGGCGGGCAACTGAAAAGGTATAAGGATAGTCTTAAGACAAACCTGAAAAGGTGCCAAATGGACCCCCTCACCTGGGAGACGATTACTCCACACCGTAACGCTTGGAGGAGCACCACACGAGAAGGTGTCAATACTTTCGAGTTAGCCTGACTGCAAACCGAGGCAGACAAGCGCCAACGCTGGAAAGACGTTGCCGTCGCCCCTCCCGCACTAGATGCAGCCCCCCACACGTGCAACATCTGTGGACGACTCTGCCGGTCCCGTATCGGCCTCTTTAGTCACCCCAGAACTCACCAACCTACTGTAGGTGACATCCTTAATAACTCATATCATTGTATCATAGCTGAATGATCGTCAGCCTCGATTACCAGTGACGGCAAAGTAGTAATAGTAGTAGTGTGTGTGTCCAACTCATCTGAAGACTTGTAACGATCTTCAAGAGTGAAGTGCTTCCCTATCTGGAGTACTGTCACCCCATCTGGTCCCCGAGATATGCTAGGGACTGTCAGTTGGTTGAAAATGTTCAAAGGAGGGCCACCAGACTGGTGCCTGAACTTCGGCACCTCAGCTTCCCTGAGAGATTGGAGCGCCTGAACTTGCCTAGCTTATACTACAGACGGGCAAGGGGGGACCTAGTTGAGGTGTATAAGCATCTCAAGGGACACTACTCAGTTGAGTGTCCTTACTTGGAGCTGGCGGACGCTCGCCCCACAAGGGGTCACAGCTCAAGATTGAAGAAGCCGCAAGTCCAGAAAACTGTGAGGGCAAACTTTTTCTGAGTGAGGGTTGTAAACTCTTGAAACAATCTACCAGAAAGTGTTGTGACGGCACCGAGTGTGAGCTGTTTCAAGACCAGACTTGACCAACACTGGAGCAGGTTCAGGTACATTCAGGAGCCGATACATGCCCAGTACGTGCCAACAGTGTGTAACAGAGACGTGACCGACCGCCCAAGGGGCTAACGAGCCGATCAGTGGTGAAGAGGCTAAAAAAAAAAAAAAAAAAATTGAAGATCAGGGGTTTAATAAGAGTCGTTAACAGATCATTAGGTCCACTAACACACACACACACACGTAAGTATACAGCACAAACTTCAGAACTACACGCAGCAGCTGGACATACTTGGCACCAACACAATTTTTTTCTTTTAATGTATCAGCCAACATTTAGAGGCGATAGTTTGGTGAAAGTAGTGTTGTTTAATAATAAATCTGGTGAAAATAATTTAGCCCACGAAGGTCATTGGTCAGTATGTTTATTTTAATGTTCTATTGTTTGGTTAATGTTCAATGTTTGGTTAATGTTTAAGTAATATTAGGGGTTAACTTTATTGTATAGGGGAATGTCAGAAATAAGTTACATTGATCGGAAAACAAATACTGATTATAGGAAAAATCAAGAGAAATATATGAAATTTCTAGACAATAACAACAGCTGATCGACTATAACAACAGCTGATCGACCATAACAATAAGAATGGATAGACTATAACAACAACAGCTGATCGACTATAACAACAGCTGATAGACCATAATAACAACAGCTGATCGACTATAACAACAGCTGATACACCATAATAACAACAGCTGATAAACTATAACAACAACAGCTGATCGACTAAAACAACAACAGCTGATCTACTATAATAATAACAGCTGATAGACTATAACAATAACAGCTGATAGACCATAATAATAACAGCTGATCAACTATAACAACAACAGCTGATCGACTATTACAACAACAGCTGATCTACTATAATAATAACAGCTGATCAACTATAACAACAACAGCTGATCGACTATTACAACAACAGCTGATAGACCATAATAATAACAGCTGATCGACCATAACAATAAGAATGGATAGACTATAACAATAACAGCTGATAGACCATAATAATAACAGCTGATCAACTATAACAACAACAGCTGATCGACTATTACAACAACAGCTGATAGACCATAATAACAACAGCTGATCGACTATAACAACAGCTGATAGACCATAATAACAACAGCTGATCGACCATAACAATAAGAATGGATAGACCATAACAACAACAGCTGATCGACTATAACAACAGCTGATAGACCATAATAACAACAGCTGATCGACTATAACAACAGCTGATACACAATAATAACAACAGCTGATAAACTATAACAACAACAGCTGATCGACTATAACAACAACAGCTGATCTACTATAATAATAACAGCTGATAGACTATAACAATAACAGCTGATAGACCATAATAATAACAGCTGATCAACTATAACAACAACAGCTGATCGACTATTACAACAACAGCTGATCTACTATAATAATAACAGCTGATCAACTATAACAACAACAGCTGATCGACTATTACAACAACAGCTGATAGACCATAATAATAACAGCTGATCGACTATAACAATAACAGCTGACCCATCATTACAACAGCTGATCGACCAAAAGCACAAAACTAAAGAACTAGCTAACAGTGTCGATGTACCTGGCTGGCAGTTTTCCCAGCTGACACGGATGTTTCCAACTATCTTTAGCACTCAGCACACACATGTGAGTTTCTATACACACCTGCATCAATATGCATGTGGTAACCTGTACACATATGCAGGATATATTCACCACATATTTCGACAGATCTTTATTACTTTGTGTGGTGGAACTGTATTTTGTGTGTGTGTTAATTAGTATTTTGATGTAAAGTTCCGTTCAGAAATTCGTGGTACATTGGCTGTGAAAGGTGCATAGTCTGTTGTACCCTTCCTGGACGACAGGTCACTACGCCAACCCCCCCCCCCCCCCCCCCCCCAAACACACAGTGGAACTGGCAAGGAGCAGTGTTGTAGGTGGAGTCCTCCCCTACAAACGGCGTGTGTCGCTGACTAGCTGACCCCCGCGAATTCACCAGCCTGCACCTCGTGGGCAAGGTCAGGTAACCAGCGCCCCCGAACAAAGCAGAGGTCTACAATCAAGCCACGCCTACCCCCGCTATATAAGACCTCACCTGGCCGTGACCTGCTCTTCTTCTAGCTACAGCCGCAGCAAGCAACACCTCCTCTGAGCACCCTCACCAACCAGCTCTCCCTACTCACGCTTGTAACCACGCTGCCTCCTCCCAGCACCAGCCACCAAGCTGCATTGTACATCCAATATAATATGTATACAGAGAGCACATTGTGAGTTTCCTTTCTCCATCCCATCCTGAGTGCGAACCAAATATCACGTTCCCCACAAATGGTGACCCCCGGAGATTCGCACTCACACAGGATGGAGGAGAAACATCTCATGTAAACCTACAATTGGTGACCCCTGGAGCCGTGAACACCACACTCCTTTCTGCTGCCTTACTCCCGGAGCTGAGAAGATCGTCCTGCCTGCTGCCAGCCTAGGCCAACCGCCTTACCCGCACCACGTGCTACCCCACTACTCCACGACGACACCAACTCACGACCGTGTGACACACTTCCACAAGAATGGACGGACGGATCTCTCTACCGACTTTCAACCACAACGTCGAGGACTGGTTAGATCATGTGGAAGCAATCCTCATCAGCTCACATCCTATTGACGAGGCGTGGACGAGGGGCTTGTGGTCAGTGAAGATGGTGAACTGACGGGCCTTGAGGAAGTGCTGGAAATGCTTGACAGAAAGATATATGGCCAGGAGCTCTCGATGGAAGGCGCTGTACTTCAGTTGAGGTGGTTGAAGCCGCTGTGATAAGGCAATGGGCATGAGGTTTCCGTTGATCTCCTGTTGTAAGACGGCGCCCACGACAGTAGAAGAAGCGTCTGTTGTGAGAGTGGTCCGGGCGTTAGGTGCAGGGTGAGCCAGCAGGGTGGCGTGTGATGTGCTGCAGCCTAGACCGTTTGTGCCTCACATCCACCGCCTCGCCATCTTCGACCGCATCTCCGGCAGGAAATTCCTCGTCAACACAGGTTCATCGGTCAACATCATCCCTCCCTCATTGCAGGACACATCGAAGCAACCCTCATATGACCTGTTCATCGCCAATGGTACCCCCATCGCCTCCTATGGCGCACACATCCTCGCCTTAGACCTTGGTCTTCCCAAGACTCTGAGCTGGTCCTTCGTGGCAGCAAACGTCTCTCAACCCATCCTTAGCTTCGACTTCCTCACCTTCCACTCGTCGTCGACCCCAGCAACCTCTTCCATCATCCTGCAGTAACACCTACACCTTCACCTGCATTGACCGTTTCACCACAGAAGCCATTCCCATGCCCAATGCTACAGCCGAGTCAGCCACCCGCACCTTCCTGTCTGGTTGGGTCTCCCGTTTCGGTCCTCCCACAACTGTCATCACTGACCGAGGAGCCCAGTTTGAGTCACAACTCTGGCATAGTCTCCTACAACCTCCGTCACTTCAGGCGTCTTGCTGCTGCATATCACCGACTGCAGCCCAGCAGATCTCACCCAAGGCGAGCCCCTTCGCCTACCCTGAGACTTCTCACTTACTCCTGACCTTGACCACTTCATTCCTGCAGCCCATCACAATCTACTACAAACACTACGACCAGCAGTTTCTGCATTCGAAGCTACTGCCCCATGTCAGCCTCCCCATCGCCCTGAACACATCCCTCATGCACTACTCAACACCGAGTATGTCTTCGTTGGGCGCGATGCTCACCGCAACCCACTTCAACGCCCCTATGACAGACCCTTCCCGGTTTTTGCAAGGTCAGCGAAGTTCTTGACGATCATTCGCAATGGCAGACACGACACCGTCAGCATCGATCAAGTGAAGCCGGCCACCTTACCCCATGGGCCCCCATCCCAGCATTACCCAGCAACTACACCTGCATCAGTCTGCCCACAGTTGCCACTTGCAGCACCACCTTGTCCACAACAGTTCTGTGTGCCCTCCTTTCATTCTCAGGTACCTACAGCTCCTGATGAGGACCATGCACCTAGCCCTGTGGACCCAGACATCCCACCCAGCACCCCCAAAGACTGTGCACCTGAAGCCAAAAAAACACCACATTCCCCCGAAGCAAACTTCGCCTGTACCCCATTCATCTATCTGGTCACCACCCTCTTTTCTCACTCGGGTACTTACTGCTCCTGACCCTGCTCCTGCATCCGGCCCTATGGACCTTGACACTCCAACCGGCGCCCCTGAGGACTTTGCACCTGCAGCAAGAGAAGCACCACATTCCTCACCTGTTCAACCTTCCCTTATCTACAACCCTCCTTTTCCCTTTGCTTCTCCCACAGATTTCGTGTCACTAGACGGAGTCGTCACCCCTAGCGGCCGAGTGGTTTACACCCCCGCCCGTTATGTCTCACATGTGAGATACAACCCTGCCGACAACAAGTCTCCTGCAGCACTCGGAGGGGAGGGGGAGTATTGTAGTGGATACTCTCCCCTACAACTGCCAACTGCCGTTTTGTCGCTGACCAGCCAACCCCGCGGCGAGTTTCTAAGACCAAGCCTCGCTTTCTGACTGCGCGGTGATTGGCCAGTTCCCGTCTTTCACCTCAGCCAATCAACAGCGCCACTCACTTCCGGCAGACTTGTATAAATACCCCCAGCCTCGCCGTGAAGATCATTCTGCTCAACATTCTCAAACAGACAAGACCTTCTCTCAACAAGCTCCCCACCACAAAGCAACTCCCTAGCACTGCATTGTACATATAATATATACAGCTGCTCTTCGACTTAAGACGGGGTTAGGGACCCAAATCCAGGTCGTAAGTTGAAAATGCTTAAATAATACATAGAAAATCTAAAATGGGTGTCTCATTTTCTTCTCAACACCACAAACTCTCACATTTAAGCTTGTCAGCCATTTTAAAGTGAATTGCAAACGAAAATTTTGCAGTACACAGCGCAATCACTAACGTTGGGACTCGAAAATACGTAATTTGACAAAATTTGGGTATGACTGAGGTGGTCATTTGTCCGGGTGGTCGTAGGTCGAGTATGTCGTAAGTCGAGGAGTATCTGTATATAGAAAATGCCATTGTGAGTTTCTCTTCTCACCTCCATCCTTAGTGCGAGATCTCCTACCCAGCCTACCCTACAGGTTAGTTAAGTACCCGTATATTCAACATTTTCTGAATGTAGGACATTTTATTAAGTACAACACCCCAAATAACTGAAAAAACATAAGGAATTCACGAATTTAACCAGAAAGAAAATGTTACTTCGTTCTTCGGGTACTAAAGAAAATTACAGGTTTTGGGGTAACTAAAGCATAACTGACTGCAAACTATGAAGTATTGTAACCTCTGTATAGTGACTAACAATACTGTATTACTGTATGTTAGTGAAGCCTATATGTGTGTGCAGTACTTATATACTGCCTGGAGTACTTATATACTGCCTGGAGTACTTAAATACTGCCTGGAGTACTTATATACTGCCTGGAGTACTTAAATACTGTCTGGAGTACTTATATACTGCCTGGAGTACTTAAATACTGCCTGGAGTACTTAAATACTGCCTGGAGTACTTATATACTGCCTGGAGTACTTATGTACTGCCTGGAGTACTTAAATACTGCCTGGAGTACTTATATACTGCCTGGAGTACTTATATACTGCCTGGAGTACTTACATACTGCCTGGAGTACTTACATACTGCCTGGAGTACTTAAAGGGTGTGAAACTTAATTAGATTCTGTGCAAGAAATTAAAGTATTTTTTATTGTTTATTTTCTGTTGCCGATACTTGTCATGATGGTGTCAAATAAAGCATCTCATAATATGTAGTTTGCTTGAGGGGTTAAAGGCCGTCCCACTGCTAAAGAGGCCAGTGAATTCTATATTATATTTAGGAATGCACGAAAGGAACCCAGGCGGACACTTGTTGAATAAGTTTATTTTATTATGAAGCTTTAACACTTTTGAAAATTTACATGAGTTAATGAGTGAACATTATTGTACCTACAGATTCAGATGTGTATTTGTTAAAGAAATGACAAATTTAGAGAAACTTCCAACGAGAATTATTTTTTATTCATAATCTTTCAGAAAAGTCAATTGTGATAAGGCTTTTAAAGTTTTGATACATCTAGTATGACGAATCCTAATATTTTCCTACATGTAAATATGTACAGTATAACCTGTAAGTCTTCTTCAGGTGGAGACACACACACACACACACACACACACACTGTAGTTTGAGCTTTTCCCCATCTAGTTATTATATATCTTATTTGTATCACTTATGTTACTTGTATATTATTTGTAATTCGTAACCCATTCCCCAAATATGTAACTGTATATTTTCAGCCTTCTGGCTCCCATGCTCTTTCAATAAACCGTTAATTATTATTATTATTATTATTACACACACACCACCGCCCGACTCTGTAAAGCAGCTAATGATTGGTACACCTGTTTGACTACCAGTAAAACCACACTCATTAATCTCTGTAGTAAAAAAAAAAAAAAAAAAAAAAAAAAAAAAAAAAAAAAAGATTTGAGAAAAATATTAAAATTAGCACTAGAAAGGCGATAATCAAGACAGTGATTTATTATAGAAAACTAAATAAAAATGAAAGAGCTTAAAGAATTGCCCGGTGATATGGTAATTAACATAGTTAAGGGATTCCAGCCAAAATCCAGAGCCTCCCCCCCAGGTCCTTAAATACTCTCGGAGCCGAGGCAAAAAAACAAAAAAATATATAATAAGCAGCACTATACTATATAAATAAACCAATATTAATACAAAGGTCTGATGACCCAAGGGAGCAGAACAAAGATAAAACACTAATAGGAAAGATGAAGCGATCTGGTTGAGTCCAGATTCTTTCTACTCCTACTGTACTGTATTTCAGTTTCACCACTTTTCTTCCATCACTAATAATCTTCTTTCACCTCATAACTCATGACTCCAATACAATGCAGGAGGTCAGTCTAGATCGGGGCTCTGAGGTGGGAAGACGCCTTCAGAGCTCTGAAGGAGGGCCGACTAATGTTTGCCCCTTCAGGCTCATTGCAAAATATGAGCCAGCATTGCTGACAAACTGAGTTTGACGTCGTCATGACTCAATGCTGAGTAAAGAGTCAGCTTGGCTGACAATAGACATCCGGGTAGGGCTAGTGGTGACTTCCCAGCCCAAATGGTGTGATGAAAGACGACCTGAAGGAGAAAAAAAAGACATCAGTTCCGGCCGAAAGGCGAAGTGGCCAGTACTCTTCAACCAAGAAGAAAGCAGAGGTCACACTCCAGAACTGCACCTCGGCGAGGCAAGATCTTCTCTGGTCCTGAGGTACTACGTGAACCTGACGATGAGGCTCATCTGTGACCAGGCGAAGGTCGTAAGACTGTATCCAGTCACATGCCCTTCACCCAAGCAACTAAACCTCCTTGTCCTAAGGAAGTTTATTGACTCCTTAGGAATCAGCGGGGTGACAAGGGTCGTCCGCAGACCAGTGAGTGGTGGCCTTGTGGTCACCTTCGCGGAATGGGGACAGGCCCAGCAAGTAGTCAACATAACAGAAATTAACGGGATCCAGATACTAGTGGAAGCTTACACAGAGAACAACTTGGTGTTGGGAGTCATCTCCCACACCGAGAAAGACCACCTTGAAAAAGTCTAGCTGATCGGAAACCAGCTCTCAATAGTACGGAAGCTGACCGGCATAACTGCACTGGTTGGTTACCCAAAGAATCTACCAAGCACCGTATTGCTGGGATGGAGAACATCCCAGCAAGACCATATGAAAGAAGACCAACAAGGTGCTATAAATGACAGAGGTATGGCCATCTGGCAGGGAAGTGTAGAGCTCGGGAGGTCTGTTGTGGGACACCCGGGCACCAGCACACATACTGCTCGGCGGCCGCCAAGAAATGTGCAGCTTGTGGTGGCCCTCACCCCAGTGTCCCAAGTGGAGTGAGCAGTGTAGGGTGGCTAAGATGCGAAGCAAGAAAACACTGAGCTACAAGGAGACTCTTCTTGTAGTGAAGACCGAGGAAAAGACTCGAGACCCAAACATAGAAAAGAAGAGAGAACAAACAAGAGAGAAGAAAAGACGAACGAGACACCAGATACAGTAACATTAAAATTATCGATCTTAACGAGTACTGTACTGTACATACCGGAACAAGGCCACGAACAAAAATTGGAAAGTGAAAAACAAAATGAACAAAAGGAAGAACTCCAAAGAAAGAAAGGAAAAAAAAATTAATATATATATATATATCTTGATAAAATCACACGGGAAAATGGAAACAACGGAGTACCTTAGCTTTCGTCTTTATTCAAGACATCTTCAGAGGCAACAGTTGCCTCTGAAGATGTCTTGAATAAAGACGAAAGCTAAGGTACTCCGTTGTTTCCATTTTCCCGTGTGATTTTATCAAGATTTATCTTATCCACGTTTTCATTGTGGATTTTCATAAAATATATATATATATATATATATATATATATATATATATATATATATATATATATATATATATATATATATATATATATATATATATACTGTACTGTGTACAGTATATAGCAATAGCAAGAGCATTACAGTATATGAAAAACTTCAAAAAAGTCTCTTGATATATGAGCTCTGTTCACCTACTTTTTATAGTGTTCATTCAAGACCAATTTCCCTTTTGTATTCTGATATTGGAATGGATGCTCCTATCACTATAGATTTCTGCTCTCATCAGCAGGATATTCATAACAATATCCTTCCCATCTCCTTTTGGTGAGTAGTCATTCGAGTCAAACTGCTCTGTTACCAGCTGCACTGTGTGTTGGTGGGAGGGTCAGCATAGTGACCTGTCATCCAGGAAGGGTACAACAGACTGCACCTTTCACTGACAGTGTACCACAAACTTCTGAATGGAACTGTACACTGTCGCCATTCCGAGATAACGAGCAACATTCACACATCCATCGTACAGAAGGAACAAGTTTAACAGAGAGAAAAGTTCATTTATTTAAGATTGGTTTTCAGACAAATATCAATTTTAATTAATATTCATTACATTATTGGTCGTTTTGGTGAGGTGATGAACTTATGCTAATGAAAATAAGTCTTATTTACCTCTGTAGTAGTAGTAGTTGTTGTTGTAGTGGTAGTAGTAGTAGTAGCTTCTGCCCCAACTCCGACAACTGCTGCAGATATCGACTACGAGGCTACAGTCACTGAATGCCGCATTAGGGTGTGTCATAAGAGGGAAGATCAGCTAAAACTAATGGCCCATCACTTTTTTGGTAGATTTTAGTGTATATAAACAGAAAATAATTTCAGTTTCAATATTTTGCAACCTTTTGCTTGGTAAATTTTAGCGTGAAATTTATCGAAAATCTAACGTACAGCTGCATTAGTGTATTACAATTAAATAGTGAACATTGCTTTCTGACTTCATTCTTTAACAACCCAACTAAAAATTTTTTTTTTTGTTTCAGATTCTGATGCATTTATAAGTTGATAATATTTGCGATGGCTGCTTGTGTCAGGACGAGGAACCAAAAATCCAGCCATCTCAGTCACTATCTTGGGTCTGGGAGAGAGCTCCTGAAGTCGGAGTTGCCTACATTGAGAGATGCTTTGAGATACGGTGTTTTAATCAGGCAAATCAGTGAAAAGAACCAAAGAACTTACACAAACAAAGACATTGCCAGTGATATGACCAAAGCTGTCTTGGCACAGTACACTCTGGCTAACGCTCAGTTCAAGCCTCCAGTCATAACAAGTCAGAAGAAGATTAGTGAGAGACTGCTAGCCAGTTGGGAAAAGGCAAGAGATATCTCTCTTGGGAGAGGAAAACTTGCAGTTAAGGACAGCTTTGCCAAGCAACTGGACCAGTTATTTGACATAATTACTTGCAAGTGCCCAATTGTTCTCTGTCCTGAGTTTGGATGCGATCGTGACTGTAAATCCGAGGCCCACATCTCCTGTATTTGCAAGCGTGAACTGAAGATTCCTGTGATCGAACTGGCATTTGTCAAAGCACAGAGAGAGAAGACTGGCAGTATAGGGGCTCTCATGATTTCTAGCCAAGATATTCCGGAGTCCAAGAGACAGGAGGCTGCCACAGAGAGACAGAAGAGGAGAAGAGTTGCCGAGGAAAAGAGACTTGAGAAGGCCCAGGGTGAGGTAAAAAAGGCCGATGATTGGAGTCAAGCTGATTCAGAGTTTAATGACTTCCCCATGGTTGATCCGAGTGCTGACCAGGAGAATGGTGACTTTGTTCCTAACCCAGAAAATAATGATCCCAAACCTTCCAGGCATAAGATTCGAAATAGGAAAGATATCCCGAGCATAGCTCTGGCCAGCATGCGACACCACACTGGTCTCAGAGAAACTGCAGAGATAACAACAGCTGCCTGGGTTGACGGTGGTTTGATAACACCTGATGATGTTCACCTGGTGATAGATCATAACAAAGTAAGGAGAGCTCAGGAGAAACTTGTCAGTAACCTAGAAGAGGAGTTTGATAAGGGGATAAGAGAAAATGGAATCAATTGTTTGTTCTTTGATGGGAGAAGGGATGACACTAAAGTGTTCATGAAAGTTGGAGATTCTGACAAGTTGTTCCCTGCCATGGTGAAGGAGGAACACTACTCCTGCTGCAGTGAACCAGGAGGGAAGTATTTGTGGCATTTCACTCCAGAGAAAGATGACATCAGGAAACCAGCTGAGATAGTGGCAGATAACATTGTGAACTGGCTCAGAGAGAGGAACGTAGACCAGACCCTGCAGGCCATTGGAGGGGACAGCACCAACACGAACACAGGGTGGCAAGGGGGGGTCATACAGTGGATAGAGCGGAAGATTGGGAGGAAGCTGGTCTGGATTGTTTGTGACCTCCACACCAACGAGTTGCCACTCAGACATCTGATGCAGGAGCTGGATGGCAAGACTCTTTCAAACAACAGATGGTCTGGTCCTCTTGGCAAGATGCTGGACTCTGCCACTGAGTTAGAAATAAATCCGAGCTTTGAAAAAATCACAGTTGGCCCTCCACTCGTTGAGCTTGCACACACTGTCATTGACGACCTGAGTACTGACCAGTACTATGGTTACATGATTTGCAGTGCCATCAAAACTGGGGTCATGCCTGATAGACTTGCTTACCTGCAGATAGGTCCAGTCTCACATTCTAGGTGGCTCACAACGGCTCTCAGGTTCTGCAGAATTTGGGTCGCTCATCATAAACTGAAAGGGAACCAGCTTCACAACCTGAGACTTATTGTCCAATTCATCGTGAGTGTCTACTTGCCAAATTGGTTCAACACCAAGGTCAAGTCATTGTTCTCCGAAGGTCCGAGGCATGTTCTCTTCCAGCTTGAGCTCCTGAGGAGTCAGCCAAGGAAGGTTGTTCAGATTGTGGAGCAGGAGATCTTCCTGGTATGCTCATCCCGAGGCAGTTCTGCAGACAATGCTCTGCAGTAAGGATGAGGAGGAGAGAAGAGTGGCAGTCAAAAAGATCTTGGATATGAGACTTATGAGAGGATCTGGGCATGGCGAATCAATTGGTGACGATTCCTTCAGGGTCAGGAAGACTCCTGAAGTCAATCTAGGTGCCAAGACCCTCACTGATCTCATAGATCTGGATAACATCCAGGCTGGCAGTGAGCCCCCTCTTACCTGCAGCCTCACCAATGTTCAAGTCAGAGCTTTCCTGGACAACCCCATGCATGTCCCTGCCTGGCCCTCGCACACCCAGAGTATAGAGCGTTGTGTACAGCAAGTGAGCGAGGCCAGCAGTCACGTGTACAGCCAGGAGAGGAGGGAAGGCTACATCCGAACTCAGGTGGTCAGCAGGGAGGTGATGAGTAGAAACAGAAGCAAGAAAGACATGTTCTCTATGGTGTGCAGCAACACCGGGTCGTAGTAGTAAAACCGGTTTTTGTATTTGATGATTTTGTTTTCTAAAGGAATATTAAATTTAATAAATGTGTCAAGATCATTTGTTTCACTATTCTGGATCATTTTCTTCCTAATAAATTAACCTGATACATTTACTTTACTTTAAATAAGCTATTTAGTGGTGTTGGTAAAAGGGTGGGAATACTGAATTTTCATAAGATTTCAAGTTAAAATTTACCTAGCAAAAAATGAAAACTTTTCAAATCTGAAGATATCACATGATTCTGCACATAGAACTACATCATTAATACCATGGGCCGATTTTTCAAACTAAAAAAAAAAAAAATTCGCCTCTGTATGACACACCCTAATGCCGCATAGATCTGCAGCTCAACTAATTTAACACAAATAGGATAGCTTCTTATGTATTAGGATATTTAATATTAAGGTAAATAAATGGTGGCGAAGGTGTGGCTATTGGGGGAGGCTGGAGGCCACGTTAAAAAAAAAAAAAAAAAAAAAAAAATAGTAGTAGTAGTAGTAGTTGTTGTTGTTGTTGTTGTTGTAGTAGTAGTAGTAGTAGTTGTTGTTGTTGTTGTTGTTGTAATAGTAGTAGTAATAGTAGTAGATATATTTAGTAGTAGTTGTTGTTGTAATAGTAAAAATGTATATTCAGTAAAAATTTCATACATTTACAAATGGATGGGTATGTATATGAACTGCTGGTATACAGTTCAACATGTACTGTATATAGACAGAGTAGGTATATGGTGCAGGTAGGGAGTATACAGTGTCCTGTGTACCAAGACAGAGTAGGTATATGGTGCAGGTAGGGAGTATACAGTGTCCTGTGTACCAAGACAGAGTAGGTATATGGTGCAGGTAGGGAGTATACAGTGTCCTGTGTACCAAGACAGAGTAGGTATATGGTGCAGGTAGGGAGTATACAGTGTCCTGTGTACCAAGACAGAGTAGGTATATGGTGCAGGCAGGGAGTATACAGTGTCCTGTGTACCAAGACAGAGTAGGTAACCAGTAAGACAACTTGACCAAGGATAACTGTTGGCTGTTTACTTCCAGGAGGATAATTTGTTTAGGCTTACACTAGTTTGTCTACAGCAGTACTGTAGTCAGTAATAGTTTGTCTACAGCAGTACTGTAGTCAGTAATAGTTTGTCTACAGCAGTACTGTAGTCAGTAATAGTTTGTCTACAGCAGTACTGTAGTCAGTAATAGTTTGTCAACAGCAGTACTATAGTCAGTAATAGTTTGTCTACAGCAGTACTGTAGTCAGTATAGTTTGTCTACAGCAGTACTGTAGTCAGTATAGTTTGTCTACAGCAGTACTGTAGTCAGTATAGTTTGTCTACAGCAGTACTGTAGTCAGTATAGTTTGTCTACAGCAGTACTGTAGTCAGTAATAGTTTGTCTGCAGCAGTACTGTAGTCAGTAATAGTTTGTCTACAGCAGTACTGTAGTCAGTAATAGTTTGTCTACAGTAGTACTGTAGTCAGTAATAGTTGGTCTACAGCAGTACTGTAGTCAGTAATAGTTTGTCTGCAGCAGTACTGTAGTCAGTAATAGTTTGTCTGCAGCAGTACTGTAGTCAGTAATAGTTTGTCTACAGCAGTACTGTAGTCAGTAATAGTTTGTCTACAGCAGTACTGTAGTCAGTATAGTTTGTCTACAGCAGTACTGTAGTCAGTATAGTTTGTCTACAGCAGTACTGTAGTCAGTATAGTTTGTCTACAGCAGTACTGTAGTCAGTATAGTTTGTCTACAGCAGTACTGTAGTCAGTAATAGTTTGTCTACAGCAGTACTGTATTAGTGAAATTTTCCTGATAAATTAAACAAACATTACAAAAGTATGGGTTGCTGTCCATACCAACCAAAATGTATCTACAGTATTTCACAAGGAATAATCTGAACCACACCAGATAAATGAGGTTGGTATATAAGTCAAACTCCTGTGGAATAAGTTTGAATGAAAATATAAAGGCAGGAAATCTACTTAAAATGGGAAATTAAACAATACATAAGGGCAGGTTGATATAATGCCCCGACTGACACACACTTTAAGGAACAGTACACAACGTTGACAAGCTAGGGAACCTGTAGAGATTGGAGTGGCTCCAGTATTACTTAACATAAAACAACCCCACTCTATTTATGAAAAGCCCGACACGTATACCGTATACTCGAGATAAATGATGCGTAATTCACCTCAAAACGGTATTTAAATTATTTCCGTGTTTCTAAATGATTTAATTACGGGTATGGTAAGTTCCTCCGCCCCTTCTCCTAAAGATGCATGGTTTCAACTCTCAACTCCAAGAGAATATTCCTTCATTAAACCGCAACCTCAACCTCTTGCCTGAAATTAAGATCCTAAAAACACATATGAATCTTTTCTCCACATAAGAAACTGTGTAGAAACAGAGCATTGATAGATAACATTAAGTTCTGTGGTGACTGTAATGGATCCCAAGAGACATACAGTAGTACTCGTGGCCATTTATATTATATACGGTAAATGATACGAGTTACCGGACCTTGTAAATATTGCAACAGTACCTCGCCATGATTGAAAGAAAGAATATAGTTTGCGTAACTTTTTTAATAAGTCAAAATCAGTCGTGTTACAATAAACTACGGTATATAATTAGCATAAAAAAAAACACACAAGATGGTCAATTTGTACACAGGTGACCATTTTAAAGCAAAGTTGTGACTCTTGTGAAATGATGATGTGGAATGGAAGTCACATTAACTGTACAGGATATATATTACCTCATACAACAGACAGTAGCTCTTACACTACATCAGGAACTAATTCATTATACATCTTGGTAGTGAACATCATTACTCAATAACCAGCACACCTCTGATCTCTCCTCCTCACAAGAAAAGACTCAGCATGTTCGGGTAGAAAAAATTACACATATTGACGGGAAATTTCAGTGAAGGTTTCTGGCTATCACAGAATACAGTAAACCTTTGTAATTTCAGACTTCAATTTGGAATCGATATAAAAACTGTATTAATAAGTTGAGAATAAGTCTGAAATCTAGCTGTGTGATACAATATTATGGTCAGTAGCTTGTTGACTTCACACGAGGTTCTTTTTCACGTATATTTTGTACTACAGTGAAAGAGCTATATGATGGTCTCCTCTGCATTTAACAAACCCTCGATATAATGGATTTTCACCTCGTTAGATGGAGTTTTAATATTTAACAGACCCTCGATATAATGGAATTTCCTCATAAAACACGACCTGAGAAAAACTGGAGAAAAGTATTAATTACAGGTGGTTAATGATGTCCCTGTGTATGTATGGAGCTGGACACTTCACCCGGTACATTGGCCAAAAAATAAGGTTAGAATAGTCGATCTTAAATGTTTCTGTACCATAGTATTTTTCAAGATGCCAAAGAGACCCAGGCATTAGCTTGGTCTGAAATTCCAAAGGTTTAATGCACTATATTTACTCCCAACAAATACTTCAATCGTGTGTGATTTTTGGAACATTGGAGAATTTTTTGTGGAGTCTTTATAAAAATATTCCAACATTACTGATTCTTTCGTGCATCTGATCAATTATTAATTATAAAATAAACTAAAAAACCCCCAAATGTAGATAATAAAAAAATACATACCGAGTGTTTTTTAAAATATTCTGAATAGTTTTACCGCAGAGAGAAAAAAAAATCCTTAAAACAATGTGTGAAATATATCAAGAGCTGGTAGGTAGGTAGACACAACCCAGCTCAGTATGACTCTAATGATTCAAACACAAATTTCCTTAATACAGTTTTTTACCGAGACCGGTCAAACATCGCCCAATATTAATAGCCCGTAATGTACCTAATCTAAACGACATGATTAGGTATAAGCCCCAGTCTCAGAGGCATCAATCGTTATGTGTATGCCCAAATGCCCAGGTGATAAGAAGGTCAGATTAGGGTGGGGGGGGGGGGTGTCTATTGTAACTGAATACAGTAACAGTATAGTAGACCTTTTACACTCGGTACAAAAAAAAGTATATAACTCTTATCGGGGGTTGTGTATAAGCCACTAGAGCGAGCCGTGGTGATTGGACAATGACTACCCCTTCCTGTGCCAGTGTAAACATTCTCAACAACCGATAAACTGTGTGGTTAATGGGTCAACTGTCTGTTATACGAGTTAACAATCTATATTAGTGACCTAACAATATTATCAATGTTTCATGAAAAAAAATTCACCAGGTGATTGTTTTGACTATAAGATATTAAAGTCAAGGAGAATTATTCCTTTATACCGCAGTGAACAAGTAGAGGTAACAAGGCGAGTCACATTATAGTGTTGTTGTTGTTCCCTTGACGAGCGATATGAAAATAATGTAAATGTCACGACCGCTGTTCAAAACACCGAAACAATCGACGGAGATGTGTTCGTGTACCGATTTCCCCCAACACGGCCTAATCCCCATAGCATCGAGGATAAGAACAGCACAGGGTATAGATATCAGCGTAGCGTCACTTAAAGTCTGAATTTACACGAGTCATTTCAGAGTGTCTCAATATTTCCCATTAAAACAATAGATAATGTTAAATGAATGGAATAAAATAATGTTAATATTTGGTCAATTTAGTGTCAAAGAATTATGTAGAGTGAAACAACAGTGAATGAGGTCTTATAATCACAGTAGAGTACTCTTGTTACATTCTATACTGTACTGTATATCACAATGCCCAGTTATGCACCAAAGTTACAAAATAAAAATACTGTATTATGTATGACTGTGTAAATGTATCCCACCATAACCATGTGTGTGTGTGTGTGTGTGTGTGTGAGCATCTGCAATTGCCTCATGAAAGTACGTGTGAATCTCACTTTGTGCATACACCGTGTATGTAAATGTCCCCAGGTGTGTACACATGTCTGGCTAGACTGTAGAGAGGACACACATGCACCTCAGTCATGTCCGTGTGACCTATGTGTCCACTGCTACATCGGGCGGCTTACACACAACCTCCTCTCTCTCTCTCTCTCTCACACTACATCCTTCCTTAACTCTAACATCAAGAAACATTATATACAGCATCAACAAAATCTAGGAAGCAAAGGAACAAAATTGGAATGTCAAGAACTTCCGGGTGAAATCCTTACACACATGACTATCCCTGTTACTTATCAATACTCTGAGGTAATGTAAGTTAGAACATACATATATACACTACATCACACACGTTATATCACTTTACACACCACTATGTAAAATAATAAAAAAATGATGAATAGGATGAATAATTGATGCAACGTTCACGACGCCATTATTATAGTCTCCTTAGGGATGAGAAGTTGGCACATATATTGTCATTAGGATTACCAGTTGTCCCGTGTTCTATACTAACCGTCCTGCCGCTTTAGCCAAATACACTCCTCCACTCCCAAGATTATCGAGGAACTGGCTGAACTTTCACTCGGTATTCAAAACAGCTACATCTTGTTGTGAAATATGATACAGGATATGAAAATAATAATATATGTATGTATGTATTGTATGTAAACATTCGAGGTTTGGGATGATGCACGTACAGTAATAGCAAGTTCTCGATGGGTTCAGTATTTCTAAATCGTGATAACTTGTGACCTGTAAGATAAGATACGAAGGAATATGTTGTTTGTCGTGTTGGAAGGGAAGATATTAGTCACTTATTACAACAAAATGAAGGTTACCAGGACATATATAAGGTGGCCCAGAAATATGTCCCTGCCTGCTTCCTGAGACATTGTGGGAGGGAGGGAGCAGTCAGGCAGTTACAGACAAAGGGTTAAGACATAAGCCCCAATAAACACAAACCTAACCCAGCCATAAAGCCTGTGTGGGAGGTTAATGCAGAGCGATGTGAGGGAGGTTAATGCAGAGCGATGTGAGGGAGGTTAATGCAGAGCGATGTGAGGGAGGTTAATGCAGAGCGATGTGAGGGAGGTTAATGCAGAGCGATGTGTGGGAGGTTAATGCAGAGCGATGTGGAGGTAGGTTAATAAATCATCAATAATAATAAAACCTAATTGATTGTTGAGTATTAACACACACACACACACACACACACACACACTTACTAGTTGATCTCGGTCACATATGGAAACACTACAGCAGAAGGAGGGAGGGAAGAAGAGGAAGGGATGCAAGAAAGGGTGGGAAGGAGGGAACAAATAGATGGAGGGAGAGAAGAAGAGGTAAGGGGTGAGGAGAGATACAGTAAATTGAATTAGACATTTGCTACAGTACCTTCCTAAGACACCGCTGCCTTAATTATTTACTTAAACTGAACGTCCACACTTGTGTTTATGGGACAGTCTGTGTAGGTAACTCCAGGCCAGTGTCTCGGGTGTGAGGCCAGTGTCCCAGGTGTGAGGCCAGTGTCCCAGGTGAGAGGCCAGTGTCCCAGGTGTGAGGCCAGTGTCTCAGGTGTGAGGCCAGTGTCTCAGGTGTGAGGCCAGTGTCCCAGGTGTGAGGCCAGTGTCCCAGGTGTGAGGCCAGTGTCCCAGGTGTGAGGCCAGTGTCCCAGGTGTGAGGCCAGTGTCCCAGGTGTGAGGCCAGTGTCTCAGGTGTGAGGCCAGTGTCTCAGGTGTGAGGCCAGTGTCTCAGGTGTTGGTGTTTAAGACTTCACCGTGAGGAAAGGCGCCGGAAACAGTGGAAGGTTAAGAGTTGCTGCGAACCAAAGGGAGACAAGTGACAGTGTGGCTATAGGTGTTTATTACACAGCTGGTCCAGGGGGCCTCACCTCACAGTACTGTACATACACCATCCTTCTCTGAATGTGTGAAGCCCAACATGAGGATGACGATGATGATGACGATGATGACGATGATGAATTTTCAGGGTGAATTGTTAACCAGATCTAAAATATTCATGCTTACAGTATAACACAATATAGGCACAATGTTGATGATTGTTTCACTATCCTCAGGAACAAGTAGAAGTTTTCCTTAAAAGTGGGCACAGTAATTCAGTAGCCCATGTGCTGTACAGTACACAAGTAACAGTTGTACAGTACAGTACACAAGTAACAGTTGTACAGTACAGTACACAAGTAACAGCTGTACAGTACAGTACACAAGTAACAGCTGTACAGTACAGTACACAAGTAACAGCTGTACAGTACAGTACACAAGTAACAGCTGTACAGTACAGTACACAAGTAACAGCTGTACAGCACAGTACACAAGTAACAGCTGTACAGCACAGTACACAAGTAACAGTTGTACAGCACAGTACACAAGTAACAGTTGTACAGTACAGTACACAAGTAACAGTTGTACAGTACAATACACAAGTAACAGCTGTACAGTACAGTACACAAGTAACAGCTGTACAGTACAGTACACAATTAACACCTGTACAGTACAGTACACAAGTAACAGCTGTACAGTACAGTACACAAGTAACAGCTGTACAGTACAGTACACAAGTGACAGTTGTACAGTACAGTACACAAGTGACAGTTGTACAGTACAGTACACAAGTGACAGCTGTACAGTACAGTACACAAGTGACAGCTGTACAGTACAGAAGTAACAGCTGTACAGTACAGTACACTAGTAACAGCTGTACAGTACAGTACACAAGTAACAGCTGTACAGTACAGTACACTAGTAACAGCTGTACAGTACAGTACACAAGTAACAGCTGTACAGTACACAAGTAACAGCTGTACAGTACAGTACACAAGTAACAGCTGTACAGTACAGTACACAAGTAACAGCTGTACAGTACAGTACACAAGTAACAGCTGTACAGTACAGTACACAAGTAACAGCTGTACAGTACAGTACACAAGTAACAGCTGTACAATACAGTACACAAGTGACAGCTGTACAGTACAGTACACAAGTGACAGCTGTACAGTACAGTACACAAGTGACAGCTGTACAGTACAGTACACAAGTGACAGCTGTACAGTACAGTACACAAGTGACAGTTGTACAGTACAGTACACAAGTGACAGCTGTACAGTACAGTACACAAGTGACAGCTGTACAGTACAGAAGTAACAGCTGTACAGTACAGTACACTAGTAACAGCTGTACAGTACAGTACACAAGTAACAGCTGTACAGTACAGTACACTAGTAACAGCTGTACAGTACAGTACACAAGTAACAGCTGTACAGTACAGTACACAAGTAACAGCTGTACAGTACAGTACACAAGTAACAGCTGTACAGTACAGTACACAAGTAACAGCTGTACAGTACAGTACACAAGTAACAGCTGTACAGTACAGTACACAAGTAACAGCTGTACAGTACAGTACACAAGTGACAGCTGTACAGTACAGTACACAAGTGACAGCTGTACAGTACAGTACACAAGTGACAGCTGTACAGTACAGTACACAAGTAACAGCTGTACAGTACAGTACACAAGTAACAGCTGTACAGTACAGTACACAAGTAACAGCTGTACAGTACAGTACACAAGTAACAGCTGTACAGTACAGTACACAAGTAACAGCTGTACAGTACAGTACACAAGTAACAGCTGTACAGTACAGTACACAAGTAACAGCTGTACAGTACAGTACACAAGTAACAGCAGTACAGTACACTAGTAACAGCTGTACAGTACAGTACACAAGTAACAGCTGTACAGTACAGTACACTAGTAACAGCTGTACAGTACAGTACACAAGTAACAGCTGTACAGTACAGTACACAAGTAACAGCTGTACAGTACAGTACACAAGTAACAGCTGTACAGTACAGTACACAAGTAACAGCTGTACAGTACAGTACACAAGTAACAGCTGTACAGTACAGTACACAAGTAACAGCTGTACAGTACAGTACACAAGTAACAGCTGTACAGTACAGTACACAAGTAACAGCTGTACAGTACAGTACACAAGTAACAGCTGTACAGTACAGTACACAAGTAACAGCTGTACAGTACAGTACACAAGTAACAGCTGTACAGTACAGTACACAAGTAACAGCTGTACAGAGTGTGACACAACAGTGTTAGTGGTCCTCCTTCACCATGACCATCACAGTAACAACAAGTTAGTCAACTGTCAGTGCCATAAACTCAAGATTCTGCCATACAACTGACAAAGCATCTCTATAATATTATGTGTAAGCTGAACTGTACGGTAGTTTAATGCCTGAAATAATAAATGTTATCAAAAACTAAATTATTGCTCCTGAACTTGTGATATCAAGCAGATATTTGCTTAAGTAATCCAAAATATAACTATGATACATTATTTCTTTTGTCCTCTTGTTGAGGCACAGCTAAAAATAATGATGAAGCCCTTCAATTAATATATTTGTTATTAATGAAAAACTTCCATCTGGTATGAATATAACAAAATAGATATATCACACAGAGGAGACCAACAGAAGCAAGGCCGCTAGACACAGTCATTCACGAGGTTCTTCCTTCACACAAGAACTTGAGGGTCAGTCATTCATGAGGTTCTTCCTTCACACAAGAACTTGAGGGTCAGTCATTCACGAGGTTCTTCCTTCACACAAGAACTTGAGGGTCAGTCATTCATGAGGTTCTTCCTTCACACAAGAACTTGAGTGTCAGTCATTCATGAGGTTCTTCCTTCACCCAAGAACTTGAGGGTCAGTCATTCACGAGGTTCTTCCTTCACACAAGAACTTGAGGGTCAGTCATTCATGAGGTTCTTCCTTCACACAAGAACTTGAGTGTCAGTCATTCACGAGGTTCTTCCTTCACACAAGAACTTGAGGGTCAGTCATTCAAGAGGTTCTCCCTTCACACAAGAACTTGGGGATCAGTCATTCACGTGGTTCTTCCTTGATACTGACGCCCTGTAAGTTAACCATTTCACCATTAGCTTGCTGCACTGGTAAGGCCTGAGGCCCCATAGGTCCAGGAACCACCTGCTCCTGGCTCACCTGGGCTACGTACCCCTGAGAGGCATGTTGACCCCCGAGACCTGAAGGTATCTGCAGATGTGGAGTGCCCTGGGTCCCTAACTGGTGCAGCTGGGGAGACGGCTGTAACTCATGCAGCTGCAGGGTTAGTTCTGATGATTCTTGCTCTCCTTGTTGGTGGTGTATGTGCTGGGGATACTGCTGCTGCTGGTTTGGAAGATGTTGTAGTTGGTGATGGTGTTGTAGTTGTTGTTGCTGATGGTGTGTTGGAAGCTGTTGCTGCTGCTCTGGTCCAGGAACCTGCTGCACTGCTGCTTGCTGTGCACCTGCCTGCTGTGCACCAATCTGCTGTCCAGACACTTGCAGGCCGGCGTCCAGAGGAGCTCCGTCGCCAGAACTAGAGAACGCTGCAAAGTACCTGTCGTAGTTAAATGGCCGGGCACCAGTGTGTTTTCTCTGGTGCTGCATAAGACCGTCCTTAGAGGTAAAGGCTTCGCCGCATATGTCGCACACGTTGTGCCAGTAGGACGAC